>CP136069.1:92924571-93338087 GCA_032622095.1 Siphonodentalium dalli
GACCACGGCCACGACCACGAGTAGATACTTGACGCTGTCCGGATTCATGGGACATGCGGCTTCCTAGTTTGGAGGTATCCTCGATCTCTCTAGCTGTTTCGGAAATATTATCGCCGAACAACTGACTCGTGTATGGACGCGAGTGAGTGCACAACTGCACATAGTTGGAATTTAAGTCTGGCTTTAGAAGCTCTCGACGGATCATGTTGATTTGGAAATTCCAGTGGCCTAACAAAGACATCGCATCGTTGGTATCATCGATGAGTCGGCCAATTTCCGGACACTCTGTCTCGAGACGGGCCGCTGTATCCAGGACCTTTGAGAGTATTACAGCTGACTTTATCAGAGAGAGTTCGATGTTTTGTAATTTGAGATCGTGGGATCGAACAGGTGCTGACAACACATCCCAAATGATCTGGTTTACACGCACTGTCTACAAACCGACACAATTCTCTGGACGGGCATTTTGTTCGTCCTTGGTGAGGGACCGATACTGTTCTTCATCAATGCCCTTCAAAAACATCGCAGAAATTGACTCTGCAAGAACAGGTTCGATTTTCGGTGCCAGAATTTCTTGGCTTTTCATACGTTTTGCCATATTACTAAATCGGCTGCTGGAAGGAATATCCTCAGCACCATTCCCAAAGTCTGCATGACTTGTTGTTTCAAATTGTTCTGATTCGGCATCGCCAGTGTCAGAATATGAATAATGGTATTCACCTTGACCATGCTCGAGGTCAGTGAGCCGAGAAGCCATCTCTACAATTCTACCACCCTGTACCTGCTGCACTTCAGCTATTTGACGCAGTTGTTTTAAAATTTTGGCGCTCATCGAGTCGCAGGTTGTGGCCTCTGACGAATTTCCACTTTCGAGGCAGAATTCGGAAGAGCCGGCGATGCCGGTAACTTTTGCTTCCCTTTTGTACTGCCGGTAAGCGCTGGCTTCTGCGAACCCGCTTCAGTACTTATAGGGATGATTCCAACTACGTTGGGATCTTTTAGTAACATATTTTCTTCTATGGCGGCAAACACGTGCCAGTAATTTGCGAAGAAAAATGTTGTGACTTTCTTCGTTGACGCTTAAAGCACAACTGTTGGGCGGACAGTTGCGCATGCGCAAGGCACTCCCCTAGTCAAGGACGACCTGATTGGTTGGCGTATATATAATTTGTTTTGGTGAGAGTCATAAGTTAACATGAACTTTCATGCGACTGCTATTCATCCTATTATGTTTATCACCCTCTATATTCCCTTCAAAGATACGTTACACACTGAACTACATGGTATATTCATCTTTATTCACAAGAAAGGATTCTATGAGATCCGTTTAAAATTTATTATTTTGGTACGAAATAGCTTAAATACCTTTTTGAATCATTATTTATATGACGTAGCAGGTCAAGGTCATTTGTTCACTTGTTATGTATATAAGCAAGTGGGGACACTGTCAAGATCTCTTTTTTTCTTGTGACTCGAAGGGAAGTACACGCTATGAGCAAATTGAAAACCACATATTATTGTCGGCTTCATTTAACAATTCCGTTCCAATTTGTTTAATTTGTTGTGACATCGTTTCATTTTTGGGAAACGACACAATAATTATTAAATAATATCAGAGTGACAATTTCATTCAATTTCACTTGTTTTATTTTACGCAAAAAAATAAAATTAAAACTATTTTATTATGTTGAAAATTGTGGGTAATTCCCCAACTTCCGGTTTCGGTGCACGTGGTTTAGTATTCCGAATTGAATTCGAAATTGAATTCGTCTGTATATATGCAGCCGTTCACGTGTTGAACTCTCTTTGGGAATACCTATACAGCACAGTTGCTATGTTATCTCTGTTCTTGTGGTTTTAGAATGTAAGTATTAGATCATTCAACCAGTGAGACAACATTGCGGTTATAACTTTGTTTATGTGGAAATTGCCACGTGACAACATTCGTTTTGTTTACATCGAAATTCTGAAATTGTCACTCACACATCTGTTTCATGTTGACATATGTAGCAAAATTAGGGATCAGGTTTGGGTCCTTTTTTCGTTTATCTAGGAATTAACTCACTTGTGTGGTTTTGCTTGGCTCATAGTTCACTATGAATTCGTTTACAATACAATGCACATTGAGATTGTTTGCCAACAAAATAACTTTTTTGTCAGATCACTGACACAATTTCACACGTAATAATGTGACACATCAGTCACCTAATTTCCTGGAATATTTTTAGGTCACTTTCCTGATCCTTATAACTGGTCATAAAACAAGCGATTTTCTTCCTCGTATGGCCTCGGTTTCAGTCACCCCATTGTCAAGCAGGTTCAGGCTAATCAAATTCCTCGTTCCATGCAGACCTTGAGGGGCCCGTCGCATACTTCACCAATGTCACTGTCGGCAAGGCGCCATACTGTTCCGAGGGTGGGTTCCAGTATGCACGGATCCGACCATGCTCGCCCGCTGCTGCTGGATCCTACCTCAGATTTTCGTCCTCCCATCTCCCTTTCACAAGCAGGTGGGACGTACAAAGATCTGTCAGCCCCCTAGGGAGCAACTTAACTGGTATCGCATCACGTCACAATTTGCCATCCAAACTTGGATAATCACCATGCAATTTTGTATGAATTTTATGTGACTTTGAGATTGAGAACAAAATACTTTCATCAATCATGTCAATGTGAGGCTCTTTATTGGATAATCAAAATTTCCAAAGTAAGTTGCTCCCTGGCGTCTACCCTCGGGTGGAATTGCTGTTAAGACCATTTCCCGGGACTCTGCATGGCCGTAAAATGCTTGCTCTTTGACGGGAGGTGAGTTGTCGCCAGTGTAGCCACTGGGGCTGTGGCATTTCATTCTATGTATATTTGACTGATCTGCCCATTCAACATGTAGTTCAATGCGGATTGTGTTCATTTAGAAACATTAAGTGTGGTGTCCTCATGTTGGTGAGGTATCTGGATTTGTGTCGTGACCAAGTATGTCGCCACCCGCCCTACTGGCTGCACGGTATGATTCAGCTTCACGTCAAGGTTTAAGCTGGCTCCAGTTAGGGAGGGAAACAGTCTGAACATTAATCATACCTTGATGTCTCTTCCCAGGCTTTACGCAGCCCTGTTTATTCAATTTTTAAATTTAAAGATAACAAAATCCATGGTTTGGATCTGCCGATCCCACATTTAGATTACAATTCTAATTAACAGGGCTACTTGCCATCCAATGCGAATCCTGATTCTCACTTTGGTTTTCGGAGACCTCTTGCTGTTTTTTCTTGTGGCTCTAAAAAAGAACTAGAGTTAATTGCAAGGCATCGAGGTGTGGCAGACGCAGTTTCTCGCCTCCGATTTGGGTCCTGGGAGGTTCGAGGGGAGACCGAGCATTGGGCCACCAGACAGCGTGCCGGCTGATGCCGGATAATCTCGGGGGCTGTCCATAACAGTGTACATAGCACAGTCATCGGCCGGGGCAGAGACTTTTAACAAACACTCAATTTGTTCTACAACCATGAGGTTTTTCCAGGGCTCAAACTTATTACCTTTCCACTTGTCACTGATTAGTATTGTCCTTTGTTTATGGGTGGCCGTTCGATTTTTCTGGTGATAAATTTACACAGATCATCTTTCGCCCTTACTACGGTTCCATGGGGCGAAACACCAAGCCTTGGATTCCTTGCGAGTGTCAACCTGGCTTTCTGCAGTTATAGGCTCTTTTTTCTGTGAACCAAGTTGTGACTCACGTTTCTCTGTGCGTAGAACATTCATCAGCTTTTGACTTTACTGTCTTAGGACAATCACAATGGGCCTTTTACCTGTAGTACCAGGATTAGATCTATTCTCGCTCAATATCATGGCTTTACAGTTTGGGTTAGCTTATCAGGTTACGATATAGACAATTGAACTCACGCAATCTTCTGGGGTGGCGGTACGGTAGGTAATAACCTGTTCCATGTGAACAGGTGCATTTCAGAACTTTGAGCCTTGCATCATGCCAACAACACACGTTGATGCCCTGTTTGAAGGAGTCCTTTGTAGGGGTGCCACGATTAGTCGTATAATCGATGAACCGTTGATAAAGCCAATCATCGATTACCATTTACATCGTCGATTAATATGCATTATTTAATTTGACATCAGGACATGTCCAGTATTATTGAATACCGTGTTTGTTTTACACAGTTTAATCTACAACCGATGGGTTAACAACCTGTGATCGCATATCAACGAGATTCCGTCAACAGGAGTACTACTAACCTATGTTGCAATCAGTCTGCAGTTCATTTGATGATGCGCCATGGTTACTCTTCATGTTGTTGTTAATTCTATAAATTGGCGGCCCTGTAGCTTTGAAATTATGGCGATGTCATTGTATATTTCTACTTGTAAGGCGGAACTACATCTTTGATATATACCGACTGTCACTGTCTTCAATGAGCTGAATGCACTTGCCCTTGAATCTGATTGAACCAATGGGAGTTGATTGAAATTCTCTGGACACTAGGGACCCTATGGCATTTTAATCAGCAATGTTCTCCATGATGTCATTTGAGTATACTGTGCTTGAATAAGTATCCTTAGAGGTTAATTGTATAGGCTATTGCGTATCATGCAGTGAATGCTGAATGAACCTCGATATTATCAAATACAAACCATCGGCCATTCATTATGCATTCCTACTTTTATATGGTTTGCATGTTTGGCTATTCAGACACTGAAATTCATATTTACGTTCGTTCTAATGAACTAACAAATTATATTATCACCATAACATGGCCGATAATTGTGCAGGTATAGAATACATTCTGTTCATTGGTCAATAAAAGTGGTTTGTGATGCACTTCATTACTGTAAACATCTCCTGAGCCGATTCCTCAAACAACAGTGACATTGTAGTTACCCAGCACCAAGCCAATAGGCCATATTACAGAATACTTCCACTGATGGTGTTAGGTACGATTAATCGATTATAGTCTATTGTTGCCGACCGATTGTCGATTATCAAAATAAATAGTCGTGGCACCTCTGGAATCGGGCATTATTGTACTCAGTGCTCCTTTTTTGACATGCTGTCTTGCATTACTCAAACAGACGGGCAATTCGTCTAACGGCGCACATGAGACAATCGTTGTTGGCGACAGAGAGTCTCTGCCCGCAGGGAGGACCTAGGGTCCGGGTCCTCGCTGTATGAGCGACAGACAACCGTCCGACCATACACACATGTGACTGGTCTTCGGTAAATTTTGCCTTCTGTTCACACCTCTGGCATACCTCCTCGACCGAGTATATGCTTTCTCCTTGGTCGTTGCGGTGGGCTAAAAAACAATAACTGCTCATGGACCCGGGCCCTTCGGCTGTTAAGAACAATCAGTGAATAACAAGCAGACACAATCTTCTTGTTATCAACAGTCTGGTTGTTTTTGGGACCTTAATCATCCATGGCCTGTTCCTTCTTTCAGACTGTTTGAAGTAGTTCCATCACGATGGGTCTCCTCCTTCTACACATTTTCTAATATGTTACATGCAGACTGCAAAGTATTCCTTTGAATCAAGTGTACGTGTAACTGCATACACTATTGGATTGACAGGCTGTGGAGGTAGTTACAACTCAGGACTCTCCGAACTTTTTCTTCTCGATTGTTTTGATACCAGAAAACATTTTGGGAATTTCCAAGTCCTATAACGCTCTTCATGGACTTAGTTACCTGGGGTTTTTGTTACCAGTTTCCAGACTTAAAGTAACTACCAATCATGGGCATTGTCGGACGGAATATGGCCTCTGTCCGGTGTATTAATTCACTGAAGTAAAATACTGTCCTTTTGATGGTCAGTCCGAAAATACTTCTTTTGCGCCTTTATAAGTTGGTCGAATTAGACACCGTTACTGCCAGTAGGTCGCAAACATGATGCGGTGGCTATTTAATTCTCGGTTTTCTTCACCATACATGACTTGGTGGTATGTTTCTAATCGTATTTACAGTTGCCACTTCCTCGTTTTGCATCCATATTGACCATTCAGGTAACAATAGATTTCCTTCCTCTGGTGTCGAAACGTTGGGATATCTTGGTTCGTTCAGTCACATAACATTGGAGCAAGGTGGTCTATGCTTTCTGCATATGACCAGCTTACTCCAGGGAGGAGGTGGCATATGCATGTACCTGCATATGACCTTGGGGAGTTTTCACAATTACAGGTTTGTCTGACTTCAGAACCAAAAGGGGGGGGGGAGGTGCAGAGATTCAGCCAATGGGCTCATTCTTCCACTTTCTCCACTCTACCTTGTACCATCAATAAAATTTGCAAATCGGTACCTTTTGGATCCATTTGTTGCTACACAGCAGGTTCAAATTAATTACTCTTAACTACAATACAATAGTTTCTCATTCCTCGCAGCCTCCTCCTATGAGTTGATTCTACTATGTAGCTCAGTGTGTAACGTATCTTTGAAGGGAATATAACATTTTCAATAGAAAATACATATTCCCTATAAGATACTTACACACTGAACTCACAGGTCCCTCCCAAATTGGGATTTTCCCTCCCCGCTGCTCGGTCACACCCCTCGAATCTTGTAAGAGGATGAAAAAAGAGATCTTGACTGTGTCCCCACTTGCTTATATACATAACAAGTGAACAAATGACCTTGACCTGCTACGTCATATAAATAATGATTCAAAAAGGTACTTAAGCTATTTCGTACCAAAATAATAAATTTTAAACGGATCTCATAGAATCCTTTCTTGTGAATAAAGATGAATATACCATGTAGTTCAGTGTGTAAGTATCTTATAGGGAATATGTATTTTCTATTGAAAATGTTATTTTGCCATAGGAACTAGGGTGGAGATTCACGTGTCACCACAATGGAAAGGGGAAGTTGAAGGAATGTGTGGGAATAATGATGATATGGACGTGAATGACTTTTTACTACCCGGTGGTACGCTGGCCGAAAACGCATATGAATTCGGAAATGCATTCAAAACGAGTATAAATTGTGCAGATGTGGAAGCGGCTTCTATAGATGAACAGAACCAATGTGGAGGGGTAAGTCAAAATGTCAAGGAAGAGTTCTGCCCTCCCCTGTGCTGGTCAGATCACTGATGCCACGTACATACTGCCAAGCTGCAAAACAGAGTTCAGTCCCCGCATTACGCTATGTCTGACTGCTGCTGGCATATGTATTTTCTTAATTAAATCTAGCATTTTTTAATTGAAGGGCTTTGTCAGTTACAATTCATTCTGGCTTGATCTAGACAATTTTCAAATTAATATGGACAGTTCAGTTTCTCAGAATAATGCAGAATGAATTGTAACCTACAAAAGTTTCAAATAAATAAATGTGCGATTTCTTCGTCAGGGATTGAACTCTGCATGGAGCTTGACATACTGTACGCTTTTATCACATATCTTTATTAAAGACTTTTGTCCGTTACAATTCATACTGCATTATTCCGAGAAACTATATGCTGTCCATATTGCGCGGTGACATAATTCGTGCGTAAAAGACCAACCAACTTCCTGTTACAAACATTTGTCATTAAAATGACCATTCCAATATAGTTAGAAGCATTACTATAATCTCCCGCGATTCATAAAGGCAATATCATGCCATCTGTGTCCAGTTTTTTTTATAGAAATTTATAACGAATATAATGAGCAACAAAAATTTAAACATGATGCAGGTGTGCTTATAGTGTATAGAAATCTTCCCAAGCTGATAGAATAAGAGGCACACACGATTCAACTTGAAAGGTCTTTAAATGATTCTACTAATTGCATATACATACTCAGGCCCCAAAAAAAATCCTCTCTTTCTGATTGCCGACCGACCTGCCGAAATTGGGCCGACCTGGAAAATTATTAAAAAAATTCACTAGATACTATATAACAATGTTAATCTACTTAAACATCCCTTGGAACTTGTGTTTTTTGGGGGGAAAATCATGACATAGGCAAGCCACTCTCAGTCTCATGGAGGGTTTGGGATATGTTGCATTGAATTTCTATCTAGCTGTGTCATGACGAACAATGACACAAGAAGTGACAGTAAGACACTTAAAGACAGTTCAAATAACGTATCACAAACCCCATGGAATGGAGTCACTTGTCTATATTATTTAATAAAGATTTGACACAAGTGGACTTGGGTACACCATTCAGTTATATAATTGTTGTAGTCTGACAAATGGTAGTTATCTGCTAAACTGTTCACCCCACAATAGATCAAACACCTACATCACATATTCACAGTACCAGTAGTTGTCTTCACGGAGGGGGTCCCAGAAAACAGACACAAATTACAAGTGTTAAATGTTATCAACAAGATTCAACTGATCGAAACTTGGTGCAACGCGCTCGATTTCCTGGGAAACAGAAACTGGAAGTAGGAAATATATAGGAATTCTGTCGGCACATGATGATGTCCATTTAAGAAGGTATTAAATAGACTGATTGAATCGAATATTCACAGATCCCTAGTTCATATTATGCCAAAGGTTGGGGGACATACTGATAATATGTCTCCACATTGTGTTTTGGCGGGAGTGAGCCCTCAGCATGAACTGATGAAACGACTCCAATGAGTGATCGATGCCTTCATGTGACTGTTTGAAGGCCAGACAGAGCCATGTGTGCTATGCCACATGGAAAACTCAACATTTGAATTTAATATCCTAATAGATCATTTTAGACAATAGTTTCATGGTAACTTCAGAAATATGGCATGTTGCCATTCATCTGAAAGCTCTCACTGAGAGCTTTCCGATGAATTGCAACAAGCCATATATCCGACTAAATCCTGAAAAGTTACCCATAATTCTGTTGTGTTTATATAAGGAGTCGATTATTTAGAGCATTACTGTAATTCCAGTGTTATAAAAGGTGAGAAAACCCCACCAATGACTTAAATTGTGCTGGAAAAGTTTAATCAGAGTTTAATTGAGAAATTTGGAAGGGCAGGGCATAGTATCAGTGGACTAGAATATACATGAATGTAATATAATAGTACATATTGTTTATTCTCACATATACATGTTATGGAACTATTGTATCAGTACAATATAATGTTATTATTGTCAGAAAAAAAATCTCATTTGACCATATCCAAATATTTGCCTTTCTTGTCGATAGAAAATTGTGATTAGTCTACTATATATTTTGAGACTTCCGTATATATATGTGTGTGTGTGTATATAAATATATATATACTTTATATAATCGAAAACGGCTGCACCGATCGAGACCAAACTTCCCATCTAAGGGTAAAAACCCACGGGAATGGTCGTCGCGCTGTTTTGGAGAAGCTCCGAGCACCCATTCTCCACCCCCAGTCACAACAATGACCGTCCTTGGCACTGTGGGGTTAATCGCGTTGATAGTTAAAGAGTGTTCGTATCCGCAGTGTCGTTGATAAAGAGAGTATGCGTGTAGTGTGATTCTTACGCCTGGGTCCAGGCGTGAGCGTATGTATCCAGACATGAGCGTGTTGTGTCATTCTTACGTACTTAGGGCTTCCTATGAACGGGGGAGATTTTCATCGGGTCAGTTTTTCCACTGAGGTGATCTTCACCTTGAAACGGGTACCCACAAATGATATATATGTGTGTGTCCTTTATAGACTCGTACCGATTGAGCTCAAACTTGCTACCTACGGGAAGTGTCATGGATGGGTTAAATTGTGACCCCGACCTGACCTTGACCTTGAAAATGATCAATTCAAGGTCAAGTCGGGTCAAATTGAAAAACAAAAAATTAAATTAAAAAATTAAAAAGGCACAATTAACTCGTTGAAAAACCAAAAATTAATTTAAAAAATTAAAAATTGTCATGTTTCTGATGATTGCCGCCAGTGGCTGGCTAACCTGCTAGTATAATATAAAACAATAAATACCAAATTAAACCATGAAGAGTTTGGTTTCAACCAATAGTCAATAACACATTTCTTTAACATTTAAAAATTCCTACCTACCTACCTGGATTTTTTCAGCCAATTAATCGGAAACAAACATGTTTGTTTTTTTGGCCTCACATTTATTTGAAAAAAAAAGAGACTATATTTCACATTGATTCAATCCAAAATCATTCACCATATCCACTTGAAGCATATACTTAGTTTTAACACCTATTATACTATATATGTAGCAAATAATTAGTTCCATGGTGACACTAAACTGTGCAATATTATAGTCATAAATAGTGGAAACAATAACGCACATGCAATTACTATTTCAATGGCTTCGGGGGTCAAAAATATTTGATTCGAGTCGAGGAAGTCACCCATCAAAGCTCAGATTTGTTAGATATCGATTTTAGAAATCTATTATTTTTCATTATCGGGAATACTTTCTGGCCCAGAACTCAGTCAAAATTGCGTTATTATTACCACTTGATTTTAGAGTTATCCATCCTTGTCTGTTTGAATATTGTTTTGGTGTACACATCTCGAGCAGGATACGAAATTGACGGCAATTATTAGTACTCATCTCAAGAACATAACAAATTTCAAAAATCAATATCTAATAACTTTGTTTGATGGGTTCCTCGACTCGAATCAAATATTTTTTACCCCCAAAGCCAAAGAAATAGTAATATAGGACCCTCTGATCGGATTGTTGTTGTTGGAATCTGTTGAGATGGGGACCCTCTGTTCGGATTGAGTACCTTTAAAAATAAAAAATCAATTAAATTATAAAAAAGAATAAAAAATAAATAAATATTAAAAAATTCAAAAAAACATAAATTAAATTTGAAAAACATTAAATTAATATTAAAAAAAAAATAATAAAAAAAAAATAAAAAATATAAATAAAAAAAAAATATAAATAAAAAAAAAATAATAAAAAAAATGTCATGTTTCTGACCAACCACGCCAGTGGCGGGCTAACCTCCTAGTCTATACTATATATTTTGAGACTTCGTATATATGTGTGTGTGTGTGTGTGTGTGTGTGTACTTCATAGAACCCAAAACGCGTGTACATATTGAGCTCAAACTTCCTATGTAAGTGTCAAATCCCACAGACACGACCGTGGTCGCGGTTTAGAGAAGCTCAGAGCACCCGTTCTCCAATCTCAAATCACCGCAAAGGCACGGCGTGGGTTAATCAAGTGATTATTTAATGAGCGTTTGTTTTTGACGCATCTCTATAAAGAGCGTCTGTTTCCCATTCAACGTTATTACCATCTGCATAGTTATACGGGAACGCAAACGTTATCGCTCGAAATTTATTCCCTGCGAGCACGGATGGCGCGCTTTGTTTTTACAGTATATACCTTTGGTATATACCGAAATCATCCCAGATAATCACGAATATAGCATCAGATTTCTCCCCAGATATACCGTTATAAAGCTACTGGAATCTGCCAATCTACTATTAATATGTGTGTATATATGTGGGTACTTCATAGAATCGAAAACGCGTGTAGGAACGGGCATCCCCACGGCAATGTCGGCAAATATATATGAGTGTGTCCTTTATAGACTCGAACCGATTGAGCTCAAACTTGCTAAATATTTACTGGGAAATTCCAGGCAATGCCGATTGAGCTCAAACTTGCTACCTACTGGAAGTGTCATATATATGTGTGTGTCCTTTATAGACTCGAACCGATTGAGCTCAAACTTGCTAAATAAGAAAATAGCCCCCAAGCCTTAAATATCAACAACAACGATATTACTAAATACACGTTTTCGGCAATGTGAGAGTTTTTGGGGAGCCGTGATGCCAACAACAACGACCCGAAGCCCTGAATGCCAACAACAGATTCAATGCAATGTTATCTATTATGCAGAGAGATTTCACGACATTACGACGGGTACGGCAGACTCAAAATATTATGCAGACAGATTTCCCGACGGGAAGCGTTTGTTTTAAATTCAATGCAATGTTATCGTAGAGAGATTTCACGAAACAAAGAATGCGTTGTCTGTCGTTCCTAGGAAGGGGGGATTTCTACGGGTAAATTTTTCCGCCAGAAACAAAAAAAATAATTAAAACAATTTACAATTTTATTAAAACAATTTAAAATTAAAAAATATTAACAATAGAAAAACAATTCAGAAACAAAATATATTAAATTTAAAAAACATTAAATTCATATTCAAAAATAAAAAACAAAATAAATAAAAACAAAATAATTACAAAAATGTCATGTTTCTGAAACAAAGCCATGGGACGAATGCCGCCAGTGGCGGGCTAACCTGCTAGTCTATACTATATATTTTGAGACTTCGTATATATGTGTGTATGTGTGTGTGTGTGTACTTCATAGAATCCAAAACGCGTGTACAGATTGAGATCAAATTTCGTATGTAAGTGTAAAATCCCACCGACACCGCCGTAATCGTGTTTTCGAGAAGCTCTGAGCACCCTTTATCCACTCCCAGTCATCGAAATCAGCTCAAACGGCACGGCCGGGGTTAATAACGTCATTATATATATATATGAAGTCAGAGTCTCCAAAGTTATACCGGAACAAACACGTGTTTACGTCGTCTTGGGGGTCCACGATGGGAGTCTGACTTCAATGCAATGTTATCGCTCGAAACACGTGTTTACTTCGTGTTGAGGTTCACGATGGGAGTCTGACATTTCAATGCAATGTTATCGCTCGAAATATTATGCAGAAAGGCAGATCTCGGAAACGGGTGGAGCTATCGACCTGAAATTTGCTATGTGAATGTATCTTGCACCGGGTACAAATTTTATCGGGTCGCCGAGCCCATGCGACGCCCGTGCAGCGCATGCGCAGACGAGATCTCGGAAACGGGTGGAGCTATCGACTTGAAATTTGCTATGTGAATGTATCTTGGGCCGGGTACAAATTTGATCGGGTCGCCGAGCCCGTGCGACGCCAGCTTCGCGCATGCGCAGACCAGATCTCGGAAACGGGTGGAGCTACCGGGTACAAATTTTTCTTATTGAAACGCGTGGAGCTAAAAATTAAAAACAAATATTAAAAAAATGTCATGTTTCGGACAAGCCGCCGGTGGCGGGCTAACCTGCTAGTACTATATATTTTGAGACTTCCGTATATATATATGTGTGTGTGTGTGTGGCTACTTTATAGAATCGAAAACGACTGGTTGGATCGAGCTCAAATTTCGTATATAAGACCCCGACCTGACCTTGACCTTGAAAATGATCAATTCAAGGTCAAATCGGGTAAAATATTCAAAAATTAATTTAAAAAAAATTAAATTAAATTAAATTCAAAAATTTAAATTGTCATGTTTCTGACCAACCACGCCAGTGGCGGGCTAACCTGCTAGTCTATTATATATTTTGGAAGATCTCTGTGTGTGTGTTTGTGTCTGTGTGATCGCGATGAACTCGAAAACGGCTGAGCCGATTTCGATGAAACTTGGTATGTGGGGGTATTTTCGGCCGGGGACTGGCATAGGCATATTAATTTGTCCGTGCGACGTGACCTTCAAATCTGGTAATTTCAAGGTATTTTATTATTATCATCTTTATGGTCTGGAATCTCATCCAAGAATCCATTTAGCTGAAATGGCTTCCGTGTACGAATCTACCCGTGGCCCCCAAGCCGTCAATGCCAACAACATCGACAATGTTGAACTTTGACGGTGAGAAAATAATTAGTTAAAATTTACCACACAATGCTAATTTATCTTTATGTTGAAGCTTGATAATTAATGAGCGTGTGTATATGAGGCGCATTTATATACTTGAGTGGAAATCAAATCGGGTAAAACTGGTGGATTTTTACGGACGAAATTTGATACATAGGGTATCTCGGTATCCGCTGGGCCGATTTCCCGGTATCCGCTGGGCCGATTTCCACCATTTTTGGGGTGTTAGTGTTGGTGTTGGAAAACTGCCGGACGGATTTTGACGAAATTTGATACTTAATAGTGGTAATTTTTTCCAGGGAGTGTTTTGGACTGGTCAAATCGTGACCCCACCTGACCTTGACCTTCAAAATGATCAATTCAAGGTCAAAGCCCGGACGAAGTCGGGTCACCTTCTAGTTATCTATATACCTATAGCCAACACATTTGTTCCTTATGTCATATACACAATTACACAATGCCATTACCTGATATACATAGACCCATCCCACCTTGCGAGAGCAATAATCGGCTACATGATACGACAGTCATATCTGGATTAAGATTGGTATATCGTATGACATTATATTATATAAAGCAGACAGTAGCTCTCTCGTTGAGTGGGATGGATACAAACTGATTCTGGGAAACGACTCACATATTAGCCGACACGTTTGATGTCGAATCTGGTCCATGATGTTATATTCTGATATGTTGTAATTTATGCTGTTGCATTATTCATGGAATAAATACTGTTTAAACTAAAAAAAAAATCTCAAACAGGAAATGAGCAGGTCTTTTGTAGCCCCCTATCAGTAAATTATTCCAGGGGCATATAATCACAAAACAGTTACCCAGTGTTGGAAATTGCCCAGACCAGACCAAATTATTGGAAATTGTCCGACATAGGCGCGCAAAATAGTCCTATGCCTATAAGGCCAGAAGTAAATAGAAACATATATCGGAAATGAGCTTGGTAGTGGACAACTTCAACTTGTTGGAAATATTCGCTTTGGTGTAGTTATATTGGTTATAAGCTATATTTAGCTTGAATCAACTAAATATAACATGATTAGAAATGACACACGTGACACTTGTTGACAGCTATGCATTTTAAGGGATATTCTAAAAATAGGTACTAGCAGGCAATTATCAGTGGTCTGACCAGCGTAGCGAGCGAACAGAACTCTGCTTTGCAGTTTGAGGAAAGTAATCATCTAGGAAACAAGTGGTCTCAAGTTGATGAGTATCACAAATATGCCATCAATGTTGTTTTTCGGTTGATCCTACAGAGTCTATAGATCGATCAGCAGACGAATAACACTGTATAATTCCACGAAGCGGATTATATTAAGTACCGGTATGTTAGTCGTCTGCTGATATCGTCTACTAAGGCTCAACCGAAAAACGACGTTGATGACTTATAATTACAATGATAACACTTTATTTTCAACTATCTACTATTAATGTTTTCAACTATCTACTATTAATCCATCTTAGAAAATTAATTGCCACAATTTTCATTGGACGATCTCCGAATTTGTTTGATGGGCCGAAAATTAATTGGCTGAAATTGTCAACGACCAAGCAAACTTTCAGAAAATAAATATTTACTCCTCAACTTCAATTTTCAGCAATAAACTATCCATGATAACAAAAATTACTTATTTGGCTACGATTTATGTTTAAAATGACTCAATAACCACTCAATAATTATCAAATTTGACCGTATGTCTGTTTGTTTACATATCCGCCAAGGCATATATCTCAGTTATGGCTAATCGATCTGAATGAAATTTGGTATAAAGGTTCGCCATCATCACTAATTTCAATTCCGGGGCAAATTTTGTTGTTGTGTTTTCCATTCTAGATTTATCCTTCTTTGTTCACAGCCATGGTTCATGGGATCTCAATGCAATGTGGTATGGGTATTCATCATCAGAAATGCCTTAACCCTTTCAGTGCCAAGTCCGATTTTTGTATCAACTCATATTTCCTTGATCATTTTTCAAATTTATTGATTATAATAATGTGATACATTGATGGAAAGAGCTCTAAGAGCTCATACAATGACATTATTTGCATTTTCCATTCTTGGGTTATCCTTAGAACTTTGTTTTCCAAGAAATACGTTTTTGTATGTCCAGCCATGCATAGGCTACAGTATCTCAATGATATTGGGTATGTGACGTTTACCATCACAAGCAAGTCCTTTCAGTGAAGTGTTTCCCTTTTAGAGTTGTTTATCCTTTGTTTATTTAAACTTTTAGTTCCGTCCTGCCCATGTTTCAATTTCACTGTGGGGTATGGCAGCACCTGAGGTGCAACCTCTTGTTCGATCAGCACCAAATATGGCCAGTTTAGTTTCTCAGAATAAACACAGAATGTATTGTAACTGACAAGGGATGTGGAACTATACAGTAATGCCTGAAATATATGACCCTTTAACCACAGTAGAAATATGGGAAATTTTTCAGGATTTAGTCAGAATTATGGCTTGTTGCCATTCATCAGAAAACTCTTGGTGAGAGCAGCTTTCCGATAAATAGCAGCAAGCCATATTTCCGACTAAATCCTGAAAAATTTCCCTTAATTCTGCTGTGGTTTAGGGGTAAATTATTTCGGACATTTATATACCTTTGCACTTACTATCAATATTTCAATATATTATACAGCCCTATCCAATTGTTGTTTTTATCTACCATTACCCCTTAGAAAACCAAATATTATTGTCGACTGAATAGTAATGGTCGTAATTTGTAGTAATGGTTTCTATAATGTGAATCAGTTGGTAAGATTAATGTACTATATTCCTATGCACCGAAGACAAATGATCATCTGATTGTAACATCTAACATTGTTGTATCTGCAGGAAAAAACATCCCATCGGAAACTTTGGTCAAAAGAATCGTGCGGTGTTATCAACTCAAAAACGTTTAAGAATTGTCGGAAAGCCCTGAGTCCTGACATAGTGAAGAAATTCTTTGATAATTGTGTTTACGATGCATGCAGGTATGTTGACTTACAACAATCGTATTTACTCACCATAATCGGAAGGGCATTGCATTCATGTTGTTCGCTTATATAGGAGTAGTTTATCAACACTTCATGGACAACAAACTACATTAATCTACAGAATTAAGATATTCGGAAATAAAAATTGACCCAAATTTGGAAAAGCTATAGCGAAAGCGTATGACCAATTAAGGACCTTTTATGAAATTAGACTGTCTACAAAAAACATACAGCCACACTTATAATTATGTCATGCTTTATCAAAACCAGACGAATGGGACCAAGTATACCTCGATACTGCTATAGGAGCCATCAATACAAATAAAATTGGTCGCATTTGGAATTCCAACTGATTAATTTAAAGATCGAAATAATCGTCCAAGCCCAAAATCACATTTATGAATCTTGGTCTACACTACATACCATTGGGAGAGGAGGTTCCATACTATTAAAATCAAAGTTAGTTGGTCGAAAATGTTTTAACCCTTTCGATACTAAATATGTATACTCAATGCCAAGTAGTTATCCCTCAGGACATGTTCAGTCATTGTTGAACTTATTATTTGAACATTTTGCACCAATGAATGCTATTTCTTCTGCAAGTTCTTTTATTGTCGTTTTGAGGGGTTTATTTTTTTATGAAATGAGCTTAATAGCTAGCAGTTCGTTGACATGTGTGTTGCATGATGGAAGAAAAAGTCTTGGGGCGATTTGTCTCAACTTTGTTGTGAAAGAGTTCCAGTTTTTATTCAATAATGCAACATGGGTCGACAGATAGATCATGCCTTGAACCTACGTCTGTAGAGGATTGGATTGGATTGGATTGTTTATTTGCACAAATTAAATACATAATACACAAACATAATAATATATCCTGCAAATTTGCACAGGAGCGGCATGGCCAATACCGGCCGTCTTCCTGCGCCCCTTATAAACAATAGAGAATAGGTAGATGGCGGTCATATTGTTGTGTCATACTTGACTGGTTCAAAACCTTGGATCTTTATGATGTTCTGACGAGGAACATTACAACATTGAGAAAACATTGCAGCTAACATATATCTTAGTTAATACCTGTTCCTTAATAATGTATTTCACAATTGCTGGATGTGCAGAATTCCCCCTGGGTTTGGGTGGAATTTTTTCCGGGCACGTATGCCGGGGTTGGTGGGTGGTCGATGGGACCAACAAACAATTTTTTCCGCAACTCAAAATAGTTTTCCTGCAAGTCTTTTTGACTGTTTTTGCAATGAGTTTGGCTTAAAACACCTTAGATTAGAATGTCAATATTAACGTAAATGAAATTATTCATGATGATCAGACAAACAGTATAGCCTGTAGCCCGTGCTATTAATGGATTGAATTTTGAAATCCAAGATGGCTACTGGCAGCCATGTTTTTTTGCCGAATGACCCAAAATGACTCGTTCCTATTTACATGTCAAGGTTAACATCCATGACAAATAGTATGCACAGAAATTCATATACAGCTGTTTACAGTGAATTTCCCCCCGGGAAATCTCTGTTTTAGTGTTAAAAGGGGGTGGGTGTCCAAAAATGGTCGGGGGAAAAAACTGCCGAATACGGAAAACAATTTGGACGCTGGGGTGGGTGGGACCCCCAACAAGGGTCGAAAGGAAAAAATCAGCATACGTGCCTGAAAATATTTTCCGACCCTCCCCCCTGGTTATTTCGGACATATCTTGCTGATTTAGTATACGTACAAGTGTTTTATTGTAGACATTGGTTTCAGACGTTATTCCATTGCAGTTCATACAGACTACGGTTATACCCACCACTAACTGATAAATCACTTGTGTTTCAGGAAGTGTTTTATCCCTGTTTTGTTTTTAAATTTATTACTAACTAGCAAGAAGAAAGGAACAGAGAAAAGAAAAAGTGGTCGTGCCATGGTTGTGTGGTGCAGTTGAGTGAATGCTGCCTATGCTAAATTCTATAAGAACGCTTTGTTGATATATCTGTTATTAACGACCTGGTTTTTATCTTGTCTGGTTCAGGCAGTGTTTTCTTATCTTGCGGAATAAACTTTGTCTCTGTTAAGATTGTCATTGTTTGTGTAGAGCTAAACTGGTGTATTATCTCATTTACTACTGGCTTTGTGCTTCTTTAATTCTCCATCTGGTTCCCCGGATAGAACCAGGAATGGAAGAAGATAGTCCTTTTGGTTCACCATTTGGTTCACTAAATGCCTTCTAGGAAAGCTACAATTATTATTATACCCCTTCGCAATGAAGTTGTGATACCCCCCACAATGAAGTTGTGGGAGGGGTATACTGGAATCAGCTTGTCCGGACGTCTGTCCGTCGTCCGTCCGTCCGTGGACACAAATTTGTCCGGAGTTTTTCTCAGTCCTTTTATGATCATTTTCCGTGAAACTTGGCACAGACCACAACCACCATGGGAACCTGTGCACCTGTGATTATGACAACCCTTACCAAAACCGAACGCCATTATTTAGCGTTTGCTTAGCGATTACCCTTAGCGTTTTCTTAGCGTTTCCTTAGCGTTCAAATGCATAAAATAAACGCTAAGATGAATGGGGCAAACAAATGTTAAGCTTAGCGTTCAAACGCTATCTTAGCGTTTGGTTAGCGTTTGGTTAGCGTGTATATAGGGTGAAATATTTATGAGCTTAGCGTTCGAACGCTAAGCTTAGCGTTTGAACGCTTACCTCATTTGCATATTGTTGGTATGTTGGCAAATATACTGTTGCAATTCCTTAGCGTTTCCTTATTCCTTAGCGTTTCCTAAGCGTTTTTCTTAGCGTTTCCTTAGCGTTCAAATATAATCATTTAAACGTTAATATTAACCCTCAAGTTACTGAATGGTACAGTCTTCTGGTTATAATGACTTAAAAGGCTGCTTAGAAATGCCTCGCCGTTTGCTCACACATATTTAGAATATGCATTTTTTTAAATGTTACAGTACCTTACATTCTTTTCCTAAAGATTCACTAACTCATTCAGGCCAAAAAAAAAAACATCTGTGTTTCCGGTTACCCGACCGACCTGCCGAAATTAGGCCGACCTGGACTTTTTTTTTCAAATTTCAACCCAAAAAAAAAAAAATTCAACCCCCAAAAAAAAAACACATCTATATCGTTAAATATATACTATATACTATGTTTACATTAAGCAGCAATCATTTTAGATGGAATTTTCAAAAACAATTTACTTCTATTAAAATACATGTCCATTTGTGGTTGCAGATGAATCCCAATCTCACCAATAAATCTGCAGTCTTTAAAACCTACCTGTGGTAATCTTGTTTGTTCAACTCCCATGTCTTGTGGGAAGAAGTCTTATCAATTAGAGAGCAATATACATGTACATGTAGAAGACATTCTATATCAGAATTTAAAGTTCCTCTCCCCAGTCAATCAAGGATTCATAGTGTTCGTGCATAGTTAATAGTATATATACAGACAATATAAAGATGACTGCATGTCTACCATATCAAACACCCTTCTGGGATGGGCACTAAAAAAGCACATGAAATTATCTACTGGTTTGTTTGGGTGCATCAAACTTACAAGCATGCATATGTCAGTGTGTATAAGGAACTTCAAAGTTGGGGCCAATTTGAATGCTGAGGTGTGGTACCTCAGTCAAGGTGTGGCCTGTGGTGCCATTTTCAGTGTGGTGTGGGACTTTATATTTCAGTGCAGTTGAGGGGTGTCTGAGGAACATTTACACCCTGTGCAATGTGTCTGAGGCGCATGTGAGATATGTGTCTTAGGTCCTGAGGTGTACTGGGTATGACCAAATATTTAAGTGAGGTTTGAATTAATATCATACAAGTTATGTTATTATAAAGTAATAGAAAAGCCCTATTATGGTGTATGTCTTGAGCCTGTTGATATGTCAATATTGTGCTCTGAGGAAGATGTGCCACCACAATCTAAACTGAGAGAATAATTACAAGAGAGCTTCATAATTGAGTGCCTGGGAGGCATTTGTTTGTTCACTTTGACAATACTTATCATATTATTGTGTTACATTAACTGTTTACTTGCAATATACATGGACGGCCTTAACACAAGTATAAAGAGTAAGCATTAATGTACTTCTTAACTGTTCGGGGGAAAAATAAAAAAATATTACCAAAAAAAATAAAATCCCTACCTACCTACCTGGAATTTTTTGGCACCGTAATAGGAAACAAATAAGGTTTTTTTTTAGGCCTCACTGATTGTTGACTTTCCCAAAATATTCCTTCCTCATGGTGGAATTATGAACTGTAGGCTACTCCAATTTCAGAATCAATAGAATTTATTCAAATATAATCAAATGATCTTAGCCTGATTTTCCTCTCATCTTCATATGCTATAATTACTGGGTGAAGGACAGTGTGAAATTCATCAAAACCTGGTGGTATTCATATAGCAGGGTTTTGAAGTTTTTTAACTCTGTCTTTCACTCGGTCACAATAACATGTGAAGGCCAGAGGAAATTCAGGCTAAAACAAAACAGTAATTAATATATAACATTCTATCCTGATCGAGTTCTTTTCTTTACTTTAGTGATTCATTTCTGAAAACAATAAAAGAAAAAATTAAGATTTCCAAGAATCATTGATGAAATTTCCTTCAATTTAACACAATTAAGCAACTTTACTCTGCATGCTTTCTTTGTTTTATGCAAAATGGTCCCCCACAGTTGTATTTGACAAACTAATTTTCAAGGACATCC
Source organism: Siphonodentalium dalli (assembly GCA_032622095.1). Lineage (NCBI taxonomy): Eukaryota > Metazoa > Mollusca > Scaphopoda > Gadilida > Siphonodentaliidae > Siphonodentalium > Siphonodentalium dalli. Next base: position 92,945,856 of record CP136069.1, read on the forward strand.
CTTGCGATCAGGCACAATCACCTGCAGGTCTTCTGATGGAGTTACTTTACACAAAATTATTTGTCTAGCTGTGCGGTCATAAACTTGGCATTAATATAATAATCATACATTTAAAAGAACATTCAGTAATCCATCTACTGCTCCCCGGGGACAGGGGGAGGTACAGTCACAATGTGATTTTCACTGCTCATAATCGGGTACCCGTGTTAACGCTTGGGTGGAGCGAAACAGACACAGTACGAGTGACCTTGCTCAGGGGTCACAACTTGGCGCGAAATTCGAACAGCGTGCGATCTCACAATTGCCCGCTAATCGATTTTTGGACAAGCCACTGTTGTGTGGAACTCACTTTGGCCAGCTGGAGGCGCGAACGCATGCCGATGTGTTGACAGCAACACAAGTCCGACGCGCTAACCACCGGACCACGGAGCTCCACAATATATACTTACACAATGTACCAAACAATGTTGCACATTCTTATGATGCATGAAAAGGTATGATATCATACATGCTGGACAGTATGACATCCATATGAGACAAGAATAACTTACCCTTCATTCTTGAAATTATCATACGAAATCTTCATCCGACTTCTGTCATTTGTACACTTTGAGCATATTTTAGCATTAACGTCAGTCTCCTTCATGATGTCGGGGCCACATCTCTTTTTTGGAGACCGAAATTATGAATTCTGAAAATTGAAGAATTAATATAATGATAACTATTTAAAGGCTTCGATCATACATGTATCACCTGATTATTGATCAATTTCATGATTGGCTTATTTATTACAACTGTAATGCATAGCATGACATATTTCCTGATTTGCAGTTTGGAAAGGGTGCACTAGTGCTGAAAGTTTGAATGGATGTTAATTAATGGATGAAATAGTTTGTATGTGGATATATATCCTCTTCCCATGCTGGTATATTATAGTAGTACCAAAGGACATTACAATCCAATAATTGGTACTGAAGCTACATTCATACAATGCAGAATATCTGTACAGGGTTACAGGCTGAGCAATTGAGCATATATCTGTTTCCAAAGTCAAACATAGGGCATATGTTCTTCTTATTAGGTGCACTACAGCCAACTTATAGAATATATGTGTTTTATGTGTATTGTCAAACCATGAAATATTATCTGCTGAGAACATTTATAACTCATAAATTCTGCTGTTAAGTTAATTTTGTTGGTAATACCCAAAATTTAATATGGAGTTCATATATTCATTATAAGTAGAAATCCCATTCAACAAAGCATATAAATGACAGATAAATGTTTAGCACAATGGAAATTCTATATTGAGGGGACCTGGTAAATTAACCTATTAATTGTACTGTATTTAAAGTATGAAGCTTAATTACCCTTCTAATATTGCTATCTTTACTTTGACAGAGAGAATTGTTTTGACTCCTTGCACTGGTACATTTCAAGTAGATTTCCTTACTGTAATCATGCAGTTTCTTCTCAAATCTTCTGTGACTGTTTCTTTGAAAAAGAAATTGTGATCTCTGAAATTGAAATAGAATAAGTCATAGTTAAAGCTATGCTGGTGTTATTCAAGCCATATTTTTATTTAAAAAATTGTAGGTAGAAATTTAATTAGCACTTCAAAGTTAATTCTCATGCATGGGCATCATGCATATATATACACCCATAGTAAGTTTCATTTAAATATTGCAATATATCAGGGGTGGCATCAGCATTTCCCCCAATGCAGGGGCTACTTTATAATACAATTGACCCCTCCCCTGATTCCACCCCTACAATATATTAATATGTAGATTAAACCCTGGATATGTGAGTCATTTGTTTTTATTCAAATTGGTTTATCCTTATGAGATTGATATATTAAATCCCATTTATACAGGGTTGTGCATGGTTTAAAGGGAATCCAAATATCTGTGAGAGAGTAGTTGAATTGTGGAGGGCCTTAAGCTAGCTTGTAATGGTTCGATCCCTGTAGCTAAGATTTAATATTGCCTTTGTGTGTGACTGCATGAAAGATGGTCATGCCAATATTAATTGTACTGTACATTCTCTCTATATAAAATATCATATTTTGAAGTTTCATGAGGCTATAAGCAACATAAATTAATTTGAATTATGAAAGTACTTACCAGGGACACAAATAATGGTTTCCCCGGCCATTCAGGTGCTGTTGATTCTGTGAGACTTCATAAATTAATCCATCAAAAACACAGAAAAATGATCTCTTTTCACATTGCTTTTTAGAACAAAATCTGAGTATAAAGCTGCATAAACATGTACATCATTCATCAGTGAGAGACAAACTGGCCAAAACATAAAGAGTCAACACTGGGTGGCACACATCTGTTACATAGTTTAAGAAGTATCAAATTCCAAGCTTATGGGCCAGTTCTCCCAACTTAACAACTTTAAATTGCCCCCAGGGGATTGTCATGCAGACTCAATGATTGCATAAGGCAGTGATACAGTGAGACAAATTCATTACTTGAATTAGTTAAGCAAATATTCTCTCACTTTAATTTAGAATTGGGGTAGTTTCAATTCATATTAATTATACAATTTTAAATGTATCTAAAATAGCCGCATTTTCTGTCCCTATTCAGAGAGAATAATTAAAGAAAAATATTTTCAAGTGATAGAAACTCATATTGACTGGTCTGTCTGACTTTAAATATAATTATTATTTTATATATAAAAAAAAATAATAATTAATAATGTTCATAAAATCACTTCTTTTGATAATGTATAAAGCACAGATGAGCCAATATTTCTTACAACAATAGATTCCCCCCCCCACTTTTTCCTTGAAATAGTTGTTGAACATGGACTTAATTAGTTTAATTACAAGAGATTCTCTGCTTGCACTGGCTTGCATGAAAGAAACAAAATTCTGTGTATTCTGTGCACTATACATTAAATATTAGTGTTTGAAAAAAATCCCATAAACATATTACACTTATTTAGTGATTTTTTTTAAAGAAAGGGTATACAGTGGTACATGTATGGTACAATGTACATGTAAAACCTGCCAGACATGTCAAATATTTATCTCTTGTTCAGTTAAATGTGTGGAGTTTTCAAAGTATTTCCAAGACAACAAAATGTACTCAATATATGTATTGTAAAAAAAATATTTTTTGAATTCTGCATCATTGTTCAGTTTAACTAATTCTGGCCATTCTCATAGGTAGATTAAATTGTCAAAAACATTAGTCACATATATAGGAGATATGAAAACAAAAAGAAACAAATTACCAGGTACTTGTTGTTGGAAGATATTAGACAGTAGTACATGTACAGGTACAGGTACATATGTCATACCTGCCAGAATTGTCAAATATTATCGCTTGTTCAGTTAAATGTACATGTCTGGAGTATTCAAATTATTTCCAAGGCAAACTACCAGTACATGAACCTATTAAAAATGTATTTAAAAAAATATTTTCAGAATTCTACATCATTTTCTAGTGTAAAGAATTCTGGTCATTCTCGTATGTAGATTGTCAAAAACAAGTCACATATATAGGAGATATGAAGTTTTGAAAATTTTTTCCATAAAATTTACCTGAACTCGACTTAGTTTATTTCTGAATTGATAATGGTAGCCTAAAATGCACGGTCATGCAAGAAACACTAAGAACCATTTGCTAGCGTTTATGAAAGGCTGAAAATCGCTAAGGAATACAAAGAAACGTTCAGATCTATCAATGCTTATAATAACAGAGAAGAGATGTTAGCGTTTTTCTTAGCGTTTAACTTTCTAAACGCTATGGAATAAGAAAATCGCAAATATATTAACGTTTTTCTTAGCGTTTAACTTTCTAAACGCTAAGGAATAAAAAAAATCGCTAAGGATCATCGATGCTTAACGTTCAAACGCTAACAGAAGCGTTTTCTTAGCGTTCGAACGCTAAGAAATGTCTTCTCATAACGTTCAAACGCTAACAAATTGCCCCAAACGCTAAGGAAACGCTAAGAAAACGCTTAATAAGCGATTATGTTCGGTAAGGGAACTGTCGGACTTTTTTTGGTGGAGTTATCCCCCCTTTTTCGACTTAGAAATGTATAATTTTGTCTGAGCTTTTATTCCTACATTTTTAGGTAAGTTTAAAAAAAACTTGGCACAGATATTTAGTACCATGGGAACCTGCTGTCCACCTGCGATTATAACGTCTGTCTGACTTTATTTGGTGGAGTTATCCCCCTTTTTTGACTTAGAAATATTTTTTGCAACATGCACAATTTTGTCAGAAATATTTTTGCAACATGCATAATATTGACTGAGCTTTTATTCCTACATTTTTAGGTCAATGTTTTTTAATCTTGGCACTGATATTTAGTACCATGGGAACCTGTGCACCTGCGATTCTGATGTCTGTCCGACTTTTTTTGTGGAGTTAGTCCCCTTTTTCGACATTTTCGCAACATGCATAATTTTGTCCAAGCTTTTATTCCTACATTTTTCGGTCAATAGGTTTAAGATTAAGGTTAGGGTTGTGCACCTGCAATGGGAACTGTTATTTTATTAATTTAACTAAATGTTTACTGACATGTGATATTTTAAAAACATGGGGGGTATCCTTAGTCCCATTGGGACAGTCACACCTCTAGTTATTATAAGCAAGGGTATTTTGTATAATGATGGATAATAATTGTTCACTTGACTCCTGTATTGCTCATGTAATGTCAAAAGATCAACAATTTTCAAATTTTGTCTTGCAAATTCTTAACATTCTAAGAAATTCCATGTGATCAATGTAACAATTCCACTGAAATTCTAGTGTGGCTGGCATACTTGGCATTACAAACTGATTTAGATTATCAACATTTAAATATTTGGCATGATGTGTTACCTTCCTGCATTCTATGTCTATACATCCTGGTGGTTGAAGAACAAATATTAGTGAATATCAGCAAAAATAGATGCAATGGAATTTGATGCACATGTGGTAGATGAACTAGCTTCTCAACGAATAAACAGTTTTTCCACATGTAGTTCTGTTGACACAGGCATGATACCCAGAAGACTTAGTGAAACATTGGATCTGGTTCGAACTGGTAAATATTGGCAGTTTTTATGCATGTTCGGAAAGATTTCACCATATTTGTATAATACTACCCTTTGGTGATGACATAATCATGTTACACTTCTATGAATAGAACTGTTTGTAATTAACACTTACCTTCTTATTGTGTATCCTGTTGTCAGGACAACATATTTTGGTTGTTCTCTGCATGCCCACACATTTATCATGACTGCTCTTTTCCAGCTGTGACCTGGGTGGTGACTGTGAGTGTCTCTGCACAGCTTTGGCCAGTTTCCATGATGAATGTATTCGCATCAACAAACCAACCAAATGGAGAAGCCAAAAGCTCTGTCGTAAGCAATAGTTTTCCTGCATGTACAGCAAAACAAAATATCCGAAACCACATAAACCTTATTTGGTTCTATAAACTGTATCATGTGCATAGCATAACCAATATAATAGGATTTTCATGACCAAAGAACCATTTGTTTTTTTTTGTTATGGAAAAGTAATAAAAAGTCGGCCAATAAGTAGAAAACGCGGCCAATAAGTAACAAAAAGTTGGCCAATAAGTAGAAAACGCTGCCAATATTTAAAGTCAAGGTGACGTAAATGACGTCAAACGTAATTAGCTCGATCGGCAAAAAATATTGGGTCGACAGAAGATAGATTGCAGTTGATTTCTGATGAATTACGGACAGTCACTGTTTTTGGGAGTAAATATAAATGTACGTGGATGAACTACATGTATCCAGGCCTTCGATTATGAGGCGTGCGATCGCGCTCGCGCACCATAGCACGCCTGAAATTAAATCTTGGCGAGTAATTAATCACACTCCTCGGCGATATTAGGCGCATGATTGAAAAAGGGTTTATAATAACGATGAACCTTGTTTGCTGGAGAAGACTGACAGACATGCCGTATACGACGGAAGTAATTGTTTTAAGTTTTGCGCATGCGCTAGAACATTATTATAGTCAGGTGCGTTTAGCGATGTCGTCGCATTCGTATGTAGGTCTGAGTAATTCTCGGCTAGATATTGTTACCAACATGACATATTTAAATTAATCCCACCGTGCACCCCATCACCAATGCAACGTAATTTTGGTACCATGATTGTGTTGCGTTCTAAATGAAGCCGCCCCGATGGGCGGTGAAGATGAATAGAAATTGAAACTTGAGTTCGGGGCAATCAAACATTATTTTTAAAAATATCGATAGAGTTCACACAACAGGAAACTCTCACGTGGTTACATGGTCTCTGACCGCATTTCATAACAACTTACATCCAACGGAAGCATTACGACGCAATTCGAGAATACATGTGTACAAGATGAATCACAATGGTGATAAAATTGATTTATTTTTGAGTCTTCGTTTGTCATTTTATACCCCCGAAATATCCACCAAAATCACACGCCTGGGTTTCAGGTTCGGCGAGTGACCAACCACACTCCTGCATTTTACAGAATCGAAGGCCTGTGTATCCACATCAATAACATTCCCATGCAGTGGAAACTGACAGTACTGTGAAATCGCTGCAAGTTCTTCACACTAAAGTTCACAAGAATAAAAATTGCTGGAATAATTGTTAATTTAATAAAACACACAATGGTATATCTATGTCAATATATTCATCCTGTGAAACAATTATTACATTGTTGCTAATTTTTAATAAAATACTTATTAATCGGTTGTTTCCACATTGACTGAGTTATGAGGCCTCGGTCTGTTGTATTAGCCTTCGGCCTGCAGCCTCAGGTCAATACAACAGACTTTGGCCTAATAACTTGGCCAATATGGAAACAACCAATTAATAACATATATGATGCTTTGATAGAACCATTTTCTTCTATCTTGCACATCACCAAATAGCAATCCTCTTTGCATCATTTGTGTTGATCTGTACATCAGTCACAAGGAAACGTTTTGCTCAGATTTGCATGTTTCTTATTCCCTGTATTTGATAGCATTATAGCATTCCAAATGAATTTTGACGGTAACATATATAGACTGGTAATTTGAGGGAGAGACGAAGAACGAGAGATAGATTTACTACGTGATTTCAATCCTCTTACCGAACCAACTTATTATTTTATTACTCATTAGATTTGTTTCCGCCATCCTTGAACTATTCCTTTGATGATCTGTAGTTATTTGATATTATACTTATCTTTGTCTATGTTTTTGTAAATGTCTTAATTAGTCAGGAGAGAGGAGCATTTTATATGCTGAGGTACAGTAATGCCCTAATTAATCGACTCCATAACCACAGCAGAATTATGGGTAATTTTTCAGGATTTAGTCGGAAATATGGCTTGTTGCCATTCATCGGAAAGCTCTCGGGGAGAGCTTTCCGATGAATGGCAACAAGCCATATTTCCGACTAAATCCTGAAAAATTACCCATAATTCTGCTGTGGTTATGGAGTCGATTAATTAGGGCTTTACTGTGCCTTGAGATCCCTTTTGTTCTTCCAATTTTCTGTTATTTGCCAATAAAATATGCGATCAATTCTATCAGTTAAACCTTATAGTGTTTTGCCTTTGTGCTGTTAAAGACATATAAATGTTAATTTGACATATAAACTACTTGACCTACATATGCATGTATGAAATAATGTCATTTTGACTAATCAATATCAAACAAGAGGGTGTCATTCAGGAGACAAACTAAACTCTTTCGGGTGCCTTTTCTTGTTCCAAATGTGATGTTTTGCAGCCTAGAATCTTAATGTGAGCAGAATCAGAAATTTAGATTTGTTATGGGTGAACATATGTAATTATTCTACTTTTGAAGTTTTATATTATAAAGTTATTATACAATGTTGTGTACAGTATGTGTTTTTCTTGTACGAGTCCAGGTTGTGGTGAAAAGTCATATTGGACGAGACACGCCAGTGTCGAGTCCAATATGACATTTCACCACAACCTGGACATTACATGCAAATTTTCCGATAGGGAGTCCAATATGACTTTCGGGAGTCCAATATTACTTTTTTCAGGACTATCACGTGGCGGCTTTTGCCCAATCGGAAATGGTGTTAGTTAAGGGATGGATAATAATGACTATTATTGTGTAATATAATTTAATTACTGATTTATATATAATAATGTATACATGTATGTGTACGTATATGGAATGAACAATGATAACGTGATATCCGGAGTTTTGTAATAGTGTGTATACATTTTGCTTGTTTCACTGTTATGTATGTGACTTTACAATAAATAAATATATTAACAAGAAGTAAAATAGGCTTCATATAAATTGGCCTACAGTAATGCCCTAAATAATCGAATCCTTAACCACAGCAGAATTATTGGTAATTTTTCAGGATTTAGACGGAAATATGGCTTGTTGCCATTCATCGGAAAGCTCTCACAGAGCTTTCCGATGAATGGCAACAAGCCATATTTCCCACAGAGCTTTCCGACGATGGCAAAAAGCCATATTTCCGACTAAATCCTGAAAAATTACCAAATTACCCATAATTCTTCTGTGGTTAAGGAGTATTTATAATACTGGTTTAGGGCATTACTGTATATAGAGACCTGCATACATACTTAATTATGTAATATTGTAGCTATGCAGTGTGAGAACGGCAAGCAGTATAGGTCATGTGGTCCATCCTGTCCACAATCTTGTGAGAATATTGGCCAAGAACAAGAGGAATACTGCAGCCAGTCAGAATGTAGGGAAGGTTGCTTCTGCCCCGAGGGATATGTAGATCAAGGTCAGTATATAGACAAAGTTTCAATTGTAGTTCATTTTGAAGATGATTGCATTAATTTGTGATAAAATCATTTTTTTTCTCAAAATGGGAACAATTCAAATCTATAAAAGAATTAAAAGCATCAGTTACTATAATGAACGTGCAAGTTTGAAACTTTAAAATATATACTTAAGAACCATACGTCCATACCGAAGTACGAATGAGCTGCAGTTAAACTGAAATAAAAAACAAATGATATAAAATGCCAGCGCAAATTCAAGTTTATTATTATTTATTATTATTTCTTGCTTTTCATTTGTAGTATACTGTCCTAGCCTTTGGGTGTCCATTTGGATCTTAGACTGGAAATAATAAGCTCACTATGTTCATTTGTGTCTTCGCAATTTAAATTTGGCTCAGGCTTCTAAGTGTCAATTTTTTACTACAGATGGAGAATGTATACCAGCAGAGGACTGCAAGTGCAGAGTCGGTGGCATGGACTTTCCGAGGGGGACCAAGATAGTGGCCAACTGCAAAATTTGGTGAGCTTAGTACAGTATTGCCCTAAATTATCGACTTCTTTACCACAGCAGAATTATGGGTAATTTTTCAGGATTTAGTCGGAAATATGGCTTTTTGCTATTCACCAGAAAGATCTCACGGAGAGCTTTCTGATGAATGACAACAAGCCATATTTCCGACTAAATTCTGAAAAGTTACCCATAATTCTGCTTTGGTTAAGGAGTCGATTATTTAGGGCATTACTGTAATTACGGCCAACATCATCCCTTTCAAGGATCAACGTCAACAAAATTGGCATTAAATGGGTAGCTCTATAGTTATAGCCCCCGCCAGTGCACTGCTATAGTCTTCTTAAACACAATAACATATTAGAATAATCCAAGAAGAATCACATTTTGATACACTTCATTCGATTTCAACATCTATCAGAACACAACGAGAGTATGTCGAACACAATAATGCCTGAAAGAAATATCTGGATGTGGGTCAAATCTATCACCGCCTGATGGATAGAAAATGACTGTTCACATCAAACTGCCACATTTATCCCGTGAAACACGATGGACATAATTAGTAGGTCAGATACAAGTTATTGCGACCCTAATCCTACCAATCTTACACATCATGGCTTTGTAATTTTCCAATTCCAGCCCAGTCATCCTTGGCCGATTTGCATACTCAGGACCATGCGCACATGATCTAATTATTAAATCAGGCAGTGTTTTTTTTCTCTTCATTGTATGGATTCAAATTCGTGCAGTTGTTATCAGAATCGATTAATTGCAACAAAACAATGTTAACCGCTGTCAACAATGGTATAAAGATTTCCCATAACGTGTTATTTAAATATGGCCATATTACCATTTGAGAATCAAGCGAACTTGGCCATAATACCACTTGATTTTAGAGTTATCCATCTTCATCCGCAATTTTATTGGAGACCCTCGATTTGACGGCTCTTTTTTGGGCCACAAATAATTACACATTTCGAGAAATAAAAAATTTCCAAAATCGATATAGATCTGATCACTCTGAGCTTTGATTGGTGAGTTTATCGACCCGAATCAAATACATTTTACCCCCGAAGCCAAAGAAATAGTAATTTGGAAGCGTTTGTTCTGATTATGCATCTTTAAAATTTCACGTATTGGGCATATCATATTATACCTTATTTCCAAATATTTATTAATATCAGCTTTATATTATTCCCAAATTTATGACAATCCTTCGTCGACTTGTTCACGCACATGAAATATAAAGTACCTCGCTCTTACATGACTTCATGCAATATATACTACATACTCCTCAGTCGGGTCGCCAATTTTTGAATTTCTACACTTTCTTGAGTTAATTAATGTGAGCGACGATATATGTACTATGCTGCAGAATTTGAGTAGAAGTGGGGTATTGAAATCATCGACCCAACTGCCAACGATCATCTATATTGCGACATGATATCACGACAGACACAAACATATTAACTCAACATTAACCTCAGTTACCAGAATAGTTAAACATGTTTACCAATATTTAGGGTTTTTGTTCATGGTTGTGTCTGTCGGGTGTTATGTTAGCCTTTGCTGTGTCTATATAATGCATACTTAACCTATCAACTGTTTTGTTTACATATACTCATGCTGTGAATATTTATGCTTGTTGAATTAATATATATGTATGTCAAGGATGTGCGGGAAGGGACGATAAAGAAACAACACTTCTGTGTGATTCAACTTATTGGAAAAATAAAAATCAGGGGCAAGCGAGATAACTCTAAATTCAACATAACCACCATTGATAGCTACCGATAGAATAAGTCTTGTTGAGCTCCAGGGTGACAATTACAATTTCGCGTCTATTTATAAGGGAGATGTCTGTGATGAAAGCACAATTTACAACATAATTAATCATTCTTCAGAATATTACACTCCATCAAAAATAAGAGAAAAAATAACCTTGAATGGGAAGACCAAGACTTTTCTAGGTCTAAACTGTTGAAGTTTGAATGCAAACTGGAACTCGTTTGTAGATCTTCTCTGCAACATTCAGCCACGGTCATGTGGAAACTTATTTGATGTTATCGCACTCTCAGAAGTCTTTAAAATTAGAGACACTTTCACATTAGAAGGGTACCATCCCTTTGAATATAAATCAAGACCAGATGATGACGATGGACACGGAGGCATCGGGCTTTTCATAGAGAGCAATCTAAAATATAAACTGCGTCTGATCTATCGATATTTATCCCCCATGTAATAGAAACTTTGTTTGTAGAAATAAACCCAGGAAAGAATAATTCGTATGTCGTCGGCTCCATATACAGACCAAATAGTGCTCCACTAGCTGACATCTCGGAATTATCGGACCAACTAGACAGCATTATCATAAAAATAAACGAAACTAATTCTAAAGCATATCTTATAGGTGATTACAACATTGATTTATTACACACAAATAATCATAACAAAACCAGAGAATTCATTAGCAAAATGTTCGAACGAGGATTTATGCCATTAATAACCAAACCAACGAGGGTAACTGAGTTCTCAGCAACTTTAATCGATCACATATACACCAATAACATATCAAACTGCAAATTCACTAGCGGAATAATACTAACAGACGTTTGCGATCACTTCCGATCACTTTTGAATCGTTTCACATTGAGACCACTACTACAGGCGAAACGCCGTCAGAAAATAACTCAATGCTAATACCAATTCGAATAATGTCGGAAAACAACGTCAGAAAGTTTAAAAGTATACTAAACAGCTACTCGTTTGAAGAAGTATTCAGATGCCAAGATGTAAATCTCGCATATAACTCGTTCATTAAAATTTATTCACTTGCTCAAGAGGAGGCATTTCCCTTAGCAAGCAAAAAACTGCCAAATAAATATATTAAGCGCGAACCTTGGATGACAAGGGGTCTATTAAAATTGTCAATAGAAAAACATAAAATATATATCAATAAATTAAATATTCCAACCAACCAAAATATTGACAAATATAAGAATTATTGCCGAATATACAATCAGCTAAAAAAAAAGAAGCAAAAATCAATATTACGACTATGTACTAAAAGAAAATCAATGAGACGAACATGGTCAATATTGAAACATGCATTAAAGATGTCTCATGACACAGTTAAAATTCCGACTGAATTCCTAGTAAATGGAACCACAAAATTATTCGACCCCATATCGATAGCATGTACACTCAATAACTACTTTTCAGACATAGGTCGAAAAATTAATAACTCAGTTTCACATCGATCAGGTTTAGACTTTACAACATATTTATCGAAAAAAAAACAAATCAAATTTCTTTATGTTTCCAACAAATACAGATGAAGTGCTCAAGTTGAGTTCAAATTTACCCAACAAGTCATCTACGGACTTCAATAATGTTTCTGTAAAATTATTGAAACGAACAATAAATGAAACCGTCGACCCACTAACCCATATTTTCAATCTTTCCTTCACACAAGGTGTTGTACCAGAGAAAATGAAGATTTCAAAAATTGTGCCAATCTATAAAAACGGCGATTGCAATTGAATTGAGAATTACAGACCCATTAGCATTTTACCAGCATTCTCCAAAATGCTGGAAAAACTAATGTATCAGCGGCTATCATCTTTTTTGAATAAACACCATATACTACACGAAAACCAATATGGTTTTCGCAAAAACCACTCTACTATCCACCCCCTGATTCACCTTTTTGAAGAGGTTGCGAATAGCAAAAAAAAACAAAACTTGTGACTCAACATTGTCTGTCTTCGTAGACCTATCAAAGGCATTTGACACAATTAATCATGATATTTTACTCCACAAACTAAAGCACAATGGTATACGCGGCATAGCAAACGAATGGTTTAAAAGCTACCTATCGGAACGAAAACAGTATGTTAACATTAACGGGGTAAACTCCGGGATATTAACAATGAAATACAGTGTACCACAAGGGTATATTCTTGGACCTTTGTCATTTTTGATTTATGTTAATGACATGCCGAAATGTACGTCCATTAAACTCCTGAGGCTCATTCGCTGATGACACTACTCTGTGTGCATCTGGCAATAACTGTCTCAAAGTGGAGAATACAATTAACGGAGAACTTGAAAAACTGTTTAGATGGTGTTGTAGCAATAGTCTATCAATTAATGAGTCAAAGAGTAAATACATGCTCATACACCCCCAACAACAACGACTCAAAATGGAACGATATTAGGATACAACTGAATCATAAAGAATTAACTCACCTGTGTTGGAAACCAATACAAAGAAAAATCTCTCAAATTTCTCGGGGTGATCATAGACGAGAACCTAACATTCAAGTATCATATATCCATGATGACAAAAAAACAAAAAAAATTCTCTGCCACATATTGCTTAAACATGGCAAAACGATTTCTCCCCAAAAACGCACTCAAAACCCTTTATTTCGCTCTCATTCATAGTCATCTCATGTACGGCTTAATAATATGGGGCCATGCAAATATAACAGGATTATTATTCAAGTTTCAAAAGAAAGCCATACGCATTATATGCAAGACGAAATATCGTAGCCATACCGAACCACTTTTTAAGAGGGAAAAGATCCTCAAACTGCATGATCTGTATCATCTCCAAATCGCATTATTTATGTATAATTGGAAAAATAAAACTCTCCAACCATCATTCGATAAAACATTCAAATATACACTCATATCTATAACCAGACATGCCGGAAGTTTGATGATGACAAAACCGAGAACCAATTTCTCATTAATACTACCAAAACACACAATCCCCAATGTATGGAACTGCCTGAACGCTTCGCACAAAAATTCTCCAAATAAAACACAATTCAAAAAGTCTATCACCGATAATCTATTATCACAATATAGGTATGATACCATATGTAAAAATCGAGAATGTAAATCCTGCAGAGTAACAAGTGGAAATACTGAACTGTTATTGGCATGTCCCAACAAGTATAAGTCACTCTGGTACCCTCACCTACAATGGGCAATTTAATAATACATATAATTTCATGCACATACATAAATAGCTTAGCCCTATTAAACATTAAACACATATTCGAATGTCAAACTGTCCTGTTTTGTAAGAAGATTTCTTATTGATAAGCCCTTCAACGCTTATCCTTGTTGTAAATACTCATTATTCACCTATGAACGCCATCTTAATTATACATATGACGTTATATTACAGGGGTGGCAGGAAGACGGCCTGCAGTGGCCATGCTACCCCTGCACATGTAAATTTGTATACATATATGTACCACTGATGTATTGTATAAATGTTCCCTATAAACATTCAAACATTCAAACGAAGTTAGGGGGGGGGGGTATACTGGAATCAGCTTGTCCGTCCGTCCATCGTCCGTCCGTGGACACAAATTTGTCCAGAGTTTTTCTCAGTCGTTTTTTGATAAATTTTCGTGAAACTTGGCATAAACATCAACTACCATGGGAACCTGTGCACCTGCGATTATGATGTCTGTCGGACTTTTTTTGGTGGAGTTATCCCCCCTTTCTCGACTTAGAAATTTTTCGCAACATGTATAATTTTGTCCGAGCTTTTATTCCTACCTTTTTAGGTCAACTTTTTTCAAACTTGGCACAGATATTTAGTACCATGGTAACCTGTGCACCTGCGATTATGACGTCTGTCCGACATTTTTTGGTGGAGTTATTCCCATTTTTTTACTTAGATTTTTTTTTGCATCATGCATAATTTTGTCCAAGCTTTTATTAGCTCACCTGAGACGAAGTCTCCGGTGGAGCTATAGTCATCACTCCTCGTCCGTCGTCCGTCCGTCCGTCCGTCCGTCTGTCCGTCTGTCTGTCCGTCTGTCTGTCTGTCTGTCCGTCCGTCAACTTTTAAAAAAACATCTTCTCCTCTGAAACCATCATACCAAATTGGTTCATATTTGGTGTGGATGTTCCCTAGGTGACTCTCATTCAGATTTGTTCAAATGAGGTCACTGGGTCAAATAGTTGCGATACCTAGGTCCATAATTCTATTCCTCCACAGTAATTCTTACAACAACTTCTTGTCCATAACCATTGTGCCGATTTAGCTAATATTTGGTATGGAGGGTCCTTGGGTGACTGGTGTTCAGATTTGTTCAAATGAGGTCACCCGGTCAATTAGTTGAGAAACCAGGGCCATAACTCATAGTAATTCTTACAATGACTTCTTCTACAAAAATATTGGGACGAATTAGCTTATATTTGGTACTGAGGGACCTTGGATGACTGGGAATCAGATTTGTTTTAATTGGGTCACTGGGTCAATTAGGGGCAGAGCCAGGGACATAACTCTAAAAACCAAAAAATTACATTTTTGCATTTTGATCATATTTGGGGTGGATGTTCCCTAGGTGACTGTCATTAATATTTGTTCAAATGAGGTCACTGTGTCAAACAGTTGCGAAACCAGGGCCATAACTATATTCCTCCTTGGTAATTCTTATAACGACTTCTTGTCAATAACCATTAAGCCGATTTAGTTTATATTTGGTATGTGGGGTCATTGAATGACTGGGGTTCAGATTTGTTCAAATAGTGGTGGAGCCAGGGCCATAATTCCCCAAAAAATAATAAAAAAATCAGGAACTCCTTGATCAATTTAACATACAAACAAAAAATATCACCCCCCCCCCCACATGACCCAGAACCCCACCCCAACCAACAGCATTCCACCCTATCTCATATCCTAACTCACAGGTAAATAAAGTATATTTATTTAAATTCCCATTACAAGGCAACTCTCCTATGAACTGATAGACATCACACATGGCAAGGCAGATAGAGAGATAAAGAGAGCTTAGAACTGCAGCCTTAGACAGAGTCCCCAGGGAGTGTATTCATGTCATCCATAATTTAAATGAGATTAATGGTGTTATCAATGAAGCACCCTTGTTGTTTATATTATCACTCAGTGATCATTAAAATCAGATTAATTTCATTTTCTCAAAGAGTGCCTGGCATTTGTAGAATGAGGTTCCCAGAGGGTGAATTTAGTGACGCTATCCTACACAGCAGGCTAGCATAATCAAATACACCCTCTGAGAACCTTATTCCGCTTAGGCCTCATCTTCTGGGAAGTATCTAGAGTCTCAAGATTTCATTCTGCTTAGGCCTCATCTTCTGGGAAGTATCTATAGTATCAAATTTACATTGTTGTTAGTTAAATTTCCCTTCTAGGAAGTGTCTGTATCCCTTAATTTGCAGAAGATAAAATTCATGATTGAGGTGCCCAATGGGTGAACATCACCAATTTCAACTGGGGAACTTCAATCTTATTCTAGGTCTTCCATAGCAGTTGAGGGCCTTATCAGAATGAGGTCCCCAGAGGGTGAATTTAGTGATACTAGCCCGCTGTGCAGGATAGCCTCACTAAATTCACCCTCTGGGTACCTCATTCTGCAAATAACAGACAATTTCAAAGCTTGATTCAAGGCTAGCATCACCAAATTCACCATTTGGGGACCTCATTCTGCTTAGGCCTCATCTTCTGGGAAGTATCTATAGTATCAAATTTACATTGTTGTTAGTTAAATTTCCCTTCTAGGAAGTTTCTATATCCCCTAATTTGCAGAAGATAAAATTCATAATTGAGGGGCCCAATGGGTGAACATCACCAACTTCAACTGGGGAAATTCAATTTTATTCTAGGTCTTCCATAGCAGTTGAGGACTTTATCAGAATGAGGTCCCCAGAGGGTGAATTTAGCGTCACTAAATTCACCCTCTGGGGACCTCACTCTGCAAATGACAGACACACTATCACACTATTTCAAGGCTTGTTGTATAATACATTGTGTTGCTTGAGGCCAGGCATACACAATGTAGGAACAGACACGCTTTTTGTGATGCTATCCGGCACAGCAGGCTAGCATCACCAAATTCACCCTCTGACGACCTCATTCTGCTTAGGCCTCATCTTCTGGGAAGTATCTATAGTATCAAATTTACATTGTTGTTAGTTAAATTTCCCTTCTAGGAAGTTTCTATATCCCCTAATTTGCAGAAGATAAAATTCATAAATGAGGTGCCCAATGGGTGAATATCACCAACTTCAACTGGGGAACTTAATTTTTATCCTTATCAGATTTGTGAAAATGGGATCACAAAGTCAAATAAGGGCAGAGCAAGAGACTTAACTATTTCACTACATAGTAATTCTTAAAATATGTTTGCAAGAACTAGTTGGCTTATATAGAATGGAATGTTCTTCCTTGACTGCAATTCAGATTTTTTTAATGGGGTCACCTGGTCAAATAGGGGCCAAGCGAAGGACAGTTTCCGTCTTAATATGCTTCCTTCACAAGGACCATCAGGTCTATTTGACTGATATTATGATATGTATGAAGGGTTCTTTGGTGTCTGGGATTCAAATTTATTCAGATGGGGTCACCAGGTTAAAAGGGTGGGACCAGGGACATAACTATATGTCTCTATAGTAATTCTTAAAATGTCTTCAAGGGATTTTGGACTATTTAGCTTACATATAGTATGGAGGAATCAGGAAGATCCTTTAGTGACTGAGATACAGATTTGTTAAAATGAGGTCAACCTGTCAAGAAATGGCAGTCTATGGTGAGTTAACACTTTTGTGTCCAATAAAATCATAGAAATACCAAATTCATTAAAACATCTACCTTGGAACCACCTGACTGATTGGTCTGACATACATGTATTGTGTTTTGGGTCCATGGATAATTGGGCTTCAAACATGTTTAAATGGTTTTAGAAAAAGGCGCTTGTGAGATTGGAAATTTCCAACAATTGAGAAAGTTTGAGGTGTCGGTTGTGAAATTCCAACCTAAGACTTGGGAGTCTGGATCCCGGTCGGGAGGGGACTTGTTGAGCTGGAAGAGGGGGGTGATCAGTAGTGTACAGTTGGCAATTTCAAGGTGGTTTTTTACCAAGCTACATACTTGAAGTCTCTCTAGCCACATATCCTGTTTAAATCTACTTCTTTTAAAGTGATTATGAAAAGTGCTCACTGTTTTGGTCTCCAGAGTCCCAGTCTTATCAGTCTTAATTTGCAGTCTGGTGAGCGACCCCACAGTCATTGACTGTCTTGTTCCTACATTTATAGGTCAATGTTTTTTAATCTTGGCACTGATATTTAGTACCATGGGAACCTGTGGACCTGCGATTATGATGTCTGTCCAACTTATTTTTGTGGAGTTATTCCCCTTTTTTTACTTAAGAACATTTTCACAACATGCATAATTTTGTCTGAGCTTTTATTCCTACATTTTTTGGTCAATAGGTTTAAGATTAGGGTTAGGGTTGTGCACCTGCAATGGGAACTGTTATTTTATTATTTTAACTAAATGTTTACTGACATGTGAAACATCTTAGTATTTTAAAAACACTGGGGGTATCCTTAGTCCCATTGGGACAGTCACACCTCCAGTTGTGGTCTTCTTTTGAGTGCATGCGTGGCGAGACTCATTATTGATCAAGTATTCCTGCTAATTATACCCCCCGCAACGAAGTTAGGGGGGGTATACTGGAGTCAGCTTGTCCGTCGTCCGTCCGTCGTCTGTCGTCCGTCCGTGGACACAAATTTGTCCGGAGTTTTTCTCAGTCGTTTTTCGATCAATTTCGTGAAACTTTGTACAGTCATCAACCACCATGGGAATCTGTGCACCTGCGATTATGATGCCTGTCGGACTTTTTTTGGTGGAGTTATCCCCCATTTTTCGACTTAGAAAATTTTCGCAACATGTAAATTTTGTCCAAGCTTTTATTCCTACATTTTTCGGTCAATTTTTTTAAAACGTGGCACATATATTTAGTACCATGGGAACTTGTGCACCTGCGATTATGATGTCTGTCCGACATTTTTTGGTGGAGTTATCCCCCTTTTTCGACTTAGAAACTTTTTTGCAACATGCATAATTTTGTCCGAGCTTTTATTCCTACATTTTTCGGTCAATGTTTTTTAATCTTGGCACTCATATTTAGTACCATGGGAACCTGTGCACCTGCGATTATGACGTCTGTCAGACATTTTTTGTGTGGAGTTATTCCCCTTTTTCGACTTAGAAATTTTTCCGCAACATACATAATTTTGTCCAAGCTTTTATTCCTACATTTTTCGGTCAATAGGTTTAAGATTAGGGTTATGGTTGTACATCTGCAATGGGAACTGTTATTTTATTATTTTAACTAAATGTTTACTGACATGTGAAACATCTTAGTATTTTAAAAACAGGGGGGTATCCGTAGTCCCATTGGGACAGTCACACCTCTAGTTTGTTATTATGTTGGTGGGTCCTGCTGTATTGCTATGACATTGGTAGAATAAAGCGATGCTGTTAAGAAAGAGTACCATTATTTTTCCTTAAGTTGTCATTTCTGCAGTGTTGGGCTAATCCGAGCTATTTGAGCGAAAGCCAGTGTCTGTATGAAAATATACAAGAACATATATTTTTAAATATTTTAATGATGGTGGCACTGCACGGTGTCTGCAAAACGTCATGAATAGCCATCTCAATGATTGCTGATTTATAACAATCAACACAGCCATTATTTCACAACATACATGTTTTTGATTGTTTTTTACGCCTGTTTTGGCTTTTGCTCGAATTGTTCAGATCAGTCAAACACCGCGGAAATGACAACTTTAAATAAAATGACAGTACTTTTTCTTAACAGCATTGTTTTTTCTTACCAGCATCATGTCAATTCAACAGAAGGCCTACATATCAGCATCATAGCAAATTAGCATGACCACTTAACCAGGGTGAGACTTCCCACTCTAGTGAATGTATAATTCATGTACATATTTCTAGAAACATCATAGGCAGAAAAACAAGCAGTTTGTAATACCGGAGATACCAGTATTATGTCACTATATGTTATTTTTCATTTCCAATGTCCCATGTAACAATGGCTGGAATAATCAACCAACGCTCAATCATAACCTTATGCATGTACATGTAGGTATCTGGGGATGGACACTTTGTGGTAAACTACAGTAATGCTCTAAGTAATCGACTCCTTAACAACAGCAGAATTATTATGGGTAACTTTTCAGGATTTAGTCGGAAATATGGCTTGTTGCCATTCATCAGAAAGCTCTCGGCGAGAGCTTTCTGATGAATGGCAACAAGCCATATTTCCGACTAAATCCTGAAAAGTTACCCATAATTCTGCTGTGGTTAAGGAGTCGATTACTTAGGGCATTACTGTATCTGTTATCATTACAGTACCTGTATCAATGGAATCTTCAATTGTGTTGGCGAGGATTGCAGCAAAACATGTAACGATGATCAGTTCACATGTTCGCTTGATCCTCTTGTGTGCATTGGAGAATATTTTCAATGTGACCGTGTTATTGACTGCCCAGATGGAGAGGATGAACAAACTTGTGGTTAGTATCACATTTTCTTGTATTTTTATTTAAATATATATAGCACGTAGGCCTAAGTTTTGCACCAAACAATGTTCTCTGAATAGTCCATTTTCATTTGGGTCACATGTTTAATATCCTAACACATGTAGCACGGCTCTATATTTCACAGGTGAACATCAGCATGATATGGAGTGATACGGAATTGTGACCGTTGTCATAGTTAATAGCATTCACTCAAAATTCCAATGACCAAAGCGCCAGATACTGCAATAAGCACTCTAATTTACTTTTACATGACATGATGTATTTTTTCAAATAATAATAAATTAAAGACACAAACGGTGCTTGGTAGAATAACACAACATTATCACGAATTTACACCCCATGCATTGAATATATAACAAGATATGTTCCGCTTCCAGAAAGAAACAGCTTATTTGATTGATCAGAGAGTCGTGCAACATATCCCATGTTTGCATCTAGAGCCGTCAACATAAGAGAAACCACGACAATAAACGTCACACCATGTTACTGTCAATCCACCACAATAACTTATAATATATTTGCTGCTATCAGTTAGCTGGCAAATCACAAACAGGGACGTGGCTACCTTGGAATTTTCAACCCTTCAACCAAACAATAATCCCCAAGTTCGTGAAATTCCAGTTGCGCCCCTTTCCTGCCCCACCCACTAGTTGGAAGGTACCTCAAGGTTTCCAATTGTTGGATATTTCCAAACTGAAACCCCCTAAAATTTCCAACTGATGGCCATTTCAGTCCATAAATTTGATGAAAAATAAAAAAAAATTGTTATTGATGGACTAGAAACAACAAAGTCCCCACTAATTACTGGTTGGAAAATTGCAGAAGTTCACCTCATCTGCGATGTGAAGCAATTACACGTACAATGCGTCTGCTTCATATGCGAATTATGTCTGAATAGTACATATATACAGATGTCTTAACCATCTTGTCTTGCATTAATTATTCTAACAGTATATTTATAGTGATTCATGAAATATACTTCAGTCTTCGGTATGGTGACTGGTAAGTCATCCGATGATCCGACCTCCTGATTATCCTCAAGGAATTAGATTGACATGTCCGCACGGACACAGTTTGATGGACAGGCTTACAGTAATGCCCTAAATAATCGACTCCTTCACCACAGCTGAATTATGGGTAATTCTGCTGTGGTTAACGAATCAATTATTTAGGGCATTACTGTAACTAAGTTACTTAAAAACAACTATCAACTTCAAATGAGCCTTCTAAAGTTAAATTGTATTGTGTATATATGTCACCAGTTAATTTGTGTATTATATTGTATCCATATTTGGAGGAATAAACATATGTTTCTATCTCCCCTGTCGCCGGCCCCGACCCTGCTATCACTTGACATCTGTATCAAGAAACACAGTGACGACAAAAGCAATAAATTACTACGTATATTAAGAAGCATGAACATTTATTGTGAGTTGTCTTGATTCGTATTTTAATCTTTCAGATCAGTGTTCCAACGGGACTGACAGCTGTGACACAGGAACTGCTTGCTACAAACTTTGTGATGGTGTGAGCGATTGCAATGATGGATGGGATGAGTTGGACTGTAAGATTATACTGCCTTGTATTGACTACCAAATTCTTCACTGATAAATGATGTCTTGACTAGATTGCTGGGCCAAAAAAAATTTCAGTGTATAAAATATAACGGGAATGTTGCGAAAACACTAAAACTGGATCCTTATAAAGGCTATTACTGTACACCCTTCAGTAAGCCAGGGGGTTAATGCATGTTTTTGCTCCAAAAAGTGGGTACTGGGCTTACTCACGAGGACACCCCTGTGCAAAAATTCAGTTTTCGCCTTCAGGTTCCGACCTACCATCATAATTTATACCAATGTCATGTTTTGTATTGAATAAAGATAATGATGTGTTTTATTTATATTATTTAGAAGATAAAATCATGTGATAATAACCAGAAACAGTGATTTTCATCTGCCATCTTGGTGGCTATCTTTGAGACCATTATCAAACATGGAGCTAAATTATATGTGGTGATCTAAAAAAAAATGTAACTATTATGGCAAATCTGTGACTTGATATCTGTTTCTCATTACTCAGTGTTAAAACCACTTTTCTTTTGAAAAGTTTGCCCATTTTGACCATCATCTTTTTGTACCCATATTTCTCAATTCCTTAAGGCTGTAACGCGACACTTTGGTGCCATGGCAGTTGGACTATTGCTAACATTGTTCAACACAACTGTCAAAACCGGGGTGGATTCCACTATATCTTGTGTTGCCAGGTTATTAAAACACATACACAAATCAAATAAAGTAAAAAGACAATGTATAGGCTACATTCACATATGGAACCGCAAAGTTGACTGGCAAATATTTCTGGAATTCCTAATAGACTGATATATCCATTTCACATTTCTGATTCGTAAATTTTGGAATTAAAGATTATATCTCTTCCATTGTATTATCGCTTATTAAACAATGAAATATAGCACGATTGATTCTGGCCATATATTTGAAGCAAATTTCAGGCAAATGTCAGTTGAAGTTGATTGTGCAACAACTTTAAAAAATCCTGAAATCTCACTGTATATCAGTCTGAGTAAACTCATACCTAAATATTCATTACAACATTGAATATTAGGTCTGACGGATAACATCGCTATCTCATTTCCAAGTCCTCGGGATTCCGTAATCTGATTGATTGCGTAAATTATTTTCCGTCCAATGAAACCGTGTGGGTTAATAAACAAGTGTTAGAGTGGGCGGAGACTCCCACAATGTCACCTCTAAATATAGTAACAGAGCGGAATTTGGTCGGTATTTCTCCGATCGAAAGCGATGCTTGCAAATACAACACAGACAGAAAAAATGGCTTCGAAATTATATATTCGGTACGATTCGGATTAATTTGAAGGATGTGCTACTGATAGATAGGCCTGCGCATGGTACCAACTTGGCCTCCCATAAATATAAATAGAACTCACTCATGTCCGTGTATTTGATTTACTTTATTGTAACATGTTTTGCAAATCAAATTATTTGTCGTAAAAAAGTCATCTGAAAGTTAAACACCGAGGAAATGACTTAATTTTATGCTTTTAAATAGTTCTAAAGCATCATTTTTGATGACGACCTTATTTTTTGCTCTCGGATGCAGCTTTCCGGTTGATGCAGCGAGTTCATCTCCCGAAAAAGAATAGTCGCACACACGACAAATATTATCTTCTGCAAGTTTATGTCGCGACACAGGCCATTGTTTGCGAAGCACAACAAATAACAGGTGGGGACACCTGTCAATCATCGATGTATTTTTAAAAAGCCGTGACGTCATTTTGGGGAAACCCTTCGCTGAATGGAAATGGTTTTGGCGAGATTAGCTCCAGACTCTATATTTCAAATATAGAGTCGACGTTCACCCAGACTGACTGTATATGTACATGCAGTAAACTGTTAGGTACCGGTATTGAATTTTGTAGTATATTTTATTTAATTCGCCTATATTAATGATCTATATCGATGATAGGGGGATAAATATTAAGAAAACAAATAAAAATTTGCATACACAGTCCAAATCAACTTTTTGTTTAGTTTATTGATCTGTGATGCTTGAATCATTATTATAATTTAAAAATCAGGTTTGTACTCAAAAGTCCAAATAGAAGTCTTTGTCTCGGTCCCAAAATACCAGGAATGCAAATCTTAAGGAATCAGATTTCTTTTAACTTTGTTGTTGTAACACATCTGATATGGGAAATCAAACCTTTTGTATGCTGTTGTCCAAATAGAATTCAGCAGACTCCCTGATTATATTCAGCGTTCACGCTGCTGTGATTGTGAAAATAAAAAAAAAGTGGCTCATCAATATGTGCTAGTGACTAAAGAAAGTGGCTCAAAGAATTTGGGTGTGTGGCTCTTAAATTAACTGCTTCAGACAGATTAAGTTTAACAATGATGCAACAGTATCCCGCCACGAGACAGTTTGAATGAAAGTACTCGCTAATTGATTCTCGGCTTATGCCACAGCGGCTGGTTGTAATTGTATTGCATACAGTGAATGGGATTCCTACTTCTGCTCGATAAAAACACACATTCATTGTATTTCTTTCACATCGCCAAACATTAGTGAAACAAAGAAAGGACACATATCCTATATCAGACTTTGCATAAACACTTTATTGTGTACCCATGTCGATTAATGAAACTTGCAATTGAAGGCCCTCCAATGTTAGATTTTAATTTTGGTAAAGCATTTAATAAATGGGCAGATGTAAAATCTCGCAGAATTTTCAATGTTTGATTATTACTATTGTTGTTAATATTCTTGTTGTTTTACCTACCATAACCTGTTATGTTATATTAGAATAAATATTTGAGTTAATTAGCTTATGTTGTTCTTTGAATATGTTTAAATCAAAGTGGTTCTAAAAGATATGGGTTAAAAAAAATGTGGCTCAAGTAAATGAAAAGTGGCTCAAAAAAATTCACAAGTGGCTAAGGTGGTGGGTCGGGCCAGTGTGAACACTGATTATGTTATATTTTAAAAGGATGTCCCTAAATTTGTATGCATTAAACCAGAACAAAATTGAAATAAAATTGATATTAATTGGTAGATGCATTTCCGGACAGGTGTGTTCGATTCATGTTTATTGTTTTGTACCATAGAATCTACATAAAAGTTGCTCAGAAGAGATACACTATCTTTAATTGTTGGTGGTTTACAGGTAATCATGGATGTTCGAGTCCACAGTTCAGTTGCGCCAGTGGACTCTGCATTCCACCAGAATATAAGTGTGACGGAGAGCGAGACTGCGGTCAAATGGACACATCGGACGAGGATAACTGCACTGTTGGTATGAAATATGACATTAACCCTGTCTTAACCCTTAACTCTAAGAGCTCTTTCCATCAATGTATCACATTATTATAATCAATAAATTTGAAAACTGATCAAGGAAATATGGGTTGATACAAAAATCGGACTTGGCACTGAAAGGGTTAATGGAAGAAAACAATAATAAGAGGATGATACACATACATATAAACATACACAGCCAATCCCGCACTCATATTGACAGACATACAAAGTGAGATTAATATTATCCATCATGGATGTGTGATGAAAAAATCTCACCCAAGAAGTCAGATATCTGGGCCGGACACGGCGCTTGCCGAGTGCTCAAATCAAATATCTGGCCTCGAGGGTGATAGTTTTCCATACTCATATCCCAGGTCATGATGGATAATTTTTCTCCCAACACAAGAGGCCCATTCTGAGTGTTTTGTTTTATACACATCTTTGGCACATTCCGGTAGGTTCATAACGGTACATCTGGGGAGAAATTTGATGCAATATTCATGATTGTAGTTGATGATTTCGGTATAAAACAAAGCAAACAAAGTAATTTTTTATGATGATTTCAGTATAAAACCAAACAAACCATTTTATCCCTTGTATGCAGGGTTAGCCCTTTAGCGTTCAGAGAGCCCCAGAGCGCCCTGCCGCGTAGCGTCCATAAAGCCCCAGAGCGCCCTGCCACATAGCGTCCATAAAGCCCCAGAGCGCCCTGCCGCGTAGCGTCCATAAAACCCCAGAGCGCCCTGCCGCATAGCGTCCATAAAGCCCCAGAGCACCGGAGTTTTGGGATTTTTTTCGGTCATAGTTTACAACAAAACTATTGCATTATAACACAACAAATTGATTTTATTTTTAATGTAAACAATAAAATGGATGTTACATTATTAATATTTATGTCAGTTTTGTGGTAGATTTTGTACAATTTAATCGCAAAAAATATGTACCTGTAAACACGTGTTGTTGGCAATTGGGGCGCACAATGGGGACTGTCATTTATCATGGCTATAACTATTACCCATTCAGTAATACATAAATGACATTCATTGCAAATTCAAACAGAATATATGTTAGATTTAGTATTAGTATCAATTGACCATTTATCGAATGTTGTCATTGAACTTATTGATCAGCTAATAACGATGAAAAAATCTAGAAACCTTGTCGACGTCATAGCAGCAATGATAAAATACTGCAGCACAAATTTATGTGCATCTAATAAAATTATTATTCTGCGCGCTTTAACACTGCGAAATACTCCAGTAAATGGGCCATATCATGATGTGAAAAATCAAGGAAATGACATTGTATTACATTAGTTACTTTTATTTGAACACAGAGTTCACGAGACATACACGGCAATTTTTAAATTGAAAGTGCGCGCATCAATTCGGAATAGTGCGCGACGAATTTACCGCGAATTACTTATCGGCACTATCTTGTCATTTTATATTGAATATGATTGCTCAAAATTTCACTAAGAGAATCGTACGATATAATGTAGGCAAGAAAAAATTGTTTAATTTATAATTGCACAAGATCTGTGCTGTGCGAATGTATTGACTGCAATGTTAAGGTCAAAAACCGGTGAAACAATAAACACTTGCGATGTAATCGATGGTACAATGTGGACTAGTTGGACTAATAATGCAGACAATTGAACTGAATTTACACGTAACTATCCAAGAATTAACATGTCACTTGATGATTTATTTTATGTTTCATTTCACCACGTAGTCATTGCTTAAAATATTAATAAATCACCCAATTTCGTGATGTGGTTTTCCGACAGAGAAATTGAAACTGAAAGTCACATTGATATGTTGATAAAAAAAAACTTACCTTTTGTTTGTTTATTACATTTATTGTTAT
The DNA here is from genome assembly GCA_032622095.1 of Siphonodentalium dalli. Classification (NCBI taxonomy): domain Eukaryota; kingdom Metazoa; phylum Mollusca; class Scaphopoda; order Gadilida; family Siphonodentaliidae; genus Siphonodentalium; species Siphonodentalium dalli. The sequence continues at coordinate 92,973,252 of CP136069.1, forward strand.
AAAATATATATATAAAACCTAATAAATATTCACCATACTATCATGCTTTGGGATGGGGATTCACAACTCCCAGTCACATCCATGCAGATGAACATAATTTCATAAAACAAGAGCCACCATACAATTTAGTAATAATACATTTTATTCCCAATAACTTTGACGTCGCCAGAAAGTTCTGTTGGCTGGGGTGGCGACGTTCTCTCTTGGCTGGAGGTAATGACGTTAGTCATATTACTGTTGGGTATTAAAAGGGTTAATACGTTTGAATGAAATCGACAGGGCTTGTGAAAACGACATGGCTACACCATTTATTATGCCCCCGATCTCCGATGGAGATTTGGGGGTATATAGTGGAGCCCTCTGTCCGTCCGTCCATCCGTCCGTCCTACCGTCCGTACGAACGTTTCAACTCATAACTTTGGTTTCGCTAACTCAATTGAGTTGATCTTTGGTATGCTAATAGACCAGCCGGGGGGACAAGATTTCCCCATATCCGTGGTTTCGTCCGCCCATTTTTTCCAGAGTTACGCCCCTTTTTGGACTTAGAAAATTCAGTTTTCCGTGGCATACGAACGTTTCAACTCATAACTTTGGTTTCGCTAATTCAATTCAGTTGATATTTGGTATGCCAATAGACCAGCCGGGGGGACAAGATTTCCCCATAGCCGTGGTTTTGTCCGCCCATTTTTTCCAGAGTTACGCCCCTTTTTGGACTTAGAAAATTCAGGTTTTCTGCTACTTTTTTTGGTTTCCAGATGATAACTTGATTTTGGATTGTTTACTCATGAATAACATAACTTTACAAAGTGCCATTTAATAAGCATTTGCACAAAAATAAGAAAAATCCTCTCTGATTGTACAGTCGGGGGCGTTACCTCCGCCCAGCGGTGCACTTGTTTGATTCTATTTTGGTTCTCTGCCAACAACCAACATTAAGTGTCAGAACCAAATGGTTCCCTATACGGGACAAAATTTTATTCAGACTGGTTCTGGATTTTGGTTCTAAAATTAGCTTCCAAATATGAATCATTTGATTCTATTTTGGTTCTCTACCAAGGACCAAACTTTAGTGTTCAGAACCGAATCATTCCAAACATGGGACAAAATGCTGAACCATTTGGTTCTTTGTTGGTTCCAATGGGTCCACTTGTCAGAACCGTGCCATTCTCTACTTTAATTTCATGCACACACGGGACAAGGTGAAGAACCGATGGAAAACCATTGAATTCTAAATATTTCTTGGAGTGTAGTAACGAAATATGTACGTACATTTAACGTAATTTATTGGTCTCCAATCGTGATATTATACACATAATTTTCCCAATATGGTTGCTAACATCATATTGCCACTTCTTTTTATTTTCATGATTGAAGAGAGTCACATTCTTTGTAATGGGGCAATATTAGGATTGAGCAAGGCACTAGGCAAACATAGTTTTGATGTTTCGCTTCTTGTATCTTGTGTTTATTGATGAACTTGTGGTGTCCCTGCAGCCATTACTTGGACTTCTCCCAAAATAGAGTATGAAATTCACTGCAGAAAATTATTGTTTTTTTTTAATACTGGTGAATTTACCTCATAATCACAGAGCATCTCTCGATGGGACCCCGATCTACAGTCACCCGATGAAAGGATTTCTGAAAGATATATCTGACATTCTCCATGGGTTCAATTTATACCACTGTCTTCCATCTTTTGCAGACACTTGCGGGCTCTATACATTTACAATATCTCTGGTAAACGTTACTAAAACTTTGCCTTACTTCACATCTTATTTAGAAAGTATTCCACTTACAAAAGTGCTTTAATTTGGCAAAAAAAAAGTATTTTGATTCTCGGGCATAGCCGCGTCTGGAAAAAAGGCCCGCGTTGAATCATTTTATTACGATTTTCAATTTGACCGAATCTGTCAAATGATAACACGAAAATAGGAAACTAGAAAACAGAAATTAGTTATGTTTCAAACATCGAATATGATAGACATACAATGGTGTATGTGTTGGTATTCAAAAACAGACACTAGGCAACGATAACTACCAGGTATATTGTCACCGCAAGCTGCACAAACCCCAAGTTTATTAAGTAAAATGGTTGGTTGGTATAAATTGGACGTTGCTAAACGGTCACCTCTGCGTACGAAATTACGGACGCAAAACGCACCGGAACGGCGGAATGTAATGTTCAAATATTTCAGCAAGGTAGATAACCCACTTTTCGTAAACAATTCTAAGATTTCCAATTTCGGGAATGCAAACCGGAAAGTAATATGGTGTGTATTGGCGATGTGTATGCTGGTTTAATATAATAGTATTTGAAGTTTTTATGGCTAGCATGTATAGTCACTATAGTTTAGATGGATAAATATTAAAGTATATAGATAGATATAAATAGATACATGTATTTACTATAAAAAGGTACATAAATATATCAAATATATCAACAACAGTAAATTGAAATATATATATATATAATTCTGGTAAATCCCTATATGATGTACGGATAGTACAATGTCATATATTTATGTCATTCTTTATTTCAGATTTGATGTACGGGTAGTAAAATGTGATAATTGGTCATTCTTTATAGTGGAATACATTAGTTCATATCAAAACAATGTTCTCCTTACATTTTCTTAACCTGGGAAGGTATAATAACCCATGCCAACTATGGGCATTATCCCCATAACAAAAATAAAAAATAAAAATAAAATCCTCGCTCCCTCATTGATTCTAAAAAAAAATTGCCTGAGAATCAAAAAACTTTTTTTGTTTGGCCTTAATTTCAGTAATTGTTAATTTGTACATGTGAATCACTTTGCAATCGGCAACGTTAGGCTTTTTAATTGTCGCTGCCATCTTGCCAAACACTGATAGAAAATCCTGTAAGTGTGTTGGGAACTGCACCCGTGATATAGGACTAAATTCTCAGATGTGGCCGTTACGACAGGTTACGATGGAATTTACCATTATCACAAAATCAACAGCCACTACAATATTCAATTTAAAACTCATCATGGTTGTGTTATTCTTCCAATATTTAATCACGTTAGTTCTTAACTTCATGTAATTCAGACTCATCGACATTCAAATTCCATGGGACAACTTTCACACACTCTATTTTGTTGAAAAATGTGACTTCTAAACTACTACAGTGTAGGAATAATGCTCACACTGTCTGATTTCGGTTTCTATGTGAACCAGACACAATGTTTATTTGTGAAAACTGGCCGGTGGCTATATATACTCAAATGATTGTGGCAGTGGAGGTTGTATTCGAATATTTGGTTCAGCCTAGACTTAGGGAGCATGTCAAAACCTATTTCGCATATGCGAAAAATGTGGCGTCATTGACGTTATTTTTCCCGACATTATCGGAGTTTTTTGTCATTATCGCACGCCGTAACGTTGTACGCTTTCGTCAATTTTTCGTCATTTTCGCTGTCTTGGTTCGATGTTTTCGCAATTATCGCAGTTTTGTTTCGCAGTTTTGCTCAAATGTTCGCTGTTCTGTTTCGACATATTTTCGCAGTGTTTGTTTTCGTCAAGATCGCAGCATTATTTCCGTCAATATTGCTGTTGTGTCGATATGATTGGCAGGACAGTTTGTGTTCAATAAATACTCCATAGTCGCAGTTTTATACCGATGTGTCACGAACGGGAAGATAAGAATTCCAATGATTTAATCGGAGTATTCTCCGATATGAAAACAATTCCGATTTGATCGGAGTTTATATATGTAGGCCTATTAGTAAATTTCTCCGATCTACTGAAATCTCCGATTTGGTTAATATCGGACAATTCAAACTTCGTTTAATAATGAACTATTATTAATAGAAGATTAAAGTCCCAAATAAATGATTCCCAGACCCAATTTATATAATAGGATAGGCCTACACAATCATTTCCTACGTTTTGATGTCACACGGTGGCCGCAAATCCGTGGGTTTACAGCAGTGATATTGTATACTGGTTTACAGTAAATGTTACAGTACAGGTTGAAGTCCCCCAAAATCTAGTGCAATAATTGCTACACCGTCGCATTAATACTGCAGAGTGGTACCGTAAACAATGCAAATTTTGATTTCGAAAATCGTTTTTGTGTGTAATTATGTAACTTGTCTTCATTTTGGGTAAACCGTCACCATTTAATTGTGCGAACTATTATGAATAAAAGAATACAGCCGAGGACGACAATAAATTATTCCACAACCCCGATTTATAGTATACTTTCCGTATGCCACGTAGAGTTAATTTCTACAGTTTCAATCTGTCTTTCTAGACCAGACACATATTTGAATGTGGACACATATTTTAATGTTTACGGCATCGTTGCATTCTCGTTTTAGTCTATGGCATTCTGAAAGTACCGTAAACCCGGTGGTGGTTTTGTTGTAAACAATGCTTCCATTTTCGCAATTTAAGTATGAAATCATTGTTAGATAGATATCGGAGCGCAGCGTTATCATGATTAATTCGTCGGCGACTTTTATATCAAATCTACACATTTTATTCAATATATATCAGCGATCAGATGCGAAAAGTTAAGTTAATACAAAACATATAGAATAGTTTGGAATTTCCACGAATTGCACGTGTTGTGTTGTGCTATTTTTAGCACTGTAATTTCCCAGGCCAACCCTAGTTTCGTCTGTGGGTAGCATTGACTGGCAGAGGAGTTGAGTTATGTTTTTCTCGATTCTTTATTGAATGAATAATACAAACATGGATAATGATATACATACCATTATAAAACAATGAACTTAGGGGGTATGGCTCTCTCTCTATATATATATGTCTGGCGTTGATACAATGTGATGAGGGCTTGTTCTATATCGGGCCTATTGCTTCAAATGCTGGATGGACGGTTGTCGCTCCCGTCGTGGGTGGGTGCAGCTGGTTTCAAATTTCTGTGTGATTTAATCTTTTTTCTGTTAGATGTGTGATACCTGGGGTTGTGAAAACCCTAACTTCTTCGTTCTGTCGACCTGTGTAAACTGCTGGTCTAATATTTTCCCAACTGAGTATATGTCCGCTAACGATAGATCTATTCGATTTAATCACTGTTTCTATATAGCCATGATCGAACTGATATTATGACATCAAATCACTTCATTTTGGAATTTCATATATCAGATGTGTTGGTTTTGTCCAACGAGTTAAACCATTGTTCACTAATTGAGAAGACATCACGACAACAACAACAACAAAACTGTCGCACAGTCCACGCATAGTTGTGAGGACCGGCATACGTCATTATATGTCAGTAGGCCTATATGTTTGTATAGCCTTTTGCTAAATGTCACCCCCCTTCACACATTTGGAATGGGTTGACTATTGTTTAATTAGGACTCGTGCGAACTCATAGCTATCAAAACAGTTGAACTGTCAAGTCGTTGTACTTGTGTGTTAACCGCATAGAGTTGTTTGTATGGCCTTTGGCTGAACTTTATTTTCCTTCACACAATTCAGCCAATCAAAATTCAGCTGGCATCTGATTACGCAGAAGGCAAAAATAAATGTGCGAATTTATGAAGTGCGATAACATCGTATCGATGTTTTAACTTTTCGTCAACTTTTCGTCGTTTGCGAATATCGATCAATGTTTCGACGTCGCGACTTTCGCATTGTCGAACGTTTCGACATTTTACGGAAATTTTGGTCTGTTGTGGTTTCGACGTTATCGCACTTTTATGGCCAGTCGCTTTCGACGTTATCGCATTATTTTTCGTCATTTCCGACATTTCGTTTTTGCACATTTACGTCAAAACTTTTTCGACATTATCGACAATATTTTCACATATGCGAAAGAGGTTTTGACATGCTCCCTTACAGTTATGCCCTAATTAATCGACTCCCTAAACACAGCAGAATTATGGGTAACTTTTCAGGATTTAGTTGGAAATATGGCTTGTTGCCATTCATCGGAAAGCTCTCTATTAAAGAGATCTTTCCATCAATGTATCACATTATTATAATCAATAAATTTGAAAAATGATCAAGGAAATATGGGTTGATACAAAAATCGGACTTGGCACTGAAAGGGTTAACACAAGAGGATTACACCATAATACATCACAAGAGCTTTCTTGTTGCCAATTCAAGAATGATGTCATTGCCTGGAGTCTGCTAAATAGCAGATGATCAGTGTCCCTTTCAGTGCCAAGCCCGATTTTATGCGAAAGAGGTTTTGACATGCTCCCTTACAGTTATGCCCTAATTAATCGACTCCCTAAACACAGCAGAATTATGGGTAACTTTTCAGGATTTAGTTGGAAATATGGCTTGTTGCCATTCATCGGACAGCTCTCTATTAAAGAGATCTTTCCATCAATGTATCACATTATTATAATCAATATATTTGAAAAATGATCAAGGAAATATGTGTTGATACAAAAATCGGACTTGGTACTGAAAGGGTAAAAGCTATTATTTCAGCATTGACCAATCACTTAATGTTGATATTTATTGTTGCGTGTGCCGCAGATATGTGTAACATTAGAAAGATGGGGTACTCACTGTGATGCGGTTGCAGAAAGCATAGTACATTTAGCTTATAAGTGGCCTTGGTGAATATAACCTAATAGTATTTCAGGTATAAACAAAGTCTTTGCCACAGAGTATGTAGGTAATTTGGGTCAAGTTTAGAATTTATTGAAGATAGTCTATGGTACTCCATTGTGTTTTGATAAATTGTGTTTAAAGTATACCGCTATGGATTCTTGTGATAAAAGCGAAATATCGTGTTTTATCACTTGATCGGAGGCAAATATGACTACTATTTTGAGACACGGACAATCAAATCTACATAATTTAACCATTACTATATGAATATGTCTCATACTGTTCCATTGCAGTGAAAGTTTAGATGGTGTATATATAAAAATAAATGATGATCGGTCACATTTGTGAGACTGCTCTGAACACATATATTTCTGCTTCTAGAAAAGGTCACAGAATCAATACATCACTATTAAATTTCATTTAACTGTTTTAATTATACATGTATGTATATATAACAGGATTCAAGATATACAGTAAAGAAAAAACTGCGTTGTTCCGCTTCTGTGTGCCGAAAAGTCCAGATTTAACCGTTGTATGAGACTCTGCTTTTGCTTGCTCTCTTGTGAGATATGTTAGAGAGAATTTGTACATCTCTGATAAAAAGGTTTCTGTTATACACTGTAATCATTTTTCCTCACATAATTCAAGCGGGTTATCACTCTTAAAGGACTACCTATTCAGCCTGAGCATTTTTTGTATATATTCAATCAGTGTGTATTATGAGCTTGGCATTAATTGGTCTACAAATGAATGAATTCGCATATGGCCTGATGGAACTGCTTCATAATTTGAACCATTCGGAAAAATCGTGATGTCTCAAAAAGCTCAACTCGGATTTTTGGGGCATGTTCTCAATAATTTCTGAAAAAAAAATCCGCTTTCTCAGATATTTGTCCCTAGAGAAACCTAATGTGCCTGCATAGACTAACAGGCTAACAGCACATCCCAGGAATTGCAAACTGACATCATTATCGAGCATATGTGCATGATTTATCTTCTTATTGTTCGATTGTACACGGGATAGGTTTGTTACAGCAATAACAAATTTGAATATGACGAAACTGTGCTGCAGAATTTTTGTATAGTATAATATTTACTGCTAAGTCATGTGTACTTTAATTGTCTTAAATTGGGGGGGGGGGGGGGGGGGGGGGGGTCATTAACGACTACGTCATTGTGTATGTTTAGGGCTACTTCACTGGTCAGATAGTTTATATCTATGTGTTCATTACATTTGGATCATTGAATGTATATGTGAGTTTGTTTTAGGAAGGGAAAAAACTATATGCATACACTGGGCAACACACAAACAGTTAGTGCTTGTGTGTTTAGGGGGAGGAGTAATATTTTGTTTGTTGATTTCAGCTAAGTACTGGATTAGGTTGATGAACTGAATTCGATCTTGGGTATTTATTTCATAAATTTGTATCTGAATGGAGATTTCGTTCCCATATTTATTACTGGTACTTGTCAGTGGTGTGTATGGGTGGTCTGCAGTGCATGTGGGGGGTGGGGGGGGGGGGGGGGGGGGGGGGGCACCTGGCCATATATTAAGAATGGGGTTGCAGTAGGGGTTTAAGGACTTGTTAGTTACAGATGATATGATGATTACTTCTGAATGCTAGAAACTAATATGTTTAAATTGACATACAGGTTGCTAAACGATTTTCTTTGGCAATATACAGTAATGCCCTAAATAATCGACTCCTTAACCACTGAGAGCTTTTGGTGAATGGCAACAAGCCATATTTCTGACTAAATCCTGAAATGTTTACCTGCATAACTCTGCTGTAGTTAAGGAGTCAATTACTTAGGGCATTACTGTACCTTGTGTTTCCATACTTTTTCTGTAGTATCAGTAGTTGCGATGAATTTTTCATGAGTAAGGTGAGCACTTTTTTATATTTAGAATAGGAACTTAGAAAATTGTTGGAATGGGTTCTAATGGCTGAATCAAAAGTGGAAATTATGCACTGCCATCAAATATGAATACAAGCTTTATCTAAAAAAAAATATTTCTCTTGCCTCATACTCGACTACAGATGCTACATGTACATGTACATGTATATAAGGAATTGTGGAACAATCTGATACATACAAGTACAAAATTGAACACATAATATAGCATGGTCATTCGATTGGCTGATATACTATACTGAGTTCACATGAGTCAGCAATGATCACAGGTGATCTATTTGAAGTTACAGTATACTTGTGTACTGGAGTAAAAATTATGAGGGAGAGTTAATATGAAAAATTCAATCTTCTCCATGTGGTTGATATTTTGAAATTTCAATTGGGTTAAATTTATATTCATGCTTATGATCTTCTGCATTTTGATCTTTATATTTGGGTTAAATTTATAATCATACTTAAGATCTGGGAGATTAGACACAGATGTTTCAAATGGTGATGAATTATAGTACTTTAATCATATTTTATGGCATAGATTGTTATTAAAACCGTATATCAAGTCACTATAAAAAAAAATCAGTGAATCGAAATTAAGTGGGCCTTTAACCGGCAGGTTCCCCAGGAATTACTTTGGGTTTTACCGGAGAGGTTTCCGCAATGCTCTCGTCCATACTTGATTGTCTTGACTGGTGGTCGTTTAGGTGGCATCATCAGAGTTTGTTGACAACGAAAATTGCTGATACGATAGACAGTGACCCGTCACCGGCCATCAGTAAATCAGTAAATTATTTAGATCAGTAAATTATCAGAGATCGCAGTAATTAATCATGCCATAGGTTGCAGCATAAACATACAATATAGATGATATCGTTGTGAGTGATGAGATGATTATCTCATGATAAATGGGTATTTTCTTTACCACAATTTCAAACATTCAAACCGTTTTTCACTCTGCCATCACTTGACATTTGTGGTCAGTAGTGTTGTCAAGATCTGCATAGGGTGCGATTTTCTATGCTCTGCTCATAGTTTCCGAGATCTGAAATTCTGTTTTAAGAAAAAGGGAGATAACTCATCAGGGGAAACTCAGACAAGATCCTTTATATGACTATCGACTAGAACTCATCAGGCCCATCATTCATGCAAACATGCTATTCCGCATACCTTCCAAAATATAATACTTGAAAACCCCTTTAGTATAATAATAAAAATAGAAAAAAATAATCTCAAAAAGGCGATTACTCCATAAAGAAACGATTGACCGGAAACTCTATACTTTCATTATCAGCGGACCTTAGGTGTATATCTCGATATTTCGTATTCCTACTGCCATTAGTTTCTGAGTATTTTAATTTAAACAAAACGGCCCCAATAAAATAACAATATACAATATACTTTCTTGGTTACACCATGGAAGTATAAAAATAAAAAATTCTTAGACTAATCTTGACAACACAAGTTTACTACTCTGGCCTATCGTCCAGTTGATTACTCTATCACATTGTGCAATTAAACAGGCTGATCTACACCAACAACCCTGATCTGCGTGATGTATTGTTGGTATTGTTATTGGTGGCGGTTCACTATTCAAGAATCACACTTGACAATGTGTATATTCACTTAAATATACTATGCACTCATTTGTTAGAGTGATATTAACAAGCATTTTTTGTCCAACAGTATTCGCTTGAGTGACAATTTGAAGTGTAAATGTCATGTATAAAACCCAACTTTAATGATGTCATTATTTGTCTTTCAAGGGTGTCGTTATCAAAATCATTTCAACTGTAACAACGGGAATTGTGTGTTGGTGAATGCAACATGTGATCGACACGACGACTGCGGCGATGGTTCTGATGAAATCGATTGTGGTGAGTAATATATATTTTTAAATCTCTAGTGTTTAGTAATAATTGATACTTTTTTAAAAACACTTCATTTATAACAACCAAACACATTTCGAATAAAACATTTATGAATGATATGTGATACAATTTTGACAAACACCTTGGTCTCAGTTTTGATGACGAAAAACTAAATATATGTATCATTAGTGAACAATGTTATTATTACTCTTATCAATTTTGTAAATATTTAAAATATCCAATATGAAAGTTATTATCTTATAGAGTTATAGAGTTCCATACACTCTCTCTCTCTCTCTCTCTTGCCTCTCTCTCTTTCTCTCTCTCTCTTTCTCTGTCTCTCTCTCTCTCTCTCTTGTTTAAGCCATGCACTTTCCGCCAACTATAAGCTGTCCCATTTTCAGATATAATATTGGATGTATCAGATGATATTTTGAAGTGAAAAACATTTGTATTGCAATTAGTCTGAGGTTCATCCCTATATACACTGGACTATTTGACCATGATTACAATTAGCCCCAGTGCGCCCATTAAAGTCATCAGGAAGAGCAACTCTACTACAAATCGCAAGCTTATCCGAGACTGGGACACACATTTCATTAAACATTTCATCTTTTTGAAATGTTGATCCATCATTATGAACATATACATTACTAAGAATAATTTGGGTTATTCTATTTTGCATCATCATATATATTCAGTCATCTTCAATATTTGTATATTGAGTTTTTTAATAACAATGAATGCATAGTCCCCCGTCCTGTGAATAACATATTCATTGCTATTTTTCAAAGGGTATACATGAAAGTCATCATTGAAAATATCATGTGTCTTGGCTTGTTCATCCCAGATGCGACAGTACATTTGAACAATTGCTTTCATCTCAAAGTAGATATGATGGTTATAAGTAAATGACCTTTCCCATTAAAAATATCATCTGGCTTTTTTGGTAACTATGATGTCTGTCTGATGGCGTACACGCAATGCTAATAGTTCCTGTTCCAAAAACGGCAAACTATCAAAAATGTAGTAACTTGACCATATATGAGTAGTGCGCATTCACGTATGGTCAGAATGGATGATTCCACCACCAGCCACAGTTAGAGGAGAATAGAGGTTGCTAGTATAGTGTCTTCTTCTCAAATACACTAATCAAGTTTACTTTACAGTTTGTGCCTATGCTGGTTTACACATACAAGAGCATATCCTGTTTTCATCGTTAATGTGATAAAATTTACAAGTGTCACCCAAAAGGAAAGGTATTGATATCGTCAAGATATAAATGTCCAACATCGGAGTGCACATCACAAGTTATGATTTGACAAAAAAAACATTGTTTGAAAATATCTGAATTAACACTGAATGTATGCACGGATATCCAAATAATGATGAACAAAGATGGCATCATGCATAGCTGTCAATGCAGCATACGACCATGTGGCTCAGTCGCTGACTGGTACAATATATCTTCTAATAATTAGTTGACTGGCAGCTGTGGAAAGATCCATCATTAACTTATGTCAGGTCAACAATTTATTGCAAATGCTATACATTAAATTTGGAATTCCAATATTTTCTGCTCTACTTACAGAATGTGTCTGTCCTGATCTGGCTGATAGTTACCTGAAGTGTGAGTTTGGTTGCCACTGTATCTACAGAAATCAAGTGTGTGATGGAATACAGGACTGCAAGAATGGAACGGATGAAACTGGCTGTGGTATGTACATCCCACACTTTACTAGTGACAGCACATTTTTTTAACTATTCGCACTCTTTCGACTACCTTCTATTCACATGCATCGCCATTCTCTATGGAAACATCGGGAATGATCCGCCATGACGTCGGAGTGAAAACCGAGTTATACACGCACAAAGTGACACGAGTGTGTTAGTGGGTTAGTTGATACAACATCAGCGCTAGTGCGGAGTTGTATAGCCTTCCACAATAAACAAGTGCCATGTCATCAAACTCATTAGCATGTGTGTCTTTCTGTGTTTATTAAACACCACCCATTCTAGAACCCGTGAATTAAACAACAGACTTACACAGTTAGTTTATTCAGGAGCATACAGGGATTGTTGTGTCCTGTGTGATTATGCTTTTATTTTATAGTTCAGGTTTCATGTATTGAGGGGAACTCGATTTTATGTCAACGGGATGCATGTGCAACACATGTGACAGGTACAGATTTGTAAAAGTATATGACACAGCAATAACACTGTACTTTTAAGAACAAGCGTGAAATAAATGTCTAATATAGACCATTAAACGATTACATTTTGAGCCCTGAATGTCACTCAAGGCTTCCAACTAGATTAGTTTCTTAATTTCAGTCAATGCTCTATTCCACCCTCTCCATATTCTCTAAATGAGGTCAACAGGGGGTCAGATGCAGCTGGTTATGTAGAAATCATGATCATGTGGCGATTTAGTTAAGATATGAGATGTTTAAAATGCCATTGGATGACAAATACATAGCTCATATGTGCCATATCATCAGAATAGCTACCTAAATATATATTATGCCCAAAGTTGTATGCTTCCTGTGGACTACCACATGTTAGGGATAGCGCACCAGAACTAAGACCTGACATTAGAATACATTAATATGCCTCTAAGAAATTAATGGTCATTTGTAGAAACAACTACCACCACATCGACAACCACCACGACCACGCCAACAACAACAACAACAACACCAACCACCACACCGACCACCACGACTACAACCACACCAACAACAACCACCACCACACCGACAACAACAACCACACCAACAACAACAACAACAACCACCACACCGACAACTACAACCACACCAACAACAACAACGACTACAACCACACCACCAACAACAACGACAACTCCTACCACTACAACCACACCAATCCGTGCGTATCCATACTAATAGCATTGATACAATGTTCACCTTTTCTTCTACTATCTGAACATGGTATTTATACCGAAGGAAAATTCTGAAATCATTTATGCCAACTTCAAGCTTTTGGAGGCAAAGAAGAACAATGCAACTTGTAACTTTTTGTGGATGAATATCGTGGAATATAACTCCATAATATGAACAGATGCACAGGCATAATTTGCCTGCTGTTATGCATCAGCGCGAGTATGGGGGTGGCTGGTCACTCAGTATAACCACCTACAGTAATGCTCTAATTAATCGACTCCATAACCACAGCAGATTTATGGCTTGTTGCCATTCACCGGAAAGCTCTCACTGAGAGCTTTCCGATGAATGGCAACAAGCCATATTTTCGACTATATCGGGCATTAATGTATCTTACGTCCAAAAACAGTATCTCACATTTACAGGACATATGGAAGCGTTAGTGTTCAATCTTCTATGGAAAACATTAACATTGTTCTGATTTATCGAAGACGCATGGACATGAAATATGCTATTACCCGTTCCCTTGGAATAATGCCGTTGATATAACCCGATCCAGGTGCGCATTATATAGACAGAACACAACGCGCATCTTAATCGAGAATCTTTTATCGAACGAGTTGCGGATGGCGCATGGATATATTTCACAAACTTTGCGCCTTCCGCAACGAGTTCGATAAAAGATTCGAGATTATGATGCAAGTTATGTTCTGTATTTATTCTACACTGTTCAGTCAGATAAGTTCAATCCACGAATGTCACCTTCATTGTTACTATAGCTACCTTTATTGTGATTTAAGTCTGACAAATAACCAGTAATTATGGGGGAATCACTGGAAGCGGGTGATCAACGTAATGTACGTCATCTTTCTTGGCGACAACGTCAACAATAATAGTTCCGGCTTGTATTCCACTAGAGGTATACACTAATATGTATTCAATGGCTGGGATTCCGTTGAATACATGTGACTCACATCAATGGGTGTGGAATAAAACCTGTTATCAATTTGAGAAAATAATGACGTTTTTGGTGTCATAGAGATCTGATGGGAGAAAATAATTAATTTAATTTGATAGCTACCAGTGTTGCACTGAAGCTGCAAATATCACATCGATGGACGATTAATGTACAGAGGAAAATAAATTGTTGGATGTCTGGGCTATGTCATTCGATTATGTTTGTGCAGGTTTACCAAGAGGGGTGTGATAACATGCATATTTTGGCTGATCTGCTATAACCCGATCCTCTGCTATATAATCTGACCCGCAGTTACCAGGATGTGTTCACACAAACCAAAAAGACCAACATCTTATATCGGATGTTCGGGACAGTATCTTATCCAGCTAAACAGTCGATTTGCTACCACTCCCTACCTCCTCTGAGATCTCTCTATATCTCTACCTTGTTCTAGCTCTCACTAACTCACTCTCTGTCCCTTACATCTTGCGATCCTGTGGATATTATCACTTCAGGAATTTGCACAATTCTATACTCCTGTGCACAATAAATCAGATGTGATTGTTTTCTTCTCCTAGCGTGCACGGGTATTACACAACTTGACATCTACAATTCTTCGCTGGTGAATGTAACAGAGAGCATGGTTGGCATTATGATGGAAATACAAGTTACGTTCAATACGGTTGGCAACTCTGCCAGATTGAGAAATATGGAACTGACAACGCATAACATCAGTTTGATTGAATTGACATTGGTCCTGGCAAATAACGAACAGGTAATAATTTATCCACGCATGGCTTTAAGTGTGTTTTATTGAAGGGCACATTGCTTTGCGGATCACATTAAACAGTGCCTTATATCCCTCAATAAATCAGACAAACTACATCAAGTTCTTATAGTTATTGTCTTTTCCTTATTTATTTCCATAAATCACCTAAACTTATTATTTTGTTTTATTAATAAATATGTCTGCCCAAAGGCGATAACACCATGTAGCACTGTAAGTTAGCTGAGTATTAATATTATATTGTTATTATTATTGTTATGTATTTATTTCAGGCTTCAAGTGCCCATATATATTACACTCACATATCATTGCATTATGTTTTGGTTATTTAGATGTATATAGAAGATGATTACAAAGCTGAAACAGATGTGAACTGTACAATATATCAGAATTATAAATATTATTGAGAATCGTGTTAACAGAATTTGATAATCTCCTTCAAAGTTATCTTGCCCACTGAACTATATGGTATATTCCCATTCAACTAGGAAGGGTTAACAAACCCCTGAGTTGAAAATGGTATGAAAATTCTATGGTACATTTTATCATGGTTAATGACCTCCTGTAATATCCGACCATGTGATCTCCATTACGACAAAACTCCATGCCAGGATAATCTTGGTCTCTTTTTCCTAGTTAACTAGCTGGAGGGACACAGCCTCTCCTAACAACCGAAGCTAAGTGTTGACTGTTTTTTGTGTTATATAGAAAACATTATTTCCTTTGATTATTATTGATTTTGGGCAGTTGGCACAAGACTATGCGAGTCTGCTTGCATTTTTTTTATAGCGTTTTTATATTATCGTAATGTTTCGTTTTAAAGAAATTTTTTTTTTCATATTTTAAAAAAGCCAATAAAAATGGCATCTGTTTATAATATTTGTCGCCGAAAGGCAGAATAATAGATGCACATTTGGATATGACTAAAGACGCTCATCGTTTCTTTATAGCAGGAAATCTATTGCATACATGTGCAATTTATTCTATGGTCCAAACGAGGCACCACGTGATATGGCCTGTGCTATAATGGTATCACAAAATTAGGTGACTTAATTACTTTCGGCTGTCTCAACATCTTAATAATATTGTGTTAAAAATTGATATCGTGCAAACCAAGGTTATCAACAGTCACAATCGATTAGCTTATTGCCGTTAGTCACCACAACCAATGTGCTTATCAACATAACACAAAATAACATGTGTATTTTTTATTGTTAGCAATTGTCAAACAGACATGACAGGTGTTGACAGTGCAATCACACTCAATACCATCTCAGGTCAAGGACTGTTACATGATGTAAGACCAGGTACAGAAGATCTCCTTCCCTGTAGCTCCCTTAGAAGATGCTTCCACCTCATTTCGAGGGTCCTGCCTCTGAGATCAGGACACTAGAGAATAGTGGTCCCCTCTTTGGCTAATAGCGACTCGGGGCAATAGTTACCTCAAACAAGGATCTGGAGGGGCACCGCATCCATCCACAACTAGTGGGCTACTTGGACTATCATACGGGACGTCAATCTGCTCCCTCAGGTTGACTGTTGGCGGGTTGGCGTGCCCAGGTACGGCTGTGTGCTTCTCATCTAACATTTTAACCACGCTGTCCATCGCTACAAGTCAAGATCTCTGGGTCAGCACGGCTGGGGGTTCGCCCTGTCCATATTATAATCCTATATGCCTTCGGTCCCTACTGGGTTTGGGCTGGGGCCGAAATTCCCAAGCATGCTTCCTCCTTGTTAGCCAACTCCATGTCCGTGGGCCTGGAATTCAGGTTACTGGCCGCCTTCTGATCAACAGCAGTCAGTACATTTGGGTTTGAATCGTATGCAAAATAATTTGTTCCCCGATGCCATTCTAGTAGGAGGCTTGCTTCAGACCCTGGCCCTCGTAACAACCCATCGCCAGTTCAGACGGATGGAGATCAGGATCAGGACGAGATGTAGCTCCATCCCGAGGTGAAAAGGCTTTGGACATTCCATTGGGGTCACCCATACATGCGCTGACGAAGGAGTCTCAGGTAGTTGTTCGGGGTACTCTGAGGAGGACATTGTTCTCGGATTGTGCAGAATTCAACTCCTTGCTTTATAAGTTGTTGCTTCTTTCGATGTGCCATCCGGCTCCTGCGAGGTCATAGTCATTGCTGGAATAGAGTGTCGCCTGTGTCGATAGTCTTCATGAATAATCTTTGGATGATTGTCAGTCATATCACTAAGGGTGGTAATGATACACTGGGTCACTATATGATTCGCGACCATTAATATTCTTGAATTTTACTACCACCTCTGGTTGACAAATACCCGTCTATAGGTATAAGAAATATGGTACATGTCTATATCTATATTTGCGAATGTCTGTCTGTCTGTCTGTCTGTGTTCTATAGAAATTCACAGGGGACCATCTAGATGATGCCAAAGGGATCTACTAGGAGTAGCTTTTTACGAGAAAGATAATGGTCGGGGTTAGAATTTTCTAAAGTGACGCCGTTGTTGTCAGGGGCAGAAAAGGGGGAGGGGCACAAAACTTATATATAATCATCCCCATAATATGAGGAATCTAATGGCGTGGTTTAAATATGGCAAATGTCGCGCCGTTCGCGTCAGGGATGCCCGGAAGGGGGGGGGGCAGATATTTTTTTCTGTCGCCGATTACCACGAAACTTACATATAATCATCCCCATGCTATGAAGAATCCAACGGTGTGGATTAAATATGTCAAAAGTGGCGTCGTTTGAGTCAGGGATGAACAGAAGGGGAGAGGGGCACCAAAATTGATAAAACTAATTTTAGCGCCGATTTCCACCAAATTGATATATATTCTTCTTCATGATACAAGGAATCTAATTGTGCGATTTAACAACGCCAAATTGTTGTTTTTGGATGAGGGATTGGGAGGGGGTGGGCACTAAATTTGATAATAAGTCGCCGATTGCCACCACACTAATACAAAATCATCCCCATGGTATGAGGAGTCTAATGGTGTGGCTTTTATCTGTCAAATGTGGCCTCATTCGAGTCAGGGTTGCATTGAAAGGGACAGGGGCACCAAAATTGATGCACAATTTTTTTAGCGCCAATTTCCACGAAATTGATACACGTTCTTATCCATGATACAAGGAATCTAATCGTGATTTAAAGACGCCATAGTGGTACTGTTTGGGTGAGAGATGGAGAGGGGAGGGATTGGCACCAAATTTTATAAAAAAAATTGTTCAGTCGCCGATTATCACCAAACTTATAAACAATCATCTCCATGATATCAGGAGTGTAATCGTGTGCTTTAAGGATGTCACAAGTGGGGCCATTCGAGTCAGTGGTGTATAGAGATGAGAGGGACACAAAAAATTATATCTATATGTTTAGTGCCGATTTTCCACCAGATTGATACATATTCTTCTCCGTGATATGAGGAATCTTATCGTGTGGTTTAGATACACCAAATTGGTGCCCTATGGGTGAGAGATATGGGGACATTGAATTTGATACGAATGTGTATACTCGCCAATTTTCACCAATTTCATATATATATGCATCTCTAATCTCTAATGAGTCTTAGTGTGTGCAGCTTGAGTCCGAAATAGGGACGGGAGGGTCACCAAAACTGATACAAAATATTTTTAGTACCAATTACCATCAAATTGAGACACGTTCTTCTCAAATGATACAAGAAATAAAATCGTGCTGTCTGTCTGTCTTTTTGTCTGTCTGTGTGCGTTCTATATCTAACTTCACGCGGTACAATCGAGATGGCACCAAGGCGTTCTAAGAGGGGTAAATTTTTACAAGGAAGATAATGGTGGGGATTAAAATTTTCTAAAATGACGCTGTTGGTGGGAGGGGAAATTAAAAAAATATGGTGAAATAGTTTTGTTGCTGATTTCCACCAAACTAATACATAATCACCTTCGCAATATGGCGTTGTTCGAGTCAGCGTTGCATCTCTAATGATATACCATGAATTAAATCACATTTGGTGTCGTTTGCTTCACGGATGGCGAGCGGATATGCACTATCATTGATAAGATTGCTATTCGCCGATATCCACATATAAGTTATATACAGTCACCAGGCCATCTCCATATCATTTTAAGTAGTTGGGCGTTCACATTTCACAATCCCGACATATGGTGTCCCACATAAGTCACTTGAACAATTATATCTTCTAAACAGTCATATTTATATGGGAATGGCAATCAAGGCATTCACATAATGAGCTAGCAAAAAGAGATAACTAGAAGAAGCATTAAACGTATATTTATCATTCTATTGAAGAGATACATATATTCGTGCAAACTGAGAGACCTCGAACCGTCAGAGGATTGCATATATATAATAACAAAATTTAGTCTGTTCCATTCAATACAGTTTCCACAAAAAGTTACAATTTGTCAAGAGATATGGAAGGCCTGTTCAAAAATAGTGGTCACAGTGTGCAGTCAAATATAGTTTCTTCTGATATACAAGAACATGCAGTTAGTAGCACAAGATTTTCAGGATCCTACCAATACTGACATCTGACAAGGGTTTTAGAACAGACTCATCGACTGACATAAACAACTCAAAATCTCGCTCTGTGTCTGGCACATGTAGCTGATATATCTGCGCAGCAATATTTCGTTTAAACTAAGAATATTTAGCCAATATATAGCACCATGAACAGAGGAGCACCTGGAAATTTCTTTGAAACATCTGTATCTTCATGGAGATATGATAGCCAGGTGTCCTCGAGATCTTAGTCCAACCCACTAGATTGATTGATACATCTCAATATGTAAAAACCCAATTATCATCTTTTATCGAACTAATGTGTTTATGATGTATCATATTATAACGTCTAATGTATACGCAGTTGTAAATAAATAAATACTTCATTATTGGTGGAACGGATTAATCGCAATAAACAGAATGACAATTGACAAGGTGAGCCACTACTTATATTCCATGACTGTAATAATCATGTTTTGTGATGCTATTTGAATAAACAATTTATGAGAAAACGTATAACACTTTAAGCAAGAGCATTCTCTATTCCAACAAATATCCACAGCATACATTAACCTGGGCAACGCCGGGTAACCCTGCTAGTATGTTATATATTTTACGAGGGTGCATCCGTATATTTTTATCTGCAAGTTGCATTCAATTCTAACTACAATTCAGTCTCGTAGTTTATTTATATACATACTAGACATCTAATCTTGCGCTATCATTGGATGATTGAATGCCTGAGGGTTTACACAAATGCTCATCTTCGGAAAGAAACTGATTTCCTCTCATCACGATTCACATTGCTCAATGCAATATGAATCCTCATAATCAGGAATTTATCCTTGATCAGCCTGTTGGGACGACTATTGGATTTAATTACATGATTTTGTGACATGGTCTCGGCAGTTGAAGTGTGGTCTATATCAGCCATCTTGCTCTGGCTTAATGGGCGACACAGCAAATCCTTTTGAGTCAGACTTCTGTGATATCGGCCTTTGGGTCTAATAAGTAATTCTTCTTATTGGCGTCTGTTGTCGGTACACGATGGTTTTTTCCTGATAGTGCTTGGTTCGCATAGTGGACTCATTCAATATACAAAGCAAGGTCCATTGCTGACCTCTGAGATCGCCACTGACAGAATAATGTTGCATATATGGGGCAACATATATTAATAATGTTGTGTGCACTTCATACAGACAGAAGAAGTTCCTTGCCAGATGCTTCCCCTCGTGCGAGATATTCACTAGCATTGGGTGTAGGATGTCAGATCATATGATCCGCCCACTAGATTCGCACTTCCGGCGATGGTTATCTAAAGAACAATGTGCAATCGGAGGGGCACCCCATCCATCCCAGAAGGGGTACCTTGAACCATTGACCCGTCGGGTTTAGCCAGAAGAGCAATAATGGTTGGGGGCGTGGTTCGCCTTGAGCTCTGTATTTCACTTCCTACCTGCCATCTGTTTCTGCTGGATTTGGGCTGGTGCCACAATCATGGTGCATGTTTCTCGCATTTGTTCATTCTCCAACTCCATGGCATAGTGATCTCGGTTCCTGGCTGCCTTCAGGTCATGGATAAAGCAGCCAGTGATTTCTCAGTTGGGTTTAACTTTAGAGCTGGCTGGTGTTTCAACATATTGAATATCGTCAGGTTTGAAATGAAAGCCTTATTGAAACCGTGAGTAAATTATATCTCAACGCCAGGCTCCAAATACATTTAATTTTGTGAGAATAAAATGCTGAATCAAGTTAGTCATAAAGCACTGAACTTTGAAAAGTTTCACAAGAATCATTACGAGAATAGTTTTGGTCGATTCTCATTAAATCTTAAGGCTAGCAACCACTTGTTGAATACTTTAGCGGACAGCTGATTAGAAGTAGCCTTTCTCGGACGCTCGGATTTCTTCGCGTACCATTCTCTTATCTTCTTATCAATAACAAGAGAAACATTGACAGCGATGGTTGTATTTTGGGCTTCATTTAGACCAATAAATTGTTGAATGACTGCTCATGGTCAATAATGTTCAATGGTTAACCCTTTCAGTGCCAAGTCCGATTTTTGTATCAACCCATATTTCCTTGATCATTTTTCCAATTTATTGATTATAATAATGCGATACATTGATGGAAAGAGCTTTCCATCAATGTATCACATTTTTATAATCAATGAATTTGAAAAATGATCAAGGAAATATGGGTTGATACAAAAATCGGACTTAATTGGCACTGAAAGGGTTAATTAGGATACTCTTGTTCGCGTATTCAATAGTTCAATACAAATGTTCCGTAATTGTTTGTATACGCGAGATCTGTCCACACGCTGGTGTCTCCAATTGGTAATCACGGCAGTAATCAGGACAACGTAAGCCTGTAATTCGCTCAATGTTGTGGTAAACTCAGGAAGGCAGGAACTTAATCGATGGGACACATGTCAATGAGCTCATTCCCCAAATAGATTACTCCTTTACTTCCTGGTTATACTCTAAACCCAGCATTTTCTATCTCTCATTTAAAATGTGATTTCACATTCTCTTTTTCAAAAGAAAAATAGTTTTTAATAAAACCGTATATCGCAATGTTATTTGGACAAAATCACTGTTTTCTTTTTAAAAACACTAATACCTTACGGCCCTCTTTGAATCTCCATTAGTGGGTCATCTTGGCACAGTTGATTCTTCTGGTGCTTTCCGAAAACAGCATTGTAGTCTGCTCTGTCATAAAAAGCGACTCTAGGTTTCCTACAAATTTTCTTTTTGTTCCTAATTACATGTATGGTTCACTATATGTAAGAAGTATGACAGCCTACTATCCATTAGACTTTCTTCCGGCTATCTTACAGGGTTGGTGCTATCAACTATTTCGCCGAGAATCTCTTCATGGAGTAGTGGGTGTCTGGGCCCTCGTTGACTTTGGGATTGGTTCTATTGTTTTTATAGGGGTCTCCTTTGTAATATGAGGCCTTTGCATCTGTTTGTTTCTTCATGTCCCTTATAAGACTGATTTTTCCTCATTGTCTTTGACTGCGCATGGGTTAGCCCATTAAATGCATTATTTCGCAATTCCCTCAATGTGTCCAGTGTACTGAAAAACAGCGGAGTTTCTACCAGCCCAGAGTTTCTTGTCAAAAAGTACTTTTCATTTTCTATTCCATCAGGAAATAGATATTTCTTCTCTTCTGGGGTGGGGGGGGGGGGGGGGGGGGCGGGGATACACATTCCTTATCCAGCAAGTACTCAGCTGATACATTGATAGCTCTAAGCTCCGCAGGGGAGGTCATCTCCGTCTCCATGTCTTTCTGAAACTATCTACTTTATTTGCAGGATCTTCAATTCAAGTCAAGACTATTTGTTTCGTTTGGGCCCACTGGTAGCTGGCCAACATGTATTAGTCTTATGGTGTAATTACATACATTGTCTTATGGTGATATTGTATATATTGTAGGTTAATATCAGGTCAATCCAGTTCTTTGATTGAGGTGCATAGGGGTTTTTAGCTTTCCTCGTGGCCTCCACCTGCCAGAAAATTCTATATTATACCATTTCGTTCAGTGGCAAGATAACTTTGACGGAGATACAATATTTTTCAAAAAATAAGTTAAATATATATCTCATAGAAGTATCTTGCCCACTGAACTCTGAGCTCCCTCCCAGGGTTTCGCACCCACCCCGCTTACGAGGAATGTCCTAAATGGGGAAAAAGATACCAAGATTATCCTGGCATGGAGTTTTGTCGTAATGGAGATCACGTGGTCGGATATTACAGGAGGTCATGAACCATGATAAAATGTACCATAGAATTTTCATACCGTTCTCAACTCAGGGGTTTGTTAATCCTTCCTAGTTAAATTGGAATATACCATATAGTTCAGTGGGCAAGATACTTCTAGGAGATATATATTTTACTTATTTTGAAAAATATTGTTTCTCTCACAATATCAATACACACCCTTTTGTATTAAAACTGGCAAACAGCGTACGCACTCCATCATTTACAAACATCCCACTTGCACTACTTGATCTGTCATAACCCATGAACATTATATATGTATTGTTAAAATATACTGTCAGTTTATTGATACAACGTTTAGTGTAATTAACCCAGAGATTTGCAGAGATGTAACATTAGATACATTAAATGTATTTATTTCAGGAAATATGTGATGATGATGATGATGAAAAATTATATCATCATCATCATCAAAATGATGCCTTTTCTTATATATTATACTAGCAGGTTAGCCCGCCACTGGCGGCAATCGTCAGAACATGACAATTTTTAATTTTTGTAATTAATTTTTGTAATTAATTTTTTAATTTAATTTTTTGTTTTTCAATGAGTTAATAATAGTGCCTTTTTAATTTTTTAATTAAATTTCTGTTTTTCAATTTTACCCGATTTGACCTTGAATTGATCATTTTCAAGGTCAATGTCAGGTCGGGGTCACAATTTAACCCGTCCATGACACTTCCCGTAGGTAGCAAGTTTGAGCTCAATATATCATTTGTGGGTACCCGTTTCAAGGTGAAGATCACCTCGGGCGGAAAAACTGACCCGATGAAAATCTCCCCCGTTCCTAGGAAGCCCTAAGTACGTAAGAATCACACAACACGCTCATGTCTGGATACAGTCACACTCACGCCTGGACCCAGACGTAAGAATCACACTACACGCATACGTTCTTTATCAACGACACTGCGGATACGAACACTCTTTAAGGGGTCATCTCAAAACTCTAATCGGTACCGATTGACATTTACCGATTGTAATCAAGCCTTTTGAATCGGAAAAAATCGTTAAGTCGGATAGCGTAATTACGTTTAGAGCGTCATGAAACCGATTCTACCGATCAATGCACAAGACGTCAAAAGAGGGAACGCCACAGTCGGTAAGACAATCGGTGAAATCGGTACCGATTAACGTTCGACTTTTGTTGCATGAAAGAGTGAACGCCGCAGTCGGTAAGACAATCAGTGAAATCGGTACTGATTGAGACGTTTTACATTGTATCGTCGTTATATGAAAGCAACACGCATCTGTCGTTGTTTACCCCAGAACAGAGATTATCGGGGATTCCCCCGGAAAAAATCTTATGACATTTACGACAATGCTGGGACAATCCTGGATCAACTTTGTGGACTACTTTTACTTTGCACGCGCTTAAATTAAAAAAATATATGTTCCAATGTGCGTCTTATATGAGATATAAAAGTGACCATTATAAAATCTGCACATTGTGTGAATAATATTTTATTCGAAAATACAAATGGATTAATGTTAAATCTACGCTAAACAGTACTTTTTCGGCACTATTTTGACCAATTCTCTTGTATTCCTCCGCGCACATTTCGGAAGTTTGTTTTGCGCGCATTCTGTCATTTTTGAAGTCAATGTGACGTTTTCGAAGCCTTATCAACTTAATCAAGGTGAATCGACGCAGATCAAACAAAATTATTATTTATATTTTATTTTTTACAAAGACAAAAAGCCGTTCTGTCCTTTTGTTTTCAATTATAAATAGTAATCTAACAGACACTCGAAAGCATGTGTTTGTCAAAAAGTAAACAGATTCGAGGTACCTGGCACGTGCAGTGAGCCGACAATTTGCAGTATGTTTTCATATACTTATTCAATCGGTAATTTTGTTTCTAATCATCGTGTAAATGGAACCGGTGTTCTGAAAAAAGTGCACATGTTCTTAGATACTATTTGTTGCAGAACACCGGTCTTTCAAATTACCGATTGAATGAGTATAAGAAAACATGGATGCCGACGAGTCAAGAGTCGCTACTTGCTAATGGTGAAAAATGTTTTAAGCTCCGTTAATTTGGCGTCCGTAACGATTTTATCGCTGCAGAGTTGTAGCTGAGTATGTTATTTATAGGAAACAGGCGACATATGTCCAGTATTTTGTGTTTAGTGTTTTTATTTGAGTTATGTTTGTCCGGCCACCTGGTTAAGCCTGCATAACTTGAGTATATTTTATTAGGATACCGATTTATAAACTCGATTAAACCCTTATTTTTGGACTTTATGTCCAGTAACTGTGCCTATAGTATATATATAATACAGGCCTACGTGGTACCGGTATTAACGAAAACAAATACATAAACAAATTAAATCATGTGTTGCCAGACCAATAGTGAATTACTCAGGTGATGCGCCAATTAGCGACATTATATTTGAGTACCGGTAACGTTCTGATCGGTAGATTCGGTACCGATTGTGACCGTCACAAATTGACGTAATCGGAAAAATCAGTACCGATTTCACCGATTGACGCGTTGTTCAAAAACGTCATTTCTACGTTGTAATCGGTATTTTATCGGTAGAAATGACTTCCATAATGCGTTGTCAATCTGAAAAATCGGTGTTTTTGGCCATTTTACCGATTTTAGTTTTGAGATGACCCCTAACTATCAATGTGATTAACTCCACAGTGCCGTTTTTGTGACTGCGAGTGGAGAATGGGTGCTGGGAGCTTCTCCAAAACGCTGCGACGACCATTCCCGTGGCTTTTTACCCTTAGATGGGAAGTTTGGTCTCGATCGGTGCAGCCGTTTTCGATTCTATAAAGTATATATATAGACACATACGAAGTCTCAAAATATATAGCAGACTAGCAGGTTAGCCCGCCACTGGCGGCAATAGTCAGAAACATGACAATTTTTAAGTTTTAATAAAATTTTTTAATTAATTTAATTTTTTGTTTTTCAATGAGTTAATTTTTATTTTTTTTTTTTTAAATTTTACGCGATTTGTTTTGGTTTTTCAATGAGTTAATTGTGCCTTTTTAATTTTTTTTTTCAATTTTACCCGATTTTTTTTTTTTTTTCAATGAACCCGTCCATGACACTTCCCGTATTTGTTTTGGTATTTCAATGAGTTAATTGTGCCTTTTTAATTTTTTTTTTCAATTTTACCCGATTTTTTTTTGTTTTTCAATGAACCCGTCCATGACACTTCCCGTATTTAGCAAGTTTGAGCTCAATCGGTTCGAGTCTATAAAGGACACACACATATATATGACACTTCCCGTAGGTAGCAAGTTTGAGCTCAATCGGCATTCCCTGGAATTTCCCAGTCAATATTTAGCAAGTTTGAGCTCAATCGGTTCGAGTCTATAAAGGACATACTCATATATATGACACTTCCCTTTGGTAGCAAGTTTGAGCTCAATCGGCATTCCCTGGAATTTCCCAGTCATCAACGCGGCGTAATTTTGGTACATATATAGAGACCCGGTTGTCATGTGTAGTAAAGATGTCTTATAAGCCGACATTGCCGTGGGGATGCCCGTTCCTACACGCGTTTTCGATTCTATGAAGTACCCACATATATACGGAAGTCTCAAATTATATAGTAGACTAGCCGAAGAGCCCGACGTTGTCCGGGCTATTCAAAAACCAAATTTCCAAGTCGATAGCTCCACCCGTTTCCGATATCTGGTCTGCGCATGCGCGAAGCTGGCGTCGCACGGGCTCGGCGACCAGATAAAATTCGTATCCGGGGCAAGATACATTCACATAGCAAATTTCAAGTCGATAGCTCCAACCGTTTCCGAGATCTCGTCTGCGCATGCGCGAAGCTGGCGCCGCACGGGCCCGGCGACCCGATACAATTCGTATCCGGGGCAAGATACATTCACATAGCAAATTTCAAATCGATAGCTCCACCCGTTTCCGAGATCTCGTCTGCGCATGCGCGAAGCTGGCGTCGCACAGGCTCGGCGACCCGATAAAATTCGTACTCGGGGCAAGATACATTCACATAGCAAATTTCAAGTCGATAGCTCCACCCGTTTCAGAGATCTCGTCTGCGCATGCGCTGCACGGGCGTCGCACGGGCTCGCCAATACGACAACGACCACCGCCTGGTCAAACTACACACACGTACCAAGTTTCGTCCCGATCGGTCGAGAATCGTAGATTTGTATTAAGGACAGACAGACAGACAGACAGAGGTCTTCAAAATATATATGAGACTAGCCGATGAGCCCGACGTTGTCCGGGCTATTCAAAAACCAAATTTCAAATCGATAGCTTCACCCGTTTCCGAAACCAAATTTCCAAGTCGATAGCTCCACCCGTTTCCGATATCTGGTCTGCGCATGCGCGAAGCTGACGTCGCACGGGCTCGGCGACCAGATAAAATTCGTATCCGGGGCAAGATACATTCACATAGCAAATTTCAAGTCGATAGCTCCACCCGTTTCTGATATCTGGTCTGCGCATGCGCGAAGCTGGCGTCGCACGGGCTCGGCGACCAGATACAATTTGTATCCGGGGCAAGATACATTCACATAGCAAATTTCAAGTCGATAGCTCCACCCGTTTCCGAGATCTTGTCTGCGCATGCGCTGCACGGGTGTCGCACGGGCTCGCCAATACGACAACGACCACCGCCTGGTCAAACTACACACACGTACCAAGTTTCGTCCCGATCGGTCGAGAATCGTAGATTTGTATTAAGGACAGACAGACAGACAGACAAACAGACAGACAGAGGTCTTCAAAATATATATGAGACTAGCAGGTTAGCCCGCCACCGGCGGCTTGTCCGAAACATGACATTTTTTAAATATTTTTTTTTTTTAATTTTTAGCTCCACGCGTTTCAATAAGAAACATTTGTACCCGGTAGCTCCACCCGTTTCCGAGATCTGGTATGCGCATGCGCGAAGCTGGCGTCGCACGGACTCGGCGACCCGATAAAATTTGTACCCGGCGCAAGATACATTCACATAGCAAATTTCAAGTCGATAGCTCCACCCGTTTCCGATATCTCGTCTGCGCATGCGCCGCACGGGCGTCGCACGGGCTCGCCAATACGACAGCGACGACCACCTGGTCAAACTACACTCACGTACCAAGTTTCGTCCCGATCGGTCGAGGTGTTGGTATCTGATGCAAAAGACGAAATTGTGAGTGTTGGTCAATAGTCCCCGCCGTGAACCTCATCGTCGCAAAGAGCGGACAGTCAATTAACCCCGTTGTGAACCTCAATCACCAACGCGACGTAAACATGTGTTGCGTTCTAAAAATAGGAAAGCACTTTCTCTCGGCATAATTCTGCAGATGCTAATAACGTTGCTCCCCGTAGGTAGCAATATCGTTGTTGTTGATATTTACGGCTTGGGGGCTATTTTCTTATTTAGCAAGTTTGAGCTCAATCGGTTCGAGTCTATAAAGGACACACTCATATATATGACACTTCCCGTGGGTAGCAAGTTTGCATGAGCTCAATCGGCATTCCCTGGAATTTCCCGTAGATTGGCAGATTCCAGTAGCTTTATAACGATATATCTGGGGAGAAATCTGATGCTATATTCGTGATTATCTGGGATGATTTCGGTATATAACTATATACTGTAAAAACAAAGCGCGCCATCCGTGCTCGCAGGGTTGGTCAGAAACAAATGTTTTTTAAATTTAATGTATGTTCCGTATATCTCTCTGCAGATGCAAATAACGTTGAATGGCAAACAGACGCTCTTTATAGAGATGCGTCAAAAACAAACGCTCATTAAATAATCACTTGATTAACCCCCGCCGTGCCTTTGCGGTGATTTGAGATTGGAGAACGGGTGCTCTGAGCTTTTCTAAACCGCGACCACGGTCGTGTCGGTGGGATTTGACACTTACATAGGAAGTTTGAGCTCAATCTTTACACGCGTTTTGGATTCTATGAAGTACACACACACATATATACGAAGTCTCAAAATATATAGTATAGACTAGCCGATGAGCCCGACGTTGTCCGGGCTATTCATCCGGGCTATTCAAAAACCAAATTTCAAGTCGTTAGCTCCACCCGTTTCCGAGATCTGGTCTGCGCATGCGCGAAGCTGGCGTCGCACGGGCTCGGCGACCCGATAAAATTCGTATCCGGGGCAAGATACATTCACATACCAAATTTCAAGTCGATAGCTCCATCCGTTTCCGAGATCTCGTCTGCGCATGCGCGAAGCCGGCGTCGCACGAGATCGGCGACCCGATAAAATTTGTATCCGGGGCAAGATACATTCACATACCAAATTTCAAGTCGATAGCTCCACCCGTTTCCGAGATCTCGTCTGCGCATGCGCTGCACGGGCGTCGCACGTGCTCGCCAATATGACAATGTCCACCGCCTGGTCAAACTACTCACACGTACCAAGTTTCGTCCCGATCGGTCGAGAATCGTAGGTTTGTATTAATGACAAACATACAGACAGACAGACAAACAAACAGACAGAGGTCTTCAAAATATATATGAGACTAGCCGATGAGCCCGACGTTGTCCGGGCTATTCAAAAACCAAATTTCAAGTCGATAGCTCTACCCAGCCCGAAATTTCAAGTCGATAGCTCTACCCGTTTCCGAGATCTGGTCTGCGCATGCGCGAAGCTGGCGTCGAACGGGCTCGGCGACCCAATAAAATTCGTATCCGGGGCAAGATACATTCACATACCAAATTTCAAGTCGATAGCTCCACCCGTTTCCGAGATCTCGTCTGCGCATGCGCGAAGCTGGCGTCGCACGGGCTCGGCGACCCGATAAAATTCGTATCCGGGGCAAGATACATTCACATACCAAATTTCAAGTCGATAGCTCCACCCGTTTCCGAGATCTCGTCTGCGCATGCGCGAAGCGGGCGCCGCACGGGCTCGCCAATACGACAACGACGACTGCCTGGTCAAACTACACACACGTACCAAGTTTCGTCCCGATCGGTCGAGAATCGTAGATTTGTATTAATGACAGACAGACAGACAGACAAACAAACAGAGGTCTTCAAAATATATATGAGATTGGCAGATTCCAGTAGCTTTATAACGGTATATCTGGGGAGAAATCTGATGCTGTATTCGTGATTATCTGGGATGATTTCGGTATATACCAAAGGTATATACTGTAAAAACAAAGTGCGCCATCCTTGCTCGCAGGGTTGGTCAGAAAGAAATGTTTTTTAAATTTAATTTATGTTCCACATATCTCTCTGCAGATGCTAATAACGTTGAATGGCAAACAGACGCTCTTTATAGCGATGCGTCAAAAACAAACGCTCATTAAATAATCACTTGATTAACCCACGCCGTGCCTTTGCAGTGATTTGGGAGTGGATAAAGGGTGCTCTGAGCTTCTCCAAAACGCGACCACGGCCGTGTCGGTGGGATGTTACACTTACATACAAAATTTGAGCTCAATCTGTACACGCGTTTTGGATTCCATGAAGTACACACACACATATATACGAAGTCTCAAAATATATAGTATAGATAATAGACATATTCATTAATAAAACAAACTAATTATTTATTATATATAATTATGTAGATTATATAAGGCCTTGCCTTATATCATCATCATTATCATTATAAATTTTAGGAAATAGTATTAATATGCCAATGTAAATAATGGGGATACAAAGTTACAAACATTATAAATAAATACATTTTGACATAAGAAGAACAGTTGTAGATTTTTCTATTGAGGATATATATAGAGGATTTCCAACGAGTTAATTTGGGATATAAGATTTTATGAAACGAGTTTGATAAATTTGATTCACATGGAGTCTTAGATAAGTTGTGAATAAAAAATTTCAAAAATGTTTAATAAAATCTTATATCCCAACATAACGAGTTGAATATCTTGAATATCACATGAACAAAACTACAGCTTTATGCCTTTTCAACAAATCAAAATCCTTAACAGAAGCTTAAAAATGCTCAGATTTACATTGTTGGCTGAGACACTTCAAAAACGTATATGACAGTATTGCGCGCTTGAGCTGCCGACGGAAAATATTGTCCCCCAATTTGCCTCTTTGTTTTTGTGTCTGTTTTCGTCAGTGTAACGAAGTTGGACAAGAATTTTCTTCAATGAACAAAGCAATCATTTTGCATTGACTGGTGTTGTTTAGAAAATAGCATTAATCTGCCTGATTCAATGTAAAGTCGTTTTGTTGGCGCGATGCCAAATTCGGGGGAAGCATGTGCCTATTCATCACTAGTGAGAGATAAGGAAATATTTAATGGTTTTTTAATAATATAATAGGGGTTTCATGTAATATATATATTGAACTTGTGCAAATAGACTTTATATATACTGATGCATTATATCATCATCATCATCATCATCAGTAAAGTCATCTTTGAGAATATGCCCAAGGTATTTGTATGACAAAACGAACTTAAGTTCATTTCCCATAAGATGATATAGTAAAAGGACACTCATACTATGGGTTTGATCGATTGATGTTCACCAGAGTTCACCTCCTCGAACTTAGAAAACACCACAATTGTCCTCCTTAAAACACTTTTAGCATTGCCCACTTTCTAAACTGAACATCTGCGGAATGTGGCATGCTTATATAATTGCACTTGCTTTAACATTTGCCGGGATATTGTTAGTGTGACAACAAACATGCACTGACGACATATAAATGTAACAACTTGTAAATATACAATTGCAGGTACAGTCCAGTGTGTACTCTGTACAAAATGGTGAACAAAATATTACAGCGGAAACGAGCGACCCAGTGATACAATTGGAATTGTATTATATTGATGATGGAGGAGTACTAGAGAATAAGGTGGATAGCTGCATAGCTTATGGATGTTTTGGTAATTGACATTATCCTATCTCATAATGTGATAGAATACAGTATATCGCATATATGTCATTCTATATTTGCGAATGGCTCTCTTCCTATCTGTGTTCTATATAAATTAACGAAAGACCATTTAAATGACTTCTATGGGGTCTAACAGGTGTAACTTTTTACGAGGAAGATAATTATTCAGGCTATAATTTTCTAAAGTAACTATGTTGGTGTCAGAGACAGAAAAGGGGAGGAGTAACATAACCGATAACATCTCGATTTGTTGCCGATTTCTATCAAACTTGTCTCGTAATCATGTTATCAAAAATCATCTCGATGATATGAGGAGTCTAATGGTGTGAGTTAATTGTGCCAAAAGTGGCGCCGTTTGAATCAGGGTTGGGTGTGGGGGGGGGGCACCACAATTTACGATGAATATTAACCCTTTCAGTGCCAAGTCCGATTTTTGTATCAACCCATCTTTCCTTGATCATTTTTCAAATGTATTGATTATAATAATGTGATATATTGATGGAAAGAGCTCTAAGAGCTCTTTCCACTTTCCATCAATGTATCACATTATTATAATCAATAAATTTGAAAAATGATCAAGGAAATATGGGTTGATACAAAAATCGGACTTGGCACTGAAAGGGTTAAAGAGCGTTTGCAAACATGCTTGTTCTCATCGTTTAATGTTGATTCGCATTGGGCATCTTTAGTCTCAGAAAGGGAGTGACCAAATTCAGGATCTTGATCGAAGAGTCTTTGTTGATGGAGGGGATAAATTTCTACCACTGTGTGAACCAATCCGTTTGCCCAACTTCACAAATTTTCATTTGCACTTCCCTCATTACCTTCTTTGAATACCAACGAATCAGCATTTGAATCTAAAATAGTCTTTGTAGAAAAAAAATATTGTATTCTAAATATTGTTTGGGAAATTAAACTATCAAGATGATCTCAAACAGTTTTTGTCTAAAATACTTAAATGTACTCAATACGAATTAACGCTAGCAAATTACAATTTCCTTGGCTTCGGGGGTAAAACATATTTGATTCGAGTTGAGGAACCCACCCTTCAAAGCCCAGAGTGATCAGATATCGATGTTAGAAATCTATATCAGTCCACGAGAAGACTTCTCTGACCAAATTGCGGATGAAGATGGATAACTTTAAAATCAAGTGGCTTTTTTTTGTGTCAGATATTTAACAAACTGGCAAAATTTCATTGAACAAAATGTTGACAAATAACATGTTTTGGGCAATTTTATACTACAGTTGACTGGTTAGCATTATTTTTGGGCAATAACTCGATTCTGATAACTGAAGCAGCATTTCCAAAAAATGTTGTTATTGGAATCTGATGATATGGGGACCATCGAATCGGATTGAGTACCTTTAACCCTTTGGCAAGTAGAATGACATATATGTCGTCTATCGGTTGAGGAGTAGAACGACATATGTGTCGTTTCAGGAAGTGTTACTTTATGTAGACATATCTTCAATAAATCATCTGATTTATAAATGATTTGAAAAGGAGTTATTTTGATTAATACAATGTTCCAAATGTATAAGTGAAATCGATTATGATAACGCACGTTAACAAAAAATGCACATAATTTAAAACAAATTATTGGACCCTTTTGACCCGAACTTGTTAATAATTATTGCTATGACGTTGACGTTAAATTTACTCATGACGTCATGTATATGACGTTACAGATACTCTCCAAAGGGTTAACCTAAGTTATTGAGATTTCCAAATTAAAAAAATTTGGCCAAACAAAATTAAAATAATAGATTTCTAACATCGATATCTGATCACTCTGAGCTTTGATGGGTGGGTTCCTCAACTCGAATCAAATATGTTTTACCCCCAAAGCCAAGGAAATCGTAATTTGCGAGCGTTACTGCCAGTGACGTGCCGTCAAGGGGGTATCTGGGATGTCCCACACTATAACACTGTCTTTGTCCAAAATTGTCAAAAGTTGGGGATTTTATGGCTGCCACGTCATTAATTAGAAATTTGGACAAATTTAAATTATCGGGTGATCTCAGTTTTTCCTAAAATACTTAACTTTATAGATATTTGGATTTCCAAATGTTGAGAAGTTTGACGAGAATTGCATGGTGTGTGGGTGACCCACTGACCCATGTCGTCACATGGCTTTTTTGAACCTAGTTTCAACCCATATTGTCTCAGACTTGAAAATTCTTACTGCCAGGGATATGTTGACAAGGGGGGGGGGGGGTCTGGTATTATTAATTGTAATTGTTGGTCCGATATTTTATCCAAATTTAGTCCAATAAATTTAAAAGTGGGGGGTGGGGTGACAGGACCTATGGAAAATAGCAGACAAATCTTGAAAAATAGATTTGATAGCTTTAATAACGAGTCCCAAGTCAAGTAATTCATTGATATGAATACACGAGACAAAGGGTGAATGTACACCAGTACTCAGTAAGCTAGGGCCTATAGCAGCCAAGAAGTCAAACTGGTGAGTGTTATTAGCCATAGTATACAACTGAAAACTGGAGACTGAATCTAATTCTAAAATGTTGCAATGTTTGTGGTGATTAAGTTCTAGATAACGTCGGTTGAACAAACTAAGTGCATTTTACAGAAAATTTTAACAATCTAAGACAGGTCTCATATCTCCAAGAGCAATTCACATACAAATGGTAGATATTTCAAAATGCTGTATTAGTCACTCCAGATCACTCTGGGATTATTGCAATAATTATGGTGCTATTGATATTACAATTCCGATACTCGATGATTTTTATAACAGTGTAAAACTCCATATGCAGCTTTCAGCTGCATTTCTTGTATAGTGGATACATGTGCTCATAAAAATATGTTACACAAATGAATCGGCATGACATGACAGACTTGCTGACACGACTAGTTGATAGTACACCGGTTCATGTCGATCATAAAATGCACAGATGGTACCGAGGCTTCAACCGGAGTGGCAAAAATGTGATTATTAATACAGAGAAATATTGCGTGAAGTAATTAAGTCAGGGTTAATGGACGAGCTACTGGACAATTCGTAAACTAGATTTTGTTATATACAAATGTCCATTTGCGAGTCCATTAACTGACTTAACCCTTTCAGTGCCAGGTCCGATTTTTGTATCAACCCATATACCCTGTGCCAATGCATTCTCTTATATATGCGAGTCGACCATAGGTCGCCTCGCATATATAAGAGAATGCATTGGCCTAACAATTTTTCATCATTTTTTATTATTTTTTACAATTTTAATAATTTTTTCTTATATTCTTTAACAGACTTATTTTGTAGGTTTAGTGCCAGGGAATCTTACGTTTTTCATGGGCATCAAAATTATTACTATGAATACTTGGTGATAGTTTTGAGTTATAACATGCCCCTAAGGTTTTATCCAGTTTGTTTTTAAATTCGCTATAGCATGCTTAAGCATACCCAAAAAAAAATATTTTAGGGCCGATTATACAGACCGTAAATTAGGGCCGATGAGATCGGCCCCTGGCACTGAAAGGGTTAAAACACAGGTTTTAATTATATACCGATGAACTATGCTGATAACCGTTGAAATGTTGTACATTTTATGTATACACAATAGTCCTAAGAACAAAACTATGCCCATTGACATGAATAGTGTGAGTGGAGGTTGCTCGTGGCTATACGCCGTGATAACAATTGTACAGGCATTATACAGCTGCCTGCCATGGTACAGACTATACAAACATATAATACAATATTTGTTTTCGCTGTAAATATAACGTAGTTTATATTAGTAATATTTACTATCAAGGCAGTTGTCTGTATTTTGGACACAAATGCATTTTAGGATAGTTTTGATTCGCGTATTGTCAAAGTAAAATCGTTTTGTACAGAAGAACAGTAGCTCTATTATGATGCCGTGTATGTTTGAATGTATTCGATACAACTGGTATGTAAATTAACACATTGCTGCCTATTCTGACAATAAATTGTATTACGTGAGGGTTATAACCACTATGCAGATGTTTGTTATTGTGGGCGGTGTTAGCTATTTCTCGAATAGGGGTCCCCGTGAGAGTTCGTTGGGCATCTTCTAGATTACGAATGTCGACTCGTGGTATAAAGCATAATATAAAGTGCCCTTTCAGAGAAATAGAAGGTCGAGGGAGAACAAAGGAGCTGGGTTTTAAATAACGGGAAATCACCATGGCGCAGAACGTCAATCACCTGGACCGAGGGATTGATAACACTGACCAAATCGATACATAACACAATAGTATTACCCTCTTGGAGATCAATTCCGGTTTATAGTGGCAAATCACATTCAGATTCAATGCATATCAATTAACAGGCAGACTATTAATATTATGCAGTTTATAATTTTGACATTTGAGAAATAAGTTTTCCCCTAGATACTATTAACTCATGTTTATAGGAGTCAATTATCATTATTAATTTGTGTATACATTCATTTCTCCTATCTTTTCAGGATAAAACAATGAGGACTATTTCTTTTGGTGGATGTGCTCAATATTTGTCATTTAATGGAGAGCAAATTAGCCAATGGGATGTAAACATCGGCTGATTTGCTCTCCATTAAATGACAAATATCGAGCATGACACTTGTCGATTTTTGCTGACAATTTTGAGTGAACTGTAGTGATTTTATAACGTAACGCTTATAATAAAAAAGAACAGATGTAGAAGGGATTTGGTTGAGTGATAATTTGTTGAATGGTTTGTATTCAACGGTTGAGTAACGAGTACTCATCAATGACAAACCATGATATTGTTCTAGGAACAATAACTCCATTTAAACTCTGTGCATATATAAGGCAGTCATTTTGAGATGTTTAATCTATGTTTCAACATTATGTTTGGATCTATACATGCAACATTGAGATGGGAAAAGATAGCTGATAGGTATACCCTAGCAGAACTCCATAAGTTCATCGCCTCATTAAAGAGTAAACATTTTGAGGACAGGCTTCTAAATTCATGGACACCAAAAACAATCTAGACATATGAATCAAATATATCACAGAATAATTGTTAATATCTTCCAACAGACCATTTTGGATACTATATCTGGAATTTCATAAATTTCGCGATATTTCCAAATCTGATTCGTTCGCTTATTCTGGATATATTATCCAGTTCAGTTTTGAGAATTCTAACTATATACACATATTCCTAGACAACTCCTTTTTCTAGGTGAGAAATCTACATCTTTCAGTTAACTGTTGAGCAAAATCACTCGGTTGTTGAGTGATTTCACTTTCAGTACTGAGTAACATTAGAATAGCTTACTCAACATTGCTAGGGGCCATAACTGCGCACCTGTTGAGTACTTGTTGAGAAAAGATTTAGAGTGCACTCATAGAATAATTTGGGTATTCAACCAAAACTCGTAGGTATCCTCTATACATACTCATTGTAGATATTTCTACTTGTATACTTGAAGCACCTTCTGTACTCCAACACATGCAATGTATTATTGTATTATTCATTGTCTATTAATATATATATTTAAACAATGATTCGTTATTTAATTAGCTTGTTTAAAACATTGAGGTATTACTGTTACTACAACATGCATGATTTCAATCAGATCAGTTTCCATTGCAGAACCACGAACCACAACAACAACAACAACCACACCAACCACACCAACAACAACAACAACGACTGCTACGACAACAACTAAAACCACAACTACAACTTCCAGATCTACGACAACAACTAGTATACCAACAGTGACAGAACCAACCCCCAGCATCCCGACGACCACAGAGACAACTGGTATATATTTAATGATATCTACAATCGTTATAGTTCTCAAATTAGTATATAGTATAAATACACTATACGATCAATATCGATAAACTGAATAATTACAGTAATGCCATAAATAATCGACTCCTTACCTGAGAGCTTTCCAATTGAATGGCAACAAGCCATATTTCTGACTAAATCCTGAAAAATTACCCATAATTCTACTGTGGTCAAGGAGTCGATTATTTAGGGCATTACTGTATATGCATACATCATTATGAACCAGATAGATCCACTGGATGGTTAGTACATTTGTGACTGCATGCGTGCCTAAAACTTCCACACAGCAGTGATTTGAACACTCTTGTTTTTAACCGTATCAGGACAAAACAAACAAAGAACATTCGTCAATGCAACAAGATCAACTCTAAAATGATAGACATTGTGAAGTTTAGATATATACACTTCTAACTTCTCCCGCAATTCATCCTCAGACTTTATCACTCTATAACAAATTGCATGCATGCAGCACTCCACACCGCTTCCTGTTGTCCTCAGCTGATCTCCCTATATGATTGTCCCAATTTTCCGTTCACACCCGTTAAACGATACAATGGGTGAATTACTTAATACTAATGTAATTAATTATAGTTACAATGACTTTAAAATGCCCGATTACAAATACAATTAAAATTGCCTTAGAAATTCACAGTAACTAAGGGGTCATCTCAAAACTACTATCGGGAAATCAGCCTATTTCCCAATAGATCCCGATAGCATATATATGCAGTTATCGGGAAATTATCGGGAAATGATGCAACGTTTTTCGGGAAATTATCGGAATATTTACATAGTCTATCGGGATTCTATCGGAGTTTACTTTCATTTCGGAGTATCATATTCCGAAAAAAATGCGCATGTTGTTTGGAAAGTTTCTGTATCGGGATTACTCCGGACTTTTATCGGGATTTTATGTTTTATAGGCCTATCTTTTATATTATTGATTTAATAGTTTCCTAACATGAGAAATCGTTAGTATCATAAAGTTTTACAGTATCAGCTGGGGGACACGTGTCGTAGAACTATTATATGTTATACTGTGGTTATCAGTAGGTGCTACGTACGTACAATATCGGTATTTTACCCGGACAATACACCCACCCATCGGGAAATCTTCAAAATCAATTCACAGGGAGCTTACCCAAATATGTATGCAGTTGTATACTATCTCAAAGCTTGTGTTTGTAATATGTATAAATACATCCGACTTTTAAATGTGGAGGAAATAAAGATATAAATATATTATAGCAAATTTATGTAAACGATTTGTATTTATTCGCGAATCGCCGACGACACAATTAATGCATGCACATGCAATCGAGTGCAGTCTTAACATGAGATGTCGTATGTTCTATTTTTAGCCCGATTCCAGGAATTAGGGTCATCGATATTTCTGTTTCTGGGAACAACACACGTGGCATTGCAGTTCGAGTATGTCTTGAAGAAGACAAATCTTTATCAGATTTCACACAGTGAACGGATTTTAAAATAAAACAATTTCAAACGTGGGACTCCAGCTTAAAAAAAAATATCGGGTCTGTAGGCCTACGTATATTCCGAAATAAATAGCCTAGGCGAAATTTATTGCAATTAATGTGCGCCAGCATTCGATGTGCTTTATAACGCAATTGCATTTTTTGTTTACCAGCACATGCATGGATCGAAAACGACAAAACTAGCCAGTAGCCAGCAGTAGAAAGCAAAATATAACTCCACAATGGGTTAAACTTTAAGCATGAAATTTTGCTGTTATGCCTA
Source organism: Siphonodentalium dalli (assembly GCA_032622095.1). Taxonomy (NCBI): domain Eukaryota; kingdom Metazoa; phylum Mollusca; class Scaphopoda; order Gadilida; family Siphonodentaliidae; genus Siphonodentalium; species Siphonodentalium dalli. The sequence goes on from CP136069.1 coordinate 93,012,898, forward strand.
CATTCTGGATGGTCATGCAGTTTCGAGGGGGGTGGGGCTGGTACATCGATCATGCACGCCATGAATATCTACTCGGTTCTCTACCTTTTAGTCAAGAGTATATAGAGATTTGTAACATGACATATGGGGGCGTGTCCTGTTGTACATGTAAAGGTTTAGCATTAACAATTTAGCAGTAATATTCCATAGTTTGTTCATGAATCGTAATATGGTAAATTAAAATAAAGAGCGTCTATACAGACCAGTGAAAATATGAATGGAAAATTCCATACAAATCTGCAGTGCAAATGTTATAAATACGCGAAGCAATCATAACATTTAACTGGCAATTATATGTGTGCATGGGCTGCTTTTCATACTCTACATTAATTTCGTTTTCTGTAATTACTACTAATTATAAATAGGCTGCATTTGAACATAGCCTAATTATGTTGACAGTGTCGAATTTCACGATTGCATCATCAAGGTCAAGGTAACTTGATGCGATTTATTTGTAGCAGGCCCCTATATTTGTCATCTTTTTTCAAAAAGATGGTCTTGCTAACTTTTATTTAGTTTGATATCTCAAATGCGCGTACTTTTAGCGATATTAATACCCAGTCCATCGTTTTAAAATGACTTGCCAATAAATATTATGTCATATATGACGCGCATGATCGACGCATCGAAATGTGCGGGGATCTATCGATCATAACTGTGTCAAGTACGAACATACATATGAGGTTCTCAAAGGGGTAAACATTTTTGTCAGCGCTGATTATTTTGTTCTTGTGTGATTACTAATGTTCACATTCACTGCACATTATCACTTAGATAGTCTCCAGGAAATTCGCCAAATTGTGATGTGAAGCATTAAAGAATTGACTGCGTAAAACTTGTGTTAATTTTTATTTGTGTCAGTAGGCCTATAGGCGGCGAAGCGAACACGTGCAAGACGCGCCATTTTCAAAAATGATGATTTAGCGCATTTCGTTATCTGCATTTTAAGAATTACCTTGTCAATTTTACACTGAATATGGTTGATAAAAAAAATACATGGGAGAAATTATATTTATTGGCCGTAGTTTTGAGAACAAATTTATTCTTGAATGATGAATCGAAATCGTGGCAGCGTGAATTGTTTACTTGAAACTGATGGCGCCAAAAAATAAGCGCAAATGGGGAAAATCAGCCGAACAATATAGTTCTCATACATTGTTTGAAGAAAGATACCTGCGATTGAAAATCAACTATTTGAAGACAATGTGTGGTAATTATCGTAATCTTAAGGCATTTATTTCACATGTTTGGTAATTTATTCGATTTTTATCAAATATATATTTGAATGTTTTATCACGTTCACTTTGGAACAGTCTATTGCTAGTGTCGTAGCCCTTACCGAACAGAATGGCTTATTAAGCCATCCCTAAGCCCTCGCTTAGCCATCAGAGACCAATGATGGCTAAGATAAACCATCACTATAGTTATATTAGCACTCATGAAGAATAAGAAGGGGTGTGATGGCTTAGGTAGCCATCCAATCAGGAAGAATTTCTGGTGATGGCTAAGGTGATGGTTAGTCGATGGCTAACAACATGGAATTATATTCACTAGCCATCATTACTGGTGGTTAAGAATTTATTTGATAACCATCAGACTGGAGAATTTTTAACATTCGAATGTTATTAGCCTTCACCAAAGTCATATTAATGGTTAGGAGACCTTCTCTCCTGAGACTAGCTGCCATAGACCTGACATATGGCTGCCATATGTTGGTCCAACCAGATAGAGGCTGCATAAATGCATCCTGGGATATTTTACTCAACAACATTTGAATTGTAACTGCTAGTCTATATTCACTGCTCTCAAGTTTGTTGTTCCAGTATTGTTTACACTTATGTTCTTAGCAGTCTTAGTAAACTTGTGATTTCTTTAGTTGAGATTCATTGGACTAGAACTGTAATGGCTTCAAGATAGCTGAGCCTGCTAATTTTAAAAGTTGTGAAATAACTCTCAGAAATCCGCATGTTTATCAAACATTCTGCCTGAGATTCTGAGAAAATATCCTGCTGCCACTAAGATACATGTATATACAAATTAATCTTGAAATTGGTAAGTACAATCCTCAGCACTATATTTTCTAATTTATTGGGCATGATATGACACATTAAACATCTTGAAAAAAACATATTCATATTTAACCATTCCAATGGGAGCTTCTTGAAATTTTTTGAAAATCCTGTACCAATGCAATTCTCCAGCTAGTCAGTAAATTCTCTTATATAAGGCTTGATCCCTATAGATGGCAAACTCGCATATATAAGAGAATTCAGCTGGAACCAGGTTCTTTAATGCTGCACCAGCATATATAGTTCTCATATTGGAAGGGTTAAAGATTTATCTTGAAGTTGACCAGACTATTTTCTTTTGAATTTTGACAAAAATCTGCAGAAATCTTTGGCTGGCCCAGCCTAATGTGAAGATGTTGCATGCTTCCATATAGCATGCAGTCCGGGTGTCCAGTGATACAATTGCAAATCGTTTCCACTGTATTTATGATGAAAACTTGGCAAAAGATAACAAAAATAATGGACATTGTTAAATATGTTGTTAAAAATTATTTTTATGATATAACATATTATTTTAAAGATAATTCATTCTCAAATAGATGATGCCAAAGAGTTATTCCTCCTGAAGCAAGTTATATAACATAGCCATCACTAAATGTCCAGGGCTAACAATCCGATGGCTTACTAGCCATCGGTCTACTAGCCATCGGCCTACTAGCCATCGGCTTACTAGCCATCGGCCTACTAGCCATCGGCCTACTAGCCATCGGCTTACTAGCAATCGGCCTACTAGCCATCAACTTACAAGCTATCAGTAGTGTACTAGCCATCGGCCTACTAGCCATCGGCCTACTAGCCATCCATCCATCGAGGGCTAAGCGATGGCTTAGCTCATTTAAATATTTCGGCCTATAGGAGGGCTAAGCGATGGCTAATAAGCCATCATCTAGCCATCACCTAGCCTCGATGGCTAAATTTTGCATTAGCCATCCATATCCTCTGAAAACTACTAGCCATCAGTAAGCCATCATTCCTTCTCTTCTGAGTGCTAAAGAATGGCTAACAGATGGCTAATGATTTCGGTAAGGGAGGGATACTACTAGTGCTGAAACGGTTGACCTATTTTTGTAGCCGGTTAACCGCGACATGTAACCGGATCATAACCGGTTATCCGCTATTTTCAACCTATGACTTTACACTGATTATTTGCACCATAATATGTACCAATATATCAGCATAATTTGATTTATTAACTGTATGGCAAACTCGCGTAATGTTTACACAGACAGAGCTTGTATTAAACGAATGTAAATCACCAAACACGAACGTCACAAAGCCACGTGTTGACAACTTGGCAGATAACACAGTGAACTAAAACTCGCAGTGTTTATAAATAGACTTGCCCCTTTCCCCCCCCATCTCCGGGACGGACAGTGCTGTTCACAGACGAGGACGTGCTGTCGCAACATCCCCTGGATTTGGCAGCGTTTGATGCGTGTCCGAGTTCGCCATGCCCATCCGAGAGTGCCTTCCATGAGGGTCATTTCGGATGGGTCAGTCCTTCGGTCTTAGGATAACAATTGCGCACAATTTTGCATGCATTACCAGCACGATACTAACAGCACAGGAAAAGGAAGAACAAACATGGCCATTCTCTTGCTTCCTCCATTCACATGGAGCCTCCGCTGGAGTTGGTTGCGGGACATGCCTCCTCCTTATTGGTCGCGGCCTCCTGAGCCATCTGCAGAGAAGTACGCCTGTCTTCCACAACCGAAGGACTGGATGGGGCCCACATATCACGAACAAAAACCAACGTGTGACGATTTTCCTCTGCAAACTCGATACAGCTCAGGGTCTGTTAGTGGTCATGCCTCCTCTATTTGTAGTCGCGGCTTCCACAACCTTCGCAGAGACGGTCAACAATGGATGTTCCTCTGCCAACTCGGTACAGTCTGCGCTGCAGACTCGGAGTCTGTTGGTGGTCATGCCTCCTCTATTTGTAGTCGCGGCTTCCACAACCTTCGCAGAGACAGGAAACAATGAATCTTCCTCTGTCCACTCGGTACAGCCTGCGCTGCAGGCTCGGAATCTGTTGGTGGTCATGCCTCCTCTATTTGTAGTCGCAGCTTCCACAACCTTCACAGAGTCGGGCAACAATGGATTTTCCTCTGTCAACTCGGCACAGCCTGCGCTGCAGGCTCGGAGTCTGTTGGTGGTCATGCCTCCTCTATTTGTAGTCGCAGCTTCCACCACCTTCGCAGCGATGAGCAGCGATGGATGTTCTGCAGCAGCTACCGCTGGTCCTGCCTCAGTCCATCCGGGTTCATCCGACCCGGCACATACCGGTTTTGCCGAACCCTTTCTTGCCTTGGCTACCTCATTGTTCCTTGTCGCCGACAAGTTGAAATCATTCGACGGAGTGTTTAGTGCAATATTACCTCCGTTCTTTGTACCTTGAGGTTTCCTCTGTCAGTCTGCTTGCTGCCATCTCCCATTGCTCTGGCTATGTGCCACAATCAGGAACTGCTCCTGAATAAGTTTATTTCGCCTCCATTATCCAGCCCTCATTATTGGCTTCGGCAATGCCTAATTGATTTGCTGAAGCAAACTGGGCCACGGTAAAGGGTTGCCGTAGCAGATTGCCGAAGCCAAACAATCTTAATTAAAAGGGCTGATTCTCACCTCCCTTCTTATCCCGTCGGGGTATTCCGGGTGTTGTTGAGACCTGTCTTTATAGTTTCGGGCCTTCAAATCTGTTTGATTTTTATTCAACAATTAGGCCGCTTTTATGAGACAAACCTAGACGTATTATGGACTTGATCGTGGGTGTGAACCTGATAAGTTAGTATGCGGGTGCTATATCTCACAGGGGACTTTAGCGCTCTACTCACTTCGCCGAACATATCATGAATATCGACCGTTCAGCTCCATAGACACTATCGTCTGAACTATGCTCATTTTCAATTTTACTTCTAGATTTGGGATGTATCTTTCAGTGACCACCTAACACCATAGGATTTCATCATATAGCGTATCGGCATTTCATTGGTGTCTAGGTGTCATGTACGTAGTCCATTTTGTTATCGTCTTTGTCACAGTGCTCACAGACTTTGAACCAAGAATATTTTCCAATTCTATGTTATCACTCGGGCCGAGTGTTTAGCATCACTCGGCAGGCGTGATTCTAATTCTAATCTGATTTAGCGATTACCGATTCTCACCTTTGCGACATTTCACAATTATTGCCGCATGCCCATCGGTGCTTGAGCATACCAGTTGGCGGGTTATCACAGTTTTTGTAACTTTCTGCTAACCTACGGTATGGGTTCCCTATACCACCACCTGACGAACGATATTAAACTAAGTTCCACATTTATTTTAAAACCATGCAGGCCGGTTCATTGCATCACAGATTGGCCGTATGATCAGACAGTGTTCCATTCGCGGTATTGGTTCCTCTCCTTGGTTGCCCGTACACTTCAATTTCCAGTGGGTGTCATAACCGTGTTTTCCCCTCGGTGCACCTTTTGCATGTATTGTGGGCCAGTCAGCATCCTCTGGATGTCGTGCTAGTGCTGCTTCATCCTCTAAGGAGGGGGGGGGGGGGTATGTAGGTTCCTTTATCCTATTAGGTACATGAATGAATGAGTTATCCCCCTTGCCTATGACCAATGGTTATCCTGGACACCTTCACCCTGTGATCATTACTAGTAGGACACATGAAGTACGTGGTGTTTCCTTTTAGGAGGCTCAGTTGTTTTTGAGTTTATCTGAACTATTACATATGGGACACCATGATCTATTTTTTGGCACATGTCTACCAAGAAATCTTTTTGGTACAGGATGCAGGTCTTTTCTGCTTCAGCAGGTGGGTTTCATGGACATATTTGGATTATCTGCCTCGTGGCCTCCTCCTCTTCAAGAATTCTAATTATAACCATTAGTTTCAGTGTCCAAGATATATTTGAAGGAGATATAATATTTTTTTACCCAAAATATGTATCTCCTATAATAAATATCTTGGACACTGAACATAGAGGGCACTCCCAGTTGGGATCAACATTCCCGCCCCGCGCACTCGGTCAAACGCATCAAACACACAGGAGGAAGAAATTAAAATGAATGAGGTCTTGTCTTTCCATCACTTTTATAGTGAAAGGACTCCCATGATTGGTCCAAAGAATATATCGCCATTAATTGGCATTTGACAAGTGCGCGTACTCGAGGTATTGCGTACCAATTTTATTTTTTTTACGACTTCTAGATTTCTTGCAAGCAAGAATATATAACCATTAGTTTCAGTGTCCAAGATATTTATAATAGGAGATACATATTTTGGGTAAAAAAATATTATTTTACCGGACATCGGAACATCAAAGATGACGTCATGCATCTTTGATGTTTAGCCGCCGATGCCAGACTATATAATCTGCCATTCATGGAAGACTTTTGATCTGGCACCAGATTTTGACTTTTAATACGCGTAATTTCGAATGTATACCCATCTGAGTGATAACGTTTGTAGCAAAATTGATAAAGTACCTGTGTTTAAAAGCTACTGTTATCAGTCTATGCCTATTAAGGACCCGAATACGTTAGTTTTTATCAGTGGCATTGCATGTGTGTATTACATAGCGGTTAACCGGTTGATCATAGTTCAACCGGTTGCCGACGGTAGCCGGTTGTCAACCGGATATCCGTTTCAGCACCAGATACTACCTTTATGAAACCATTTCTTTTTATGTTTCCTTCAGAGCGTTTCTAGGAGATACAAATGTATGTGCTGTATGAATAGTATGAAAAAATTATTCAATGGAAACGTGTAGAGTTTTAATTCTTTTAAACAAGCTTCCACCCCCATAAAAATGTGCTTACGAAGGAATCTGTGGACGAATCCAAAAGTAATGACAACACATTCAACCGGAAACAGAAACAAATAAACAAAACAGCATGCTCGATTCATCGATTATCAAAACAGACATATTTGTTCTTGAAATAAATGGGTAAATTATCGGAAAGTTGTCGGCAATACGCTACGTACATTACTTTCGGGAAGTTATCGGGAAATTTTCGGGAAATCAGTGTGTTATCGGAATATTTAAATAAGGTATCGGAATATTTTCGGGAAATGGCGACCGCTCTATCGGGAATTATCGGGAAATTTAGAAGATAGTTTTGAGTTATCGGTATCCTATCGGGATATTTATCGGGATCCCGATAGTAGTTTTGAGATGACCCCTAATTATACTTACTTTACTTTATAATTATTAATACGTCCATAGTTTATGGCGGAAGTATATTGTTTTAGGCAACAGGCATCTAATGCGACCCATGCATCGATCACGAAACGATTGAGGCTTCGTGTTGCTTAATACTGTTAGGCCAAAAAAAAAGTGTTTTGATTCTCGGGCATAGCCGCGTCTGGAAAAAAGGCCCGCGTTGAACCATTTTATTACGATATTCAATTTGACCGATCCTGTCAAATGATAACACGAAAATAGGAAACCAGAAAACGGAAATTAGTTATGTTTCAAACATCGAATATGATAGACATACAATGGTGTATGTGTTGGTATTCAAAAACAGACACTAGGCAACGATAACTACCAGGTATATTGTCGCCACAAGCTGCCCAAACCCCAAGTTTATTAAGTCAAATGGTTGGTTGTTATAAATTGGACATTGCTAAACGGTCACCTCTGCGTACGAAATTACGGACGCAAAATGCACCGGAACAGCGGAATGTAATGTCCAAATATTTCGGCAAGGTAGATAACCCATTTTCGTAAACAATTCTGAGATTTCCAATTTCGGGAATGCAAACAGGAAAGTAATATGGTGTGTATTGGCGATGTGTATGCTGGTTTAATATAATAGTATTTGAAGTTTTTATGGCTAGCATGTATAGTTACTATAGTTTAGATGGATAAATATTAAAGTATATAGATAGATATAAATAGATATATACTATAAAAAGGTACATACATATATCAAATATATCAACAACAGTAAATTGAAATATTCATTGTACATATATATCATTCTGGTAAATCCCTATATGATGTACGGAGAGTACAATGTCATATATTTATGTAATTCTTTATTCCAGATTTGATGTACGGGTAGTACAATGTGATAATTGGCCAATTTTTATAGTGGAATACATTAGTTTATATCAAAACAATGTTCTCCTTACATTTTCTTAACCTGGGAAGGTATAATAACCCATGCCAACTAGAGCTGAAACGGTTAGACGGTTAACCGGTTAGCATCCGGTTAGCGACGTAACCGCTTAGAAAAAAATGAACCGGACGTAACCGCATCCCGTTGTCAGTTGAATTTGAACGTGAATAATCCTCAAAATATTAGGTTAAATGATGCAAAACTAATACTAAATCCCGTGTCACCGATAGTAGAGTGCAATGCAAGCATTAATTGGTACACGCGGTAATATCAGATACTTAGTAGCAATTCTCGAACTGTCTGGAAGTGTCGGCGACCTTCAATCAATTCCGACCCTTTGAAGTTTTCTTCCGACAAAAGCACGTGTGCAGTCACTGTGTATCAAGTCTGAATGCACACAAGGAAGTGACAACGTAAAAGTGACGTTGTGTGGCAATGTGTGCTTTCGTAACTTAATAGTTAATACTGCACGAAGCAACATGGATTCAAATTGGAATCACACCACGACATACTATATATAAAACTGTTTTACAGTGGGGTTTATAAAAACTATGTAAGTCGACAAAGTTTGAAGATTGAGATCAGCTGCACAATGTCTTCACTCTTCCCGTTCTTCCTCCCTGTTGTGATTTAATATGATCAATTCAATTGAGTGACCAAACAGACATCGTAGTTGAAGCAACCCAAAACTTCTTCAATAATCTTCCCTTTTATCAAGGAAATTTAATTGATGCTCCATGCTACTCTGTAACTGGTTGTGCCTGTGGGACTAATTAACACTCAATTTGGCAGTAATTGCTATATGTTAAGTGATTGCATACTAAAAAAACCGAAACCGAAACGTAAATTATATAACCTCCCAACACTAGTGTCCGCTATCACGATACCGACGAATAGCTCGAATACTGAATAGGACTGCGAGTCTGACCTAACTGACCTTCTTTTTTGTTCTCTAGTTATTACTTTCTTGTCTTTATATATAATGCATTGGAGGATATACCAATGATGATAATGATATATTACAGATCTTTAATATATAGTTTTGTTACTCGTTTTACCAATACCGGCGCGCCATACTATTTTACTCGTTTTACAAATGCCCAAACATATGCTGATCACGGCAAATAAGCGATCTCCCCTGCCATTCACAAATTTCACTTGCTCATTCCCCATCACGACTCACGAGAGCCAGCAAAAGAACACTGAATGCGTGTTTTTTAATATTGTTAAATGCCGTGAATAAGGTCTTTATTTCAGCTACTACTTCTCACCTAGGTTTGTCCCTGGAGCATGGCATAATGTAGTCCAAGTCTTCTCGTACTAAAGCCGGCTAAGATATCGGGATGGAGGTGCCGGTCTTTAGTCCGAGTTCCAGGCCCATGCATTCCTTTGACAGGACTTAAGCGTTAGTGATCCGCTCAAATAAAACCACAATTATATGAAATAAAATATCACAATTGCTACAATAAACGGATAGTTTCCGCAGAAGACATGCTATTTTATCTGAAACCCACATCGGTTGTGAATTGAAAGCGGTAATTTAATGTGAAAAGAAACATTTGCCGCAGTGTTTACATATTTTTTAAAGTATGCGAACTCAGTTGACCTTGCGAACTGCGTTCGGCATTTTCCGTTGAAAATATTCCGTAGATTTTGGACAACAACGCAAATTACGATGAATTCTCCATTGTAATCGTAATTATGTGTGTCAATAAATAAAATAATAAATAGATTAATTAAACATTGGAGATATAAATGTAATACACTAAATAAATGAACCTTAAGTTTGAAAAGTCCCACTAAAACGGAAGAACTATATTTCGAAACTGTGTGATTCGGTTCTCCGATTATTTTATCAACACAGATGTCAAATGCACATCACGCATGGCAAGTCAGACACAAGAGTTCTAATTTGCTCCAATTTTGACAAGTTGCTTGCGAAAATTGTCAACAAAACTACCGTTCTGATCCTCCATTATGTCATTAAGTTTTTAGTGCGGGAATTGTTCTGAAAGCACATAGAAAACTGGACTTTCGGGCGATCGGTTTTCGCTATTTTTGTTCGGAAAACCCGCGCTATATATAGAAACGGAAAGTAGAATTAGTAGAACAAACAGCGGATTATGCCGAACTTATTCGGACCACTTCGGCTTTCGGTTAAAATGTAAACAAACAGAGAAACAAATCGATGTGTGTGGCAATCAACCGGAATATTCTATGTGTAATTTAACATTAAAGTTAGATTATTATACACCATTATGACCATAAGATGTAAGCCTTTCCGATGCATATAGCATCATGTATTGATTTGCTAGGTAAATCCAGTAAAATACACCACAAATTCCCGCCACAGATCGTGGGCGTAAGTCGTGTCAAAGGATTGGTATACAAGCGGTCTTGGACTAAAGACCAGCATCGCCATCCCAATATCTTAGCTGGTTTTAGTACAAGAAGACTTGGACTAGGCATAATGTCGACATAATTAGTGTGAGAGAAGTCCGCTAGAAATTTAGCGGTTAACCGGTTGAAATCCGGTTAACCCCGATGGTTAACCGGTTAGAAGAATGGGTCAACCGTTTCAGCTCTAATGCCAACTATGGGCATTATATCCCCATAACAAAAATAAAAATAAAACCCTCGCTCCCTCATCGATTCTCAAAAAAAATTGCCTGAGAATCAAAAAACTTTTTTTTTTGCCTTATCACTCTTTTATTTACCCACAATTCTTTAAAAAAAATGGCGATTTCCACAATTATTTGAACAAGAAATTATGGCATTGAAATCCATGTAAAAAGGACAACCTGCAATATCCACTCTGTCAAGATTTAAATAACCATACATATATTACATGAATATATGATTTTTCTTTTGGCCCATTCTCATTTTGTTGAAATTTGAGTTAAAATAAATAATCTGATCTCCAGTGGATGTTTTGTCTCATGACTTCCAAGGATGGTTGTCATAAATTTACCTCTGTCGTTTAGTTTGTATAATTATAGCCTCATTGGAACACCAATATATATATATATATATATATATATATATATTTTATCTCACGTGACTATCTAAGCCTTATCCACGCTTGTGATTGGTTGCTTGACATTCACTTATCGATAGTGTCATCCACAACACGATAGTGGGCCTCCTAATTTTAGCACACCCACTATTGTTTGGAAAATCCCAAAATCTATTTTTACCATGCCCACTATTCCGGGGGGGGGGGGGGGGGGGGGGGGGGTTATTTGAAATTCATATATTATGTTCCTTTCTCCGCTGATCACAAATTAACAATATCGCTTCAATATTTTTGTCTGTTTCCTTAGTTCGCGCTACTAAATTATCTGAATGAATCTTCAGTTTATTTTCCGTATAAATGTATTGTTTAACAACAACAACGACACTCATCTGCTTTCCATTGCTAGTCAAAATGGCAACAATTATTTCTGAGGAAGAAAATTTAAGATTTGCCCAAATAGAAGCCGGGCAATTTATTGAAGAAATTTGACAAGCAAAAAAACAAAAATAAATTCACTGAAAATTTTGAAATCATTCTGCAATAAAATGGGAATACAAGGGAATATAGATGAATTGTTTGAATTGTATGGGTCCTGGGACAGAGTGAAAAACGTTCGATAAAATATAATAAATATTGCACGGCTTGGAGGTGACTATGCCAAAATAGTGGTCCTCGGTGGAGGAATAGTCCCCGGCTCGGGGACTATTCCTCCCCTCGGACCACTATTTTGGCATAGTCACCTCCAAGCCATGCAATATTTATATAATATATAGAGAGAGGGAGAGAGATAGTAAATTGCGATAGGTACCCATATGCACTGCACCGTTGTATTTGGCATATTCTACCAGCCGAGGCACACAAACTACATGATAAATTGATGGAAATCTTACACATTTGAATTCATATAGTACCCCTCTATCAGAATCAGTGCAACTAATTTTTATATTTTAGTCATTTAAGGTCATATAAACTCTTTCCGCAGAACCCATATACCCAGGGGTATATAGGGCTATATATAGGGGTATATAGGGCTATATTAGTGATATATATATTGTATGTTCTGTCAGCTGAGGCGCACAATCTACTTGATAAATGGATGGAAATCTTGCACATTTGAACTCATATTGTACTCCGCTATCAGAATCAGTGCGACTAATTTTTATATTTTGGTCATTTAAGGTCATATTAACCCCTTCTGCCAGACCCATATTCCCTGATATTAACGATATATATGGTATGTTCTGTCATCTGAGGCGCACAATCTACTTGATAAATGGATGGAAATCTTGCACATTTGAACTCATATTGTACTCCGCTATCAGAATCAGTGCGACTAATTTTTATATTTTGGTCATTTAAGGTCATATTAACCCCTTCTGCCAGACCCATATTCCCTGATATTAACGATATATATGGTATGTTCTGTCATCTGAGGCGCACAATCTACTGGATAAATGGATGGAAATATTGCACATTTGAACTCATATTGCACTCCGCTATCAGAATCAGTGCGACTAAGTTTTATATTATAGTCATTTAAGGTCGTATTAACCCTTTCTTCCAGACACATATACCTCTATATTATTGATATATAGGGTATGTTCTGTCAGCTGAGATGCACAATCTACTGGATAAATTGATGGAAATCTTGCACATTTGAATTCTTACTAATTTTTATATTTTAGTCATATAAGGTTGTATTAACCCTTTCCGCCAGTTCCATATTCCTCTATATTAGCGATAGATAGGGTATATTCTGTCAGCTGAAGTGCACAATCTACTTGATACATAGATGGAAATCTTGAACATTTGAAGTCATATAGTTCCCCTCTATCAGAATCAGTGTGACTAATTTAAGGTCATATTAATCCTTTCCACTGGAAAGAGAGCGTTTCATGATTAATAATTTTCTCGATTATTTGCTGTTGTATGTGGCTCCGAGTATTACATGCACAATTTCACATGTGACAAATGAATTTGAAAATTGGTCCCTATTTCTTCACAAAATATTGCCCAAATGACTATACTCACCGATGTTTCAGAAGAATTGAAATTATTTGTACATAATCAGGATTTAGAGAAGTTAGTCTGTCATGAAGCTAAACATGAAATTGCAGGGTGTGATTGTATATTAATGAGTTTATGGATTGCTTTTAATTAGGCCGAGGTATATACAAAACATAGAAAAATCAAGGTTCTTGTTAGCCAACCATTTTGTTTGATAATGCCTCCTATCAAAAATGAATGTTCACCATCCCTTGATAGAACGTGTTTTCTGACAGTGAACATCCTTATCCCTTGCAGGTCTTTTGGGCATAAAATACTCCAATTTAAGTGGCCTCGGAAAACAGTAAATTAATTCACATGTTTTTATGAATGATCCTTGACTTCCTGAAAGCAGTCTACATTAATGCCCTAAATAATCGACTCCTTAACCACAGCAGAATTATGGGTAACTTTTCAGGATTTATTCGAAAATATGGTTTGTTACCATTCATTTGAAAGCTCTCAGTGAGAGCTTTTCGGTGAATGTCAACAAGCCTTATTTCCGACTAAATTCTGTATTCTCCATTCTTTTCATACTCCGCCTCTTTGTTCTGGTACAACCAGAGCAGGTCCCTTATGTTTGTGGTATTCCATTACCATTAACTGGGACAGGGGTCCCCAAAACATAGAACAATCAGGTATGTTATTTTTCAGCCAGTTGTTAATGTCCCCAAACATTATTCAAATGATTGAGTATGCCTGCATATAATAGCCTTATTTATGACACATAACAATTGTTTTGGAAGAGCTAAGTGTATATTCCACCCCTTGACCATTTTCTATCTGACAATTTGCACGCCAGTGGTGTCATATTTTCGTTTCATATTTGCATGTTGATTCTTATAAATGGATCCAGACAATAAGAGGCCTATCAATATGTCAGTCGGTCTGCAAAGGTTAGAACAATTTGTATCGTATCTGACAAGCTCTTTAGTAAATGGCACCAGGATGCTTGCTGCCAACCTGTATCGAAATACATGTTCTATGTACAGCTATAATGGCCTTTTTGTCGCACGCTCAGATTTTGGGGATAGCTAACATCCAGTGTTTGTGCTATCGGTGGCCAATTGTCACTTTTTTTCGAAAGTTGCCACAAAAATTTTCATTTGGCCAAACTTTTTTTTTCACCACAAATGGAGACAGAAAGCTAATTCAAAAAGCGCTGAATAGATCAACGAAGTTAGGTGACGAAATATCACACGTTTTGGACATGCGGGTTTTGTACTTCGGATACATCATATGATGACTACCCAAATTTTTTTTGTAAGGGGAGCGTTGATTGAATGGTGATGGTTATACAATGGTGATTACTAATCGTCAAAAACCTTAATCTCTGCACTGGTTATATCATAATGATTATTATTTTGTTGATTAGGCAAGATGATTAGGTAAGATTAAATACTGAAATGCATTGTCCTATAATTCGATGTCGAAACTGCCTCCCATCTTATAATAACAACTGGGCTTCACACTAAAGGTTATTAATACAACAACACCTCACAATAATAAGCAACAGAACTGTTGTTTTATTTCTGCGAAAATGGCAATGACAACTAAACACACCCCATTACTTGATTATTTGGTGTCATAGAATGAGATAGTTATATATTTAAAATATATAATTTAGTCAATTTAGGATTTAATTTGGCCAAAGTTTTTTTAATTTGGCCACAAAAATTTGTATTTGGCCACTTTTGGCCAGAATATTTTTCAGTCCAGCACAAACACTGCCAACATCTTGAGACTGTAGTTGGTCGGATCCTTCGAATATGGCTTGGCATATCCAAAATACAGAAACATTATGTTTGTTATTTACCAGCCATTTTTATGAATGTCTCTATTTGCAGTATACTCTGGCATTTAGATAATATAATAGATAAGACAGGATTTCCAAAAACATAGAAAGAGCACGTATTTGTTTTGTCAGTCAGTTTTCAAAATGGCCTCAGACTTCCTGAGGTCAACTCTTCTGTATCATGATAATATAGTCCTCTTGTCATGTTACCTGCAACATCCTGGGACAGCATTCGCCCTTGGTCCGACGCAGCATTCGCATATGCTAGTCGTCCACCAAAGATTAGACAAAACTTATGTTTTTCATTTGCAAGCCATTTTTTGTGAGTCTCGATCATTCCATTCCATTCCAGAGATCATTCTACCCATAATGTTTCTGTACTTTCCTTTCCTTTCCAACCTTTCCGAGAGCAGATTAATAAAGGGTGTTTGTACTGGTGTATAAATGAGACTAGGTGGGTCTAAAAACACAGATAATTCAAGTTTCTTATTTGCTAGCTGTCTTAACCCTTTCAGTGCCAGGTCCGATTTTTGTATCAACCCATATACCCTGTGCCAATGCATTCTCTTATATATGCGAGTCGACCATAGGTCGCCTCGCATATATAAGAGAATGCATTGGCCTAACAATTTTTCATCATTTGTTATTATTTTTAACAATTTTTCACAATTTTAATAATTTTTTCTTATATTCTTTAACAGACTTATTTTGTTAGGTTTAGTGCCAGGGAATCTTACGTTTTTCATGGGCATCAGAATTATTACTATGAATACTTGGTGATAGTTTTGAGTTATAATATGCCCCTAAGGTTTTATCCAGTTTGTTTTTAAATTTGCTATAGCATGCTTAAGCATACCCAAACAAAATTCAACCCAAAAAAATCTAAAAAAAAATAAATAAATAAAAAAATATTTTGTTTAGGGCTGATTTTACAGACCGTAAATTAGGGCCGATGAGATCGTGGTACAATGATGTAAGATCTGGAGTTCAAAATTTTCTTGAAAAAATGGATGATCTATAGTCCGATATTAGTCTGGTGTTGTTTTGTTTTTGTTTTTGTTGTGAGTGAATGTCTTGAAACCTGAATACATTCTCGGCATCTCAGACCAAACATAAATATATTCGCATGAGTTAAATCAGTTTATTTTATGAGAACAACATTATCATCGTTTTGGTTGTGATATAGGAATATCCGTGTTTTGGAGAACCATTTTCTAGGACACCATTTATATTCAACTAGAACAACGCCATTCCTGCATTATTAGGGCATGACAATCGAAGATGTGATGTCATTTTATTTCTTCAATAGACTCATTAGTAGATGTTATGAAAACAAATGTAAT
Organism: Siphonodentalium dalli; assembly: GCA_032622095.1. Taxonomy (NCBI): domain Eukaryota; kingdom Metazoa; phylum Mollusca; class Scaphopoda; order Gadilida; family Siphonodentaliidae; genus Siphonodentalium; species Siphonodentalium dalli. The sequence goes on from CP136069.1 coordinate 93,029,329, forward strand.
GATTCCAAACATTTGTCATTACAGAAGCTGTAGTCACAAATAGCTTATGTTTTTGACTTCTCAGTAGCAAATACATGACAAAAAATCTGTTTTTAATATTTTATCTAATTATTTTGCTATTTAGTTCTGTATATTCATGCATATAATAAATTTGTTCTACAAAAAAAAAACATTCCCATGTTAGAGAGTCCATATGGCAATGACCAAATAACTTACCCTCACCCGATCAAAATTTCCACCAAAAGAAAATTGGCATATTTTCATTCCACCCATGCATCAGACTTGTCTATTTCTGCCCCTCACATACTTTATAAAAAAACTGCCATAGCGATTACTCTTCACAAAAATATTGGAAAATAACTATTAAGACCATATTGACCTTCAGCATACTGTCAGTGTGGCTTTTTCACACTCCTCGAATAATTTTAAGAAATTTAAATTTGTGAAAAATACAATAATGAAGCCATGTTTTAAAAATAGTTGTGTTGTATTTTACTATAATTATATGATACCAGCTAGTGATGTTCCGATAATCGGAATTGGCCATCGGCCGATAATAGCCCATCGGAAATTAATCGTACCTCGCAGTTGAACATCGGCTTTTACCGATTGTCAAAATAAATAAAAACTTTCTAGTATCTAAGCGCAATGTGCACGCTTTAATAAACATACGCAATACAACTGTAGTATTGAATGTAAAACGCAGTTGTAACAGCCTAAAAAGAAGCCATTGGCATCATCAAAGCAGTCTGATATGATGATATATTATAAGAATGGCAATACACATGCCCGACATCCCGTGTAATATGAAGTTATTGGTTCAATCGCGTTGACACGAAATAGATTCAAAGAAAGCTTTAATTAAAAAGCTGACCTGATTACAGTGAGGCTTCCTCTAGAGCACGTGTCATGACTCATGTGACGTCACATGCTATGTCAATAACTTGAAGCACACACTGAATGAATTAATACAGTTGTTATCAGAACTGTATTCAATAACGATCAACGTTAGTAGGGGCATAATTAGCTTTTTCGTCTGTACAACGTATGCTATGAAATACGCTTAGCTCCACGTTGAACTTGCGAAACAAAAATTGAGCAGGCGGAACTATAAAAGCTTCCGAGTTGTTAAAAGATAAAAGGTGTGACCAATGGAAACTTGGGAAATCTCAGACAAATATGACAGCAATTATTATCCATCAATCAAAATTTAGTTAATAATCATCGCCATTCCATACATTGTTGCAACTTACAAGTATTCAATCAAGACTTTTACTCCGCATGCAAGTGTTCCACACATGGTCATAACGTTACTCTGAGTCGGCACCTTTGATCTCTTTGTCAAAACAACTACCGGTATACATCAAAGGAAGCACACAACCGACGTCGGCAGAAATACTGTCACGACAGTGTGTATATATTTCTTTGATGTATTTGGCTTTGAAACTATGCGGGATATGGAGTGCATTGGGTGTATATAAGTCCATTATAGGAACAAACGCACAATATATATAAACATCGGAATCGGAATCGGAAATCGGCCGATTGTGCCTCCAGTTATCGGAAATCGGTCCGATAAGCTTTTTCATTATCGGAACATCACTAATACCAGCCCATCAAGCTGAAACCAAACTCAGCTTGTTATATGAAAATTATGCTCAGTATTAGGGAAACTACTTACCCCTACTCAACTAAAATGTACAATTTAGACAAATATGCCAAATCATAAAATGTGCCATAAAATTCCAATGCAATACTTGTCAGACGGCAAACAAGCTTCAAAAGATGCAGAATTTAATGCTATATCATCATGTCTTCAAAATTCTGCAGAGGGGGGGGGATGTTTCCATAATAATCAGGGTCTAAATTGTCGACTGAATTATCCGACAGCAGAATGAGAGCCTGAAATACCAGTTACATTCTAACTGAGAACTTTGAACATGTTGGCTTGATTTTCTTGGGTTTGAGTCATGCAAGAATATAAAGTTAAGACCTATCATATTGGGAATGCAGTTCCATGCAGCGAACTCTTTTAGGCCAGAAGTTATAGACCAAGACACGGTGTTAATTGAGATTAAGTCACTCATAAGAAACTCAATATTGTTCACCCTCTGATACAGTAATCCCGCAAAGTCGACCCAACGAAGCAAGGTCCACAGACACAAAGAACACATGCAGACCAAATACAAACATGACAAATAATAAGCTACATATGTTAAAACAATACACATGTTACATATGTAAGTGATTTGACAAACTCAAACTAAATAAACACACACATGGACACACACATAAACATAATAAATAAGCAACTGAAGGACATGCAACAGTTAATCAATTCATGCAGTACTCTGTTCATTGTGTCAATTCTATTTACACCAACTTTACTGACTTCAAAGCCGCTGCCCAGATAGCACACGTACGTTGGGCCAACATTGGAATAATTACGTTGGCCCAACGCCGGCTTTTGTGGTTGGTACGACGATGGCCCGACGTCGACTTGCGTTGGAATAATTACGTTGGCCCAACGTCAGCTTTTGTGGTTGGTACGACGATGGCCAGACGTCGACTTGCGTTGGAATAATTACGTTGGCGCAACGTCGGCTTTTGTGGTTGGTACAACGATGGTGCAACGTCGACATGTGTCAGATTTTGCGCATTTCAAAAATGGCTACGTTGGCCCGACGTTGGACAACCAACGTTGGGGCAACGTTGGTTTTACCGCTGGTTTAACGTTGGCCCGACGTTGAAAACGTAACGCACTAGGCGATATGTGAGGTTAGTAGGTGCGTTAGATGTCGACGTTGGACCAACGATGGCCCAACGTTGGTCATAGTGTGGAGAAATCGGTCGATTACGTTGTAGCGTCATTTTAACGTCATTCTTGACTCAGGTCGCGTGTTTCTTTTTCAAATAACGCTTTTGGTTTATTGACTGAACTTGCATTTGTGTTCTGAGTGAGCTTCTCGGTTTAATGGATTATTATTTGGATAATGCACCACGGAACACCATCACCAGCTATAGGGACCCGAAGAAGTACCGGTAAGTACTTTAGTTGAAAATATCATGCCGAATAACTTGGAATTTCAACGATAAGCGTGCGTCGGCAGATTCATTTCCTCTACAACCAACTTAAAGTTTGAATTTGAAGTTTAACCCTTCAATTCTCAGAAACGAAAACAAATAAATTGATGTCAGTTTCGTGTGATGGCATCCGACAGTATGAGGAAGAAAATGTCATTCTAATTACTATCTAAATTTCACGATCCATGTGTGATAATGCATGGATTTAGGGACATGGCGGCAGGGGTGTTACACGGGTGTCTCACATCCTCACCCCACCACAGCTTTTGTCAAACTTGTCAACAGTTGGATATTTCATACATGACACAACATTAATTGTTACTTTCACACGGTCACACCAACAATATTATAGGTTGAGATTGTTCTCGTAGTTTGATTTTCCAACAATTATTAATTGTTTTTGGAACATCATTTGCACATTATCCTACTTTTGGTAAAAACAATTGACTGAAATGGCATCAGTTGGAAATTTTACGACCTTAGGGTGGGGGGGGTCTCAGGTTGGAAATTTCCAACAATTGGAATTCTTGAGGCCAGTCTAGATGTTAGGAGTTTGCTATTTTCAGGTTCGGATCTCAAAATGTTCTCAGTGTATTCCGTTCCTCTTCTGGTTGTGGCAACAATACTACTGATCCATTTAGAATAATGCTAACATCCAGGCTGTGAGGGCCAGTAACTTTTGGGGAAATCAAACCCCAAAGGGGGGGGGGGGGTGCAGTTGAAAATTCCAAGGTGGATGCACCCCTCCCCAATGCTGAAACCCATCTAGCCACGTCCCTGTCATGGATTTCCATGGATAATTAAGTTCAGCCTACGACAGTGGACACCGTTCCACTTTCAGTTGTATACCCTAATAGGCTATTATGCGTATAGCTGTTGGGGGGGGGGGGGGTGTACGTGTACCACCAGAATAGGAATTTACAATTGCACCACCCCCTTTCGTTGAATAAAATGCTCAAGCTGCAAACCAGAGTTCAGTCCCCTCGCTACGGTGTCTGACGCCCTGTTATGTAGGAGATTGATTTATGCATGGAGTTTGCCAAATGCTAAGTAACTATATTCGAACAACCTCTCCTTAATTCGGTATTTTCCAACCGGTACCTTAAATCCACTTGTCGGTTTGCTCTCCAGATTACACCTAATAATATTCTCTTGTGGATTTTTCGCCGTATCGAAATAGGTCGATAAATAAATGTCGCAGAAAGATGCATTGAAGTCATAACAAATAAAAGATTGAACACGATGTTTGGGTCCCAACCAAAAATCAGCTATTTACACTGAGCGTTCCGTGTTCGTTTATATATTCCTGATATGTAATAAATAAAGAGCGTTCGTTTCACTTCTGTGCGAAAAATTTAAAACAGCTGAAAAATGACAATGGAAAGTACTTACCAGAGCATATGACGCCAATGTATCAATATTTTGTCAACCAGGCCATTCTTGTGTGATTACCAGTACATACTTCAACCCTGATAATTAGGAAAAATGTCCTAGGCAAAAAAAAATGCCTAGGAGAAATATTTCTCCCAGGCAAAAACAGCATTCTCTTAGGCTTTTTTTTTTTAATTGTCCAAAACAAGCTCGAATTGTTCAATTATGTTACTGAATGTGTTAGATCTTGTTAGAAATCAATTGTCATCTAAATAATTTGATCATTACTGATATCTAAGAACTATATGTAACCATATTTGTTTTTATTTCAAAATACTTTCTGAGTATTAATTATATAATAATATAAGCCAACACACAACAACAACATAAATGGTACTGTTGTGATAGTTCATGTTTCTTGCAATGAAATTATTGTAAAACACTCTTGATCAGACAACATTGAACAACTAACTAAATGTAACACAAATATCGTTTATTAATACCATCGACCTGCATTAAACAGCAAAATTACGCGAGACATGCGTAATCGCTATAGATTGTTTACACTGGTTACTACGCTAACTTCCACTGGCAGCAATTCTCGCCGGCTGCGGTCGAAGTAACGCCGATCGCGAGATAAAGCGGGAATTGCTTTGTGTCCTATCCATACAATATACGTCGATGGTTTGATAGAGATAAGGTTGATAATTAATCTCATTTATTGACATTTTGTTTATCATTTCTTCAGATAATGTCCTCGGCTATTTTTTAGCCGAGGATAATAAATTTGTCCTCGGCAAAACGGTCGGCTTTGCCGATAGCCGACCGCTAATAATCAGGGTTGTACTTAATCGGAGGGGGGCTTATATTGAGGTGTGAAAGGGTCTATCTGCTCTTTCGAGTATGATTCCCGGGGAAGTTTTTAGGTTCTGAAATATGTACATGTACGTATTTATGGTCTCCGAATCAGTGACGTGGCTACATGGTCTTTGTTATGGTGTGTCAACGTTTAATTTCCTCTTGAACCAGACACCAAACTCCTTCGCGAGTTTTCCATTTGCATCCCCCCCGCTTTGCATTGAAACTTTCCAACCGGCACCCAGGCTTTTCAACTGTTGGCAATTTCCAAATTGAATAAGACTGGAACATTTCCAAAATGGTGTTCATTTCAGACAACAATATTTACTAAAGTCTAAAAGTTGAAAAAATATAATACCGGAGGTGTAAACAAAAATATTCCTACTGATTCACTGATTGTTGGAAAATCAGACAATGAAAACACGTACTTTAAGTTACCAAGTAATGATGTGTCAGACATGAAATTTTCAACTCTTTTCTAAAATGACTCACGTCACAGGGGTTTGAAACGCGCTCCGCTGCCCAGCAATGGGCATACGCCCATAGTTGCAAAAAAATAATTTAATTTTACAAACTTTACATTACGTGCATATCATTTTACATTGTTTACGTCAAAGAAGCACGTCATATTGATACGTTGTGTCAATGTTCACATGACTGGAGCTGTTGGAAGGAAGTTATTACATTGTCACAATCATTATTTCAGCTGTAGTGTAGGCCTATACTATAGTCGTAACGTTGAGTAATATTAGGATTTATGTATTTGGTTGGGGTCAATTTGTGTATTGATGCATTATACATCCCCCACAAACGACAAAATTAATGACTACATAATGGACGTTGTCACTGTATTAATTGCCGCGTGTCCCTAAAACATAAATTTGAACACCCCCCCCCAATAATAGACATGATTAGTTATTATTGGGCGGGTAATTTAACTTCTTGGGGATATGTGGGACGTGGCGACATGCACAACTTTTGGAATTTTTTTTTAATTTTGGCGATACATATGGGGCATTTTTAACCAATAAACAAATATTACCCATCCCATATTTTGTCTGAGGTATTCATATCAATTAATTACTTGGCTTGGGGCTCACCAAGCTACCAACTAAAATAGTTTGTTGTTCTAACTGGTCAGTAGGCCTACATTTAGAGCAGTTTGGCAGAAAGGCGGTCTGCTATCAACATGCTGTTGTCAAGCCCCCACCCCCGTTGTCTGCACGCCCCTGACAGTAAGGATTTAATATCTGTGACAATGTGGATTGGAATAAATATGGTAATGTGTGCAAAAATGGATGTGGCGACAGGGGTTTGAACATTGAGGTGTTACCACCCCTCCCCAATTTTTGTCAAACTTTTCAACATTTTGGAATTTTCAATAACTTAAATTAGTGTCGTGTCAGTCATGAAATGCCTAACTGTTGAACCTTGTGGTCAAAGTTAATGGGCGGGACAACCTTACCCGTATGTCCCTGACCTGACAGTAAGATTGCCCACTCTAGGAGGTTGTGGGTTAGAACAAATAATTAGGGTGATCGCAACATGGATGTGGCGATAGAGGTCGATGTATTACCCCCCACCCCCAAAATAATTTCAACATTTTAAATTTTCAATAACTTTATAAGTTGAACATCTTAGGCAAAATCTGTTTGAGATCATTTCGATAGTTTACATTTCCAAATTTCTAATGAATATCGTGACAGCCATGGAATGCCTAACGTTTTGGTCATTATTATGCGGTGAGCTAATTTCAAGATTTGGAATTTTCAATAACATAAGTTGAATTTCAGGCAAAATCTTTCTGAGATCGTCTGGATAGTTTCGGTTCCCAACAGATATGTAATATTTAGAGTACATTATATTATTTTCTACAAAGACTATATTATAGCTATTAAATGGTAGTGTGTTGGATTTCAAACTCAGCATCGAATGGGAGACCAGATGAAACTTGGGTCAATTTGGGAAAATATATTGGTTCATGGGTGGTTGCAATTTAACCCCTCAACAAAGGAAGGCTTTCTGTCAAAGTCCCTGACATATTACCCCCCCCCCCCCCCCCATTCTCAAACCCCGTTCTGCATATCCATTTCGATTTGTCACCAAATGCTGAAGATTTATTATAAAGCAAGTTTTCAAACCGCTGTTTAATATTCATCGTACTAGTAAATGGGCATTGAAACACAAACGCTCTTTATCGTTGATGATACGGCTGACAACAATTCAAAACCTGCTAAAATAATTACTCGATATCTTGCGAATTTACTAATATGTTCGGTCTCATATTTGCTGGGGAAAATTTCCAATGAGCAGAAACTTACCATGCACTGGCTCTTGTGGGATCTGTGCAATTTTATTAATGAACTGATAGACAGTTTTGCTAGAAATTGACACCGACGAGAGTGAGCAGTGCGTAGGCTTAGCGAGTTTTGAGAATCCGTGACCAATTGGTTGATTGAGACGATCCTGGGTATTTGGTATATAAGATAATTACCTGCTGTTCTCAGAGATATTCATGAGTTGAGAAAAACTTCGCGCGCGCATAACACCTCCGCCTACTGGCGTCGGTGTCATCAGCACGTGCTCAAGTCCTTCCAACTCACGAATTCCTCGAGACCAGTATATGTAACGATTACGTACCACGTGCAAAGGTATGGTGCCTATAGATACTATCGGGAACCGTTCGAATAATTACAAGTACCATATGCATACATATTTTATATATATTATTGGCAACCAGTCAAATAATTAAAGTACTCTTGTGCATGCAAATGCATGTAGGAATTTCCAGGATTGGTCTGGTTCTTATATATCAAGATGTGTACAGTATGTGACAATGTCAAGCTGCACACAGAAAATGATTGGGCTAACGTTATTCTCTGTTTCTTTCAGGACTTATTTACTTGCTATCCTGTTTCTGGGTCTGGATATTTTGTGTATAAGCTACGGTACTATACAATCGGATTCGATCAAAGTTTTCTCGTCTGTCGAAACCATCAACGGCTTGGGGATATGAACTTACATGTACCAGTATTCCAGCATGGTCTATATCGTGTTGCACATCGTTATATTGTGAATATTATTGCACCACTGATACCAGCGCGACCGGCATAACACCATGTACGACATGAATTCGTCAGTTTATGGTTATTCACTTGGATGGAATTCTTACTTGTCCTGTGTTGTGCATTCAACCAGATGCAAAAAAAAAATCGGCATTCATCGGTGTATCGATAATCGGCACTGAAAGGATGATGTGTGTTCTTCTTATTGTGGCAGTTATACATCTGATACACCAGTTATTATGCCCCCGATCTCCGATGGAGATTTGGGGGTATATAGTGGAGCCCTCCGTCCGTCCGTCCGTACGAACGTTTCAACTCATAACTTTGGTTTCGCTAACTCAATTCAGTTGATCTTTGGTATGCTAATAGCCCAGCCGGGGGGACAAGATTTCCCCATAACTGCGGTTTCGTCCGCCCATTTGTTCCAGAGTTACGCCCCTTTTTGGACTTAGAAAATTGTCCGTACGAACGTTTCAACTCATAACTTAGAAAATTCAGTTTTCTGTGGCATACGAACGTTTCAACTCATAACTTTGGTTTTGCTAATTCAATTCAGTTGATCTTTGGTATGCCAATAGACCAGCCGGGGGGACAAGATTTCCCCATAGCCGTGGTTTCGTCCGCCCATTTTTTCCAGAGTTACGCCCCTTTTTGGACTTAGAAAATTCAGGTTTTCTGCTACTTTTTTTGTATTCCAGATGATAACTTGATTTTGGATTGTTTACTCATGAATAACATAACTTTACAAAGTGCCATTTAATAAGTATTTGCACAAAAATAAGAAAAATCCTCTCTGATTGTACAGTCGGGGGCGTTACCTCCGCCCAGCGGTGCACTTGTTAATAACGTAATGATAACCTATGAAAATGGTAAATTCCAGATATTCAAGGAGGTGAATATAAAATGGTTTCTCTCGCGATATGATTTCTTCAGAAGAATTGTCAATCAATGTCCTACAAAACAGTTGCTTCATACAATCCAAGTTCCTGCATACATATATGCATGAGCCACGAGTACACTGAATCCAGTTCATGACAGATCATGGAATGATGGAAATATTATATTTCATATAATATGTTGGATTTTGTATACATAAATTAATCTTTATGGATCCATGGGTTTAATTTCTCCCAGATAAATCATTCCAACATATGCAACAAGCGGCATACATGTGCATAGATACAAATAAGCTTAGTAATTGCTCATTTCATAATATGTCAACAGATAAAATTAATTGCTGTACATGCATGTATTGAATTTATATACTCAGAATCTACAGTATCATGGACTAATTAGAAAACGGATACGTAAATGAGCAATTACTAGGTTTAATTTAATCATATGTACTTTGAGCCGTTTCAAATTTTGCACATCTATATCAGATCACTCTCCAGAATAATGATGTTCGAAGAAGATGTAACCTGACCAAAATTTAAAGCCACATAATGTTTGAATATTTTGTTCCCAACATTATCGAGAGCACAAAATCGCAAATTAAGCTGAAATAAACACATTTCTTTTGTATGGTAAAGGGATATATAAGCTAACAAAAATATTCAGGAGACCAATAAAATAATATTTTTCTTTAGAGTGAGTAGATGGTCAAGATTCTTAAAATCAACAACTAATGACATGTCATTTTGTCTTTATTTAAATCGGCATACACTTTTTTTCTATATATGTTTCATTTTCTTCTGGTTTTATATTTGTGAATTTGAATGTTATATCCAATTATAATACTTTGAAGTTGCAAACATTATGTGGGACTTTAAATTTATTGGTATGTTGTACCTCATCGGATGTTAATTTTTATAAGGACGCCCTAATGTGAGGGGAATCGTCCCTACGAATGGAGCCTCGATCCGTCCCTGTCAATGCCCAAACACAACACAACGTTGGCCCAACGTCGTATTATTAGTGGAATTCACCGTTGATTCGACGTCGTTTCAACGTCGAGTCGACGACGGGATCCGATGCCGAGCCAGCGGCAACAGCCATAGTTGGCCCAACGTTGGGTTCCAACGTTGATAGAAATGACGTTGGCCCAACGTCGTATTATTAGTGGAATTCACCGTTGGTTCGACCTCGTTTCAACGTCGGGTGCCCGACGGCGCACCAACGTCGACTCGACGTCGAACCACGGTCGAGTCGACGACGGGATCCGACATCGAGCCGACGCCGAGCCAGCGGCAACAGCCATAGTTGGCCCAACGTTGGCCCAACGATAGAAATGACGTTGGCCCAACGTTGGCCCAACATAGGTGTGCTATCTGGGTGGTACATGATACGTGCACTGGTATGAAATTACCATTGCTTTCAATTCAAAACTGACAATAGCCACCAACAGATTATCTCATTTTGTGAATATACAATCTACCCTTAATTGGGTGGGAGGGCTTGGGGAAAAAATTTAACTAGCCCTGTTAGGCTCTCAAATCGGAAGACCTTGCTTCGTTGGAGTCAATTTACTGAATGACAATACAATGAATTTGCGCGAAAACTAGGTGTGATAGCTCATTAATTAACTGCGCCAATAATTTCCTCGATAAGAGTAACCAATGAGCGAATGGATAGCGCTCTCTTATTTGATATGCAAATGAGGGTTTCTCTATCTGTGATTAGCGACACTAGTCTTGTCAGGTACCTCTCTGATTTTTATTTCTATGCCTAAACCACTTGGGAATTACGTAATTTGTAAACAAATACTACAATTCCCTGCTGTGGCCCAGATAAGATTGTCTGGTGTATCCATGAGAATTAAAGTACTACTAATCAGTTAGTAATTTATTTGGGCATTACTGTAATTGGACACACTGCAAGGTTTCCATTATTTAATTGACTTGGTATTGTATTTATGTAGCAACGACAACAACTACTACTCCACCATGCTATGAATGGCAGTTAAGCTGTAAAAGAAGTGGAATGTGTAAGCCGGCATCATTCAAATGTGACAATAATTGTGACTGCGATGATTGCAGTGACGAAACAGACTGCTGTGAGTATTTATTAATGTCCATGCACTGACCTTATTTTGATTCTCTGGGAGTCTTTATTCAGCATCGGAGGGGCCTTCGGCTGCAGTTGAAATCGGACCAGAGGTCTGGGAGAAAAATCCGGACAGACGGGCAGACAGATCATATTCTTTTATATGTATATAGATTAGAAATGCATGGCCATAGTTCTGGATTTTGCAGACGGAAATTCAGTAGGGTTCAGGCATCATGTATATGCTTCCTGGTATAAACATGTGTATGGCATGTACATAAATAATTTCAATTGTCATCATTTTGATTTTGATGTCAGCATGAGCTAATAATACTTACAGTGATGCTCTAATTAATCGACTCCTTAACCACTGCAGAATTATGGGTAACTTTTCAGGATTTAGTCGCCAAGATATTTCCGACTAAATCCTGAAAAATTACCCATAATTCTGCTGTGGTTAAGGAGTCGATTAATTAGAGCATTAGGGATCGTGTCGAAATGCAAAAACCGATACCGACCGATACCCGATGTACATCGGTTAAATCATCGGTCGACCGATGAAAAATGACCGATGGTTCGACCGATGGCATACATCATTTGTCTGATGACGTACATCATTTGACCGATGGCGACGTTCAAAATATGACTATCACTCTTCGCATCCAGATAAACGTACTGGTAATAATCCGTCACCAGCTACCAGCATTCGAATGCATGTGTCCACGAACGGAACGGAGCAAATAGACGGGAGATAACTCGCCCCGACTGTGATTTTGTGTTTTGGACGACTTGTCTCATTTGGATGGTCATATAATAATTCCTTACAAGGACAAGGACGAGACGGCGCACGTACATGGCAAAATGTTTTGTAAACAATCATAACTGTCCGCTAAATACAGTGTTCTTATGACAAAACATTGTATGAACACAATTAATTGTCCTCTAAATTAGTCTTAAAGTTATTTGAAACACTCCGACAGGGTGATAAAATAGAAATGGAGAATAATCTAGCTCAAAGTAGTAATTTTTACAAATGTATCCAAATTGACAACAAAAGCCATCATTCTTATCTATTAATTAAATACAGTAACGCTCAATAGTGAAATCAATTTATCTCAGATAGAATTAAACTGTTGTGTCCCGAACGGCAAGTACACTGCGGCCGAACGGCATGTACACCGGGGATAGATTTCTGGTTTGTATCGTCTTTTTTTCGAGTTTAAAACAAGTATTATATAGTAGAAATATACGAAGGTTAGTATTTTTAATTAAAGGAAATTTAAATTCGTATATAACATCGGCTTTGTGGTCATTATGACGAATCACATTTATATTTAACCCCACTGTTTCAACGATCTAACGATTTTAATGGAACTTTGTTGTCAAACATAAAAATACCGATGCATCGTTCCTGCGCGCATGCCATCACGTCGACATAAACCTGTCAATCATCCCGGATTATTTAGTGAGATTTTATTCTCTGCTTTAATTGGTTGGCTGCGGGAGGAGCTTACCGATATTTTGTTCCAATGTGGTATACTTTGACACCATAACCGAGAATTAGTAAATTAAATTATTCCCATGTTTTATTCGAGTGGCTATTATATGGACAAATGAGCATATTAAATAAAACTGTAATATTCTCAATCCATATGTGGCAAATCCATAGCCCAGTGAAAATTAACTACAGGCGCCCGAAACTAGAAATGTGCGACATTTTACGATTTCCTCTATAATTCCACGGTATGCCAGCAATTTATCTGATCTTCGATTTTGAAGACCCCCCCTGATGCCTACCGAAAGATATTCGGCATTACTTGGTTTGACGTCTGGGTGTATTCTGCACATACTCTGAACAGATTCCCAATTTGTAACATACCCGAGCTACGGGACATAACTCTAATCCATACATGCCAAGTTTCATGAATACATTTCGGCGTATTGAAGGGAAAATACCACAGTCAAGTCGAAACGTGAAATATGTACCTATTTAAGCACTGTATCAATAAGTAATGATGGATAGTGTAGTGAACCCGAACATAGCGTGTTGGAATTGATGTTTTCAATAGTAGAATTCGGTACGATTAAAACAATTAGTTATTTATTTTGTGCGCTCAATTTATTTTATTTTAAAAGTCTTTTTCTTAACATCTAAGGGAAGCGGTGCACTCAGACTGGTGCCCTGTTTCCCGGAAAGCCGATTAATTTGCACAATTCTAATCATCCATATCCGGTCTATTGCAAATCCACATAAACAAACCATGTGGACGCTTTATTCAATGGGTGTATAAACCATGCATCATTTTATTTTAATCTGCCCCACCCAAATTTTCGGCAGCACCCCCAACCAGTTCGCTCCCGGCTTTTACCAACCCTGTTGTGTCAGGGACGCCATGTTTGCAATTCAATTCAGTCAGAGGCTGTACTTTCGGACCTTCATGCAAGTATGCGCATCAATGTCTGTCGTGTCAAGGCCCTCATTCACGACAGGTATGCAGTAAAAAGCAGCCTCGGCAAAAACCTTTTCAGTTTGCCCCCCCTGGCAAATTGGCCTGACTAACCGATGTAAATCTACCTCCAGATAAGTTTAGGACTGCTATTCCGAAGTCAATTTTTACTCCAGTTAACGTCCCTTTTTTACGCTGGGCGCTTCAGAATTATCCAGATAAAGAATTTGTGGATTTTTTATTACAAGGTTTTACTTCCGGCTTTGACACAGGAATATCCCAATTGCCAACCCAATCCTTATCATTAAGAAATCTGCAATCAGCAGTTCAAGATCCCGCAGCAGTGGACGAGTTGCTAGCGAAAGAACTGGACAAAGGTTTTATTTTTGGTCCGTTTTCGGAGCCGCCATTCGCCACTTACTGCATTAATCCTATCGGAATCGCAGTCAGGAAGCTATCCAATAAAAAGCGCCTCATAGTAGACCTGTCAGCCCCTCATAAATCGTCTAAGGCTAATTCTCTTAATTCATTGATTAGCCAAGAAGACTTCTCCCTAACATATGTTTCAGAGGACCATGCTGCAAAGATCATTAAGCAACTACCTCCAGGTAGTCACCTTTTTCATTGCGACATTTCCAGCGCTTTCAAATTATGTCCAACGAAGAAGTCATTGTGGCCATTCTACGGCATCAGCTGGAGGAACAAATTTTACTTTTATTCCAAATTGTGTTTTGGCAGTCGCTCATCCCCAAAATTTTTCAATTCTCTATCAATCGCGCTATGCTGGATTGCCACAAACATTTACGGGGTACCTAATCTCTTGCACTACTTAGATGATTTTGTTACAATCATTCCCAGGGATATTAGCCCCCAACCAGTAGTTGACAACCTGATCAAAGCTTTTTCAGACGCAAATATACCTTTGGCTGAAGAAAAGTCAGTAGGCCCCTCAACTTGCTTAGAATTCCTCGGCATTATTATAGACTCCAAAAACATGGAATGCCGCCTCCCTCAAGACAAGTTATTGGGTCTCAAGCAGCTGCTTCAATCATTCATGTCCAGATCCACCTGTACTAAGCAACAATTATTGAGCTTGTTAGGCCATATGAGCTTTGTAGTGCCTGGTCGCTCTTTTATCTCTTATTTAATTTCTCTAGCATCATCCGTCCCTGAATTGCATCATCATGTTAACATTTCGGCCGCTTGCCGCAGGGACATAGCCATGTGGCTTGGCTTCTTGGAATCTTGGAACGGTTCATCAGTTTTTCTGAATAGCGATTTCATATCATCTAATGATCTGAGTCTTTATACGGATGCCAGTTCCACAATTGGCTTTGGAGGCATCTTCCGTACTCACTGGTTTCACGGCAGATGGCCTCAAGAAATGAAAATCGAACATGAAAAAGACTGGTCAATGGCATTTCTGGAAATTTATCCTATCGCCATTTCTTCCATGCTTTGGGGTCATTTATGGTCTAATAAACGCATTGTTTTTATGTGCGATAACGAAGCGACCGTGTTAATCATCAAAAAAGGCCGTTCCAAGATACCAGCCATTATGAATTTAATGCGTCGTCTAACTCTTTCTGCATTAACTCACAATTTCATGTTTTATGCATCATATATTCCTTCTAAACAAAATACTATCGCTGATAAGCTCTCTCGTTATTGTTTTCAGGAATTTCGCAATTTGGCACCGGAAGCAGATTCCGTTCCAATTCCATGCCCCTCCTTCAAAGCAGTCATGGCAGTCTAAGCGACAAGGCGGAGGAGCTGTGGTTAAACTCTGTTTCACCCCAAACTAGGGTCCAATACCAATCGGTCTAAATTGGCTCAAAAAGTTTGCGCTAATGGGAAACGTTCCCATTATTCACGAGCACCAGCTGACAGTATTGGATGAAACAACCATCTTGCAGTTCATATCATTCTGCTATTCCGAGATAAGACTCTCATTTTCCACTATAAAGTTATACTTGTCAGGAATACGTTTCTTCTACTTAGCAGTTGGTCTGCCTAATCCTATGGAACAACCCAATGGTCATCCATGGCCAAGAATGCAAGGAGTTCTAAAATCGATTAAGAAACAACAAGGAACCACAGCTCATCCACGCTTGCCAATCACTTTTGATATTCTCTGCCAACTAGTGGTTAAGCTCAATCAGTCACCTTCATGTATATCTAACATTGATTTCCTCGTGATGAAGACCGCACTCGTAATCGTTTTTTTCGGATTTCTTAGATGTGGCGAATTTACAATTAAGAGCAATCACGAAAAAGCTTCGGCCATTTCTATCAAAGACGTGTCTTTTCACTCAAGTCTTAAGCTCAAAACTGCCTCTTTGCTGCTTCGCCAGTCAAAAACAGACCCCTTCAAAAAGGGCGTATGCATCAAATATTTCTGCTTACCTTCGTTATGTCCAGTTCTATTGCTGGAGCAATTAATCAGAGCTCGCAAACAGAGCGGAGCCTCAGAAAACGCACCACTGCTGGTGGATGGTGACGGCCACCCATTAACTCGTCATAATTTTGTGAGCAACCTTAAGGTTTTAATCCATAGCTGCGGAATTTCTTCACAATTTTATTCAGGCCACAGCCTTCGTATTGGAGCAGCAACCACTGCATGCGCCGCTCGAATCGAAGATCATTTAATTAAAACCCTCGGCAGGTGGGAGTCTGACTGTTATACTCGATATATTCATACTCCCATCGCGACGTTACAGCAAGCTCATCGCGCCTTAGCCGGGACATATACACTGTAACCCGTGCAAGTAGGGAGTTGTCAGTAACCCTCTATTCTAGTTGTATTTTGAATATGATGTACGTTCAAGTTCTTAATCATACTTTCCTTTTTTACCTTTAAGTATCCATTGTTAAGTTATCAGTGCGCTCTTGATGGTGGCCCTGTCCTTACGCCTTCTTTGGGGCTCTCCGCTGGTACCCAGCTTCGTTTGGGTAGTTTAATTCTAAACGCCCCAAATTCAGGATAGCATCTTATGGCGAGGATCGATAGTTAAGCATGCGAACTCGCCATAATTCGACTTAGTAGCATATTATTTCAATAACTTTATGGTAAAGCGTAGGATACCAGCTCTGGAGAGTCCCATTAATCCAAATAAAAGCTAGGTATACATGTATATATATATATATAATCATAGTGGTCATTAACATATATATGGCTAACTTCATGCATGCGAAGAGAAGCGATATCACATTCATCTCAATCCTAGTCACATCTAGTCATGCATTAGCATGATTAGAGACCTTCAGAAGTTTTTGTTTTAAAAGCAAGTATAGTTACTTGTATGCTAAAGTCTTGTAAGGTCTCTTATACGAAAGTTCACTATGAGCAAAAAATGTAAAAGTCTAGAGCTTACATGTACTTCCCTTCGCACTTGGCGTCCGTGGGTTAAATTTAGAACGGCTTTTATCCAAATCTATTTTTAGATCGCGGTATATTCCGATGACGTCTTCTCATAAAATAAATCAAACTACATTTAAATCAAATCGGAGTGCTAAGATTATTCACTGCGGATAAGTTCCCGCGCTTGAGCAAGTCTTTGTCCGCACCATTTCTACCAATGATAATAATGCTTAGTATTCAGTCCCTCAATATTAGCCAATCAGAATGCTAGGAATTCGCGAAGTGACGAGACCGAGATTAGTTAGTAGCGATCACCGCATCATTCTTCCTCACTACTCGGCGATCGATGCAAGCTCGATCAAGCGTTTAGCAAATTATATTGTTTTTATTCATACTTCGTTGGCGGAGAAACAAACTAAATTTCTCAGCCACCACCTCCCCACCACCACCATCAAGACGTGCACCAACATGGGATTCTCCACGACTGGTCGACCAATTAGGTCTTGCTCCTCCTGTAGGAAGTCACTGGCTCCATAGCACCATCGTTTATCAAAAAGTATTAAATCATATCGAAACCCCCCACCACCCGCCCCTATGATTACGCCTCTCATAAATAAGCAGGCACTTCGCCGCGACTTGCAGCTGAGGTGTTGCAACCTCCAAGTCAGGGTCATTAATAGAGAGTTAATTGTATGTCATTCCCTGGATGGGTAGTTTAATTCTAAACGCCCCAAATTCAGGATAGCATCTTATGGCGAGGATCGATAGTTAAGCATGCGAACTCGCCATAATTCGACTTAGTAGCATATTATTTCAATAACTTTATGGTAAAGCGTAGGATACCAGCTCTGGAGAGTCCCATTAATCGTTGCAACACCTCAGCTGCAAGTCGTATTTGCTTTATCATGTAGTCGCTAGGTTCTGCTTTGCATTGCCTTAAGACTTGGAGGATGCAACACCTCAGCTGCAAGTCTGCTTGCTAGAGTCGTGTGCCAAACTCCTGACTCTAACGTACATATTATGCATTGCGGCCACTGCAGTGAGGGGACGAGACATGCCAACTGATATAAAAAAAACGGCTTGCAAAATCTAGATATGAGTGCTGCGTGATTGCTGCGTTAGGGGACTAGGCTGCCCCCATCTCATGCAATTGCTGACTCCCCCCCTCATAATTGCGCCTGCTGCAATGCCTGATTGTTACAATTCATGAAGCTGCCGAACGGACCTATGGTCTAGCATGCACTGCGAGGCTACTATATGCGGTCACTTGGTGACTGAAAGCTAGTGCGGCGAAGTGCCTGCTTATTTATGAGAGGCGTAATCATAGGGGCGGGTGGTGGGGGGTTTCGATATGATTTAATACTTTTTGATAAACGATGGTGCTATGGAGCCAGTGACTTCCTACAGGAGGAGCAAGACCTAATTGGTCGACCAGTCGTGGAGAATCCCATGTTGGTGCACGTCTTGATGGTGATGGTGGGGAGGTGGTGGCTGAGAAATTTAGTTTGTTTCTCCGCCAACGAAGTATGAATAAAAACAATATAATTTGCTAAACGCTTGATCGAGCTTGCATCGATCGCCGAGTAGTGAGGAAGAATGATGCGGTGATCGCTACTAACTAATCTCGGTCTCGTCACTTCGCAAATTCCTAGCATTCTGATTGGCTAATATTGAGGGACTGAATACTAAGCATTATTATCATTGGTAGAAATGGTGCGGACAAAGACTTGCTCAAGCGCGGGAACTTATCCGCAGTGAATAATCTTAGCACTCCGATTTGATTTAAATGTAGTTTTATTTATTTTAAGAGAAGACGTCATCGGAATATACCGCGATCTAAAAATAGATTTGGATAAAAGCCGTTCTAAATTTAACCCACGGATGCCGTCGTCCGAAAATAGATGACTATGCTTTAAACATAAATTGCTGTTAACGGGCTATATTAATTCGGTTCTTAGCACTATTACCGATCTCCCGCTGATGAATATGCATATTAATAGGTGTATACTGAAGACTTCTCGAAATGCACACAATAATAAAGCCAATCGGAATTGTTGGAGGGGCTCTCAAACTACGAGAAATAGCGGGCCATTTCTCATCAATTTGATAACCCCTCTTACGGAATTTGACATTGTCGAGATGAATTAAGTAGCGTTAACATCTTCTTTATTATATACATGAAAGGCCAAGTGTGCTCTCGCAGGAGCTAATACTAATTCATCAACATTTATAACATGAATAATCAAAACATAATAATAGTAAAAATGACTAGAATGGCATAATTAGATGATTCTACTGAAGCGACTAGAATTATGAAAGTTGCCAGGTATGAGCAGACGCGTCAATGACCCAGGAATTATGAGTTATGCTATACTAGTATTGAAGATTCCATGTATATGACCGAGCGACGGTGAACTTTAATTCCGAGGGTCATTGCCGCGTCGTGACTGGCACTTTCTTGTATAGCACTTTATATAAAACAAATGTTAGCTTAATAGCTTGGATGTCTCTATAGTATTACAGTTACTATTACTCCCACTGAACTACTTAACTGAAGGGGTCACAATATAAGTACCTTGACATCTTAATTGCGGACTGTCAACATACTAATGTTATGACTAAATGTATTACAAATAACAAGTGCGAAGGGAAGTACATGTAAGCTCTAGACTTTTACATTTTTTGCTCATAGTGAACTTTCGTATAAGAGACCTTACAAGACTTTAGCATACAAGTAACTATACTTGCTTTTAAAACAAAAACTTCTGAAGGTCTCTAATCATGCTAATGCATGACTAGATGTGACTAGGATTGAGATGAATGTGATATCGCTTCTCTTCGCATGCATGAAGTTAGCCATATATATGTTAATGACCACTATGATTATATATATATATATACATGTATACCTAGCTTTTATTTGGATTAATGGGACTCTCCAGAGCTGGTATCCTACGCTTTACCATAAAGTTATTGAAATAATATGCTACTAAGTCGAATTATGGCGAGTTCGCATGCTTAACTATCGATCCTCGCCATAAGATGCTATCCTGAATTTGGGGCGTTTAGAATTAAACTACCCAAACGAAGCTGGGTACCAGCGGAGAGCCCCAAAGAAGGTTTACGTATATTGCCACAAAAAGTGAGTAAAACCCTTGAATGGGAAATTGTTAATCTCCATTTTTTTGCGCACGTCTGTATATCTCAAACGCCAGGTGCATCAGGCAGAATACACCCAGACGTCGACTGTGTTGCAATCGACATTAATTGCTACATTGTAACTCTTGTTTGAGTGAACATGATTACATGTCACTTTCTTCTCGATCTTCTGTTTGAAGTTTCATCAAAGGTCCACTGGCATGCTGCCGCAGTTTTGTCTTACGGTAACTACGGCATTGAACGTATTTGAAATATTTAGGTTCATAAAATCTTTCGCGGGTGAAAAATACCTTATCACGCAGAAACGCTCTTTATTTTTCATTCTGAAGAAAATTCTGGCACAGATTTTTATACATTCAATGACAGTGAATCGTCGGCAAAGATCAATGCAATCGTTTTCAATGCACTATAGACCCTACTACAGTGGTTCATTTGACAACTGTCCGAAAGTTTTCATAAAACTTCACAATTGAGTCTATTAAGTTGCCGGGATTGCGAGAAAATCTATATTGGTCAATATTCTTCCGTAAAGAAATATTACACTTCGCGAACGGGAAGTCAGGAGGCGATCAAGTATGACGCATTCATTTATAAACACAATTCAATTCTTCGATTATTTCACTGTATATATGGGTAAATAAATATCTAGTTACTGATTGAGACCTATAGTGCGCGGGCCCAGGGATTTTTGCCTATTTTGGGAATGGGTCAGGGTCCGTTCGAATTGGGAAAAATGTGTCTTTGCAGACCAAAATTGGAAATTTTCCATGTTTTAGAAAAGTTCAATTAATCACTGTTACACACAAATAAATAGTACTAATACCGTAATTTTCGGTGTATAACGCAACTTAAACACAGGTAGGCCAACCCAAAGATGGAGTAAAATTCCAGCCCATTGAGGTCTATTTCTCAGCCTCAGGTAAGTTGAAAATTCACAGACACAACGGAAGGATTCAAGCCGTCCACCAAACTTCGAAGGAAAAACGGTAATGAAACACCCAAGGATGGATAGGTATCTAGTTGTAATTCAATAAATAAAATAAAATAGTTAATACCAAATCAATGTTTCCGTGTTATCATTCCAATATTGAGGTATCGGTACGGTACTACTCTCGGGCTCCAAATAAACGTGCAGACCAGCTGGCAGACGCAAATGCAGGGGAGAATTCCCAGCAAATGTTTATAAAATTAACAGTGAGGACGTGAAATTTTTATATTTTATACATAACTCGGCAAGCTTTTTCTTCTCCGCAAGATTATATATATATTTTTTTTGGACAAAAGTGTCCGCCATGTTCTCGCAGGGAAACAACATTTTTTTTACAGAAATTCCCTAAAGACAGTGCGTAATGACTAATGAGGCCCCGATGTTTGAGTTTTTACATATTAAAAAAATATAAAATTAAATGCTCCTTATGGAAATTTGCGCACATATTATTGGATAATTAACTAAGAACGCTCTTTATATCTGTTCCTCAGAAAATGAATTAACATCGTGGAAATTGAGACTTACCTCGTCATCAGTTGTGACACACCCCTTGCATGTGCGAGCTCATCACTGCGAACACTCCCATCTGATTAACGATTTGTTGACTTTCTTTTTGGTATAAGCATGACCTTCGAAACATAATTTGTCACCACCACGATTGTGCTTAATCAGTTCCATGATTGAAGATATGTTTCCATGATAACTTTGCTATGGTTATATAGCTGTCTAGAGTTCACTCACTAGAATTCATACTGTGATCATAATTGTCACAACATTGTTTCAACTGCGTTGGTGTCCCAAACTATCGTCAAAACACTCTTTCATGTTTGTCAGAACACGCTTTCATGTCTGTCAAAACATTACATCGGCTGAGTTGTCATCGCTTGAGATGGCCTCACTGACCAGGCTTCACTGATCAGTCAAAACATTCTTTCATGTCTGCATTTTATTAGCAGGGTGGGGAAATGTCCGGTGGGTAAATGTCCGGGTGGGGAGCTTCTCAACTATAAAGTAACATTTTATTACACTTTCAATGATCCATATATTTTATAAAACCTCTAAAATAAAATTGTTGGATTATGGCATTATTGAGTGTTTGATTGAGATAATTAAAACGAAAATATCTTGTGCCTAAAAGGAACCCCACACTGGCACAGTAAAAGATGTGTAAGCACGCGTGCATCCCCCTATAATAATAAGATAATCCTGACGAAAACATGTGCAAACGTCATGGATACACGGCTTAATCGGAAACCGATGGGTCAATTTTTAAAGGCATGCAGGGAGGGAAAATGTGTATTCTGGAAGAACATGGTGCGTCCCCCCCTATAATGAGATAATCCTAGCAATGGCGTGCGTGAAAGTAATGGATACTTACAAGTCGGATGCGGCCAATTTCAAATGAATGCGGGGAGGTAAACACCTGGCTCGCCCTGCTATTTTCATTTTTGGAAATTTCAATTTAAACAATATTTAATAATTGTTCAATAAACCCGATGGTGTTACATGTATATACCTGCCTGCAATTGGGAATTTAGTGACTGAAAATTGGGAATAAAGGTGCCTTTTTCCTCATTATATATATATTATGCTCAGCGCGATAGTCATTCTAATTGACTTTATAAACATAAATAGATTTCAAGGTAGGCCTACGTATGCGATTATATACACGACTGACACCTGTTTTTTGTTTGGCGACGTCGTAGTATCAGTCGCGACATCGTAGTTTTTTTGGCGACGTCGTATCAGTTGCTGATGAATAACCAATGGAACCGATAGAATGACCGATGAAACGACCGATGGAACAGAGAATAACCGATAGAATGACCGATGGATTTATTACAATCGCGGTTATCGGTCGGTATCGGCTATTGGTCGGTATCGGTTTTTGCATTTCGCTACGGTCCCTTACTGTACATTGGGATACCAAAAGTTATCAGTCTCCATGATAAGTCCGTTCCAATACTTCAAACTATATGTAAACTAAATATACATCCTTCCCAAAGTAATCATAATACCTACCCATATAGAACGATATAGGTAATATGACTACAAACAAAATATAGTTTTAATAATGGCCCAAGAAAATATAACATATTAAGTTCATCTGATTAACATGACAGTTCGGTATGTCAAATGTGCATCAGAAGGAGATAATCAGTCGATGTACAATGTATCTCCTGAGTTATTTGATGTTGCTCTGGCATAGAGTAAATGTCCATATCGGGGTACCTCCTCGTACAAGTAATTGTTCAACCACTTCGGGATAACCGCGAGGGCACATATATATATTAGGGTGACATGACACTCCAGTATAACACAGAGTAACCTACAATCGAATTATACAGGAACATAGTTTGACTTACAGCACCGCTGGTATCTTCATTGTTGGAAATTAGGCCACTTGACGCCTTGGCTTTGCAATGAAACATATCTGATGTGAGAGCTTTCCGTTAAATGGCAACAAGCCATATTTCCGACTAAATCCTGAAAAGTTACCCATAATTCTGCTGTGGTTAAGGAGTGGATTATTTAGAGCATTTACTGACTAGTACAAGCATTGTCACAACTCCCACCTGGTAAGCAACTGACAAAAGGAAAACCAACTAGGTGTCCATTAACCTTGTGTGCGAAATATGTGTCATGGAAAATAACTTGGTAAATGTTTGTATATATGCAATAAACCTTGCATATATGCATCTGTCGGCATATTGAAGTGTCTGATGCCGAACTACATACTTCTTTAATTTCGGTTCGAAATTCATTGCTTATAATTATGACAATCCACATAAATTAGGTGGTTATTAAACTAGTTTTAGGAAGAAACTATATTAAAAACACCAAAATAGAAACAATCACCCAAGTGATACTTGCGTCCGGACTTCATCTGGTCTGTTAATGGATATTGGGTCGAGAATAAATTTGGCGACTGAACGGTTCATGAAATACATACAATTCCATCTCTGTTTCTAACGATAAACTACACAAAAGCAAAACAACACACCCGTAAACTATTAAACTGTACTTGCTGGTGTAAAATTCACTTATTTGAAACTATAATCTAGAACATCTATTGTCACCAACACACATAGAATCGATATAAATTCTGAGGTAGTGTTTAATCAGAACTTCGATCCCACCGAATTTGTGGTCTTTGATGACAAACTCGAAATGTAAACAAACCCTATAATTGTCATATGTTATGCTCTCCTGATCACTGTCATGTCATATTAGTATTGACACGAAGCTGGAGAAATGTTATTACTCACTTACCAAATTTCACTACCCTAATTTCTCACGAGTTTCTCCTGTGAAACTCATGTTAGTTTCTCACATGAGTTTCACAGTAGTTTTTAGCTCACCTGAGACAAAGTCTCCGGTGGAGCTATAGTCATCACTCCTCGTCCGTCGTCCGTCGAGCCGTCCGTCTGTCCGTCTGTCTGTCAAACTTTTTTAAAAACATCTTCTCCTCTGAAACCATCATACCGTATTGGTTCATATTTGGTGTGGATGTTCCCTAGGTGACTCTCATTCAGATTTGTTCAAATGAGGTCACTGGGTCAAATAGTTGCGAAGCCAGGGCCATAACTCTATTCCTCCATAGTAATTCTTACAACGACTTCTTGTTCAGAACCATTGGGGCGATTTAGCTAATATTTGGTATGGAGGGTCCTTGGGTCACTGGTGTTCAGATTTGTTCAAATGAGGTCACCCGGTCAATTAGTTGAGAAACCAGGGCCATAACTCATAGTAATTCTTACAATGACTTCTTCTAAAAAAATATTTGGCCGATTTAGCTTATATTTGGTACATAGATACCTTGGGTGACTGGGGTTCAGATTTGTTCAAATGGGGTCACTGGGTCAAATAGGGGCAGAGCCAGGGACATAACTTTAAAAACAAAAAATTTAATTTTTGCATTTTGACCTTTAATTTTTGTTTAGGACACATCACAGCCTCATATTTCTTACCTAGATTTTTCTTAGCATGTTCTTCATCTGTATGGATTTTGGTATTGTTTATTTAACCCCTTCCACTCTTGTTTTGATATAGAATTCATCCAAGACAGGATTACTCAAACATTTTTCATCTGATCAACACCAAATTTGGTATATGAATTTTTGACACTTATATACAGATCAAGTTAAAATATGGGTTTGATCCGATATATTTTAACAGAGTTATGGCCCTTTATAATTCAGACCTCTTTGCTATGCACTATTAATTTTTAAGAGAACACTGAAGCCTGTATTATTGAAAAAAACAATTTATCATAGTGTGGTCACCCAATACTCTTGCTTCAGGCTGCTTGCTTCAGACCAGTTTACCATCTGTCATTACACGACATGACATTAGCTAAACAACTATTCTACCAGTCTACAATGAATAGTCCATTGTTCATTTCTCCAAGCCTGGACATAGTGTGTCTGACATTTGCAGAATGAAGTCCCCAGATGGTGAATTTAGTGTTGCTACCCCATACAGCAGGCTAGCATCACTAAATACACCCTCAATTACCTTATTCTGCTTAGGCCTCATCTTCTGGGACAATTTTTTTTAAACATGTTTTAAAATTTGAAAAAAAGTGACACCATTATATATAACATCTGCAGAGTTATGAAACTTTACTCTTTAATGAAATTATGGAAACATTCCACCCTACCCCACCCACCCCCTCCCACATGGCCCAGGCCCAACCCTGCCATCAACCAACATCCCTTCCAAGCCATATCACCTCTCAATTTAATACCTCTTCTCACCACAGAGGCATATATATCTGTAAAGGTACAGGTCATTAATTATATAAACTGGCCAGATGACATGTATTATTCTAATCTAAACATATCTGTAGCAATTTAACAACAAACTGGTGCTTCCATTCAATGTTAGGTGATGACTGACATTCAATGATACTGTGAATGGCTTTGATTTCTTCAAGTCTGGAAATAGTGTGTCTGACATTTACATAGTGAGGTCCCCAGATGGTGAATTTAGTGTTGCTACCCCATACAGCATGCTAGCATCACCAAATACACCCGCCAGGGACCTAATTCTGCTTAGTCCTCATCTTCTGGGAAGTATCCTAAGTATCAAATTGACAGTTTGATTTAGTCACTTTTTCCACCTGTTCAGTTTCAATGTCCCCCTAATTTGCAGAAGATAAAATGCATAATTGAGGTGCTCAATGGGTGTGTATCACCAACTTCAACTGTAGGACTTCATTGATTTAGTCACTTTTTTCCACCTGTTCAGTTTCAATGTCCCCCTAATTTGCAGAAGATAAAATGCATAATTGAGGTGCTCAATGGGTGTGTATCACCAACTTCAACTGTAGGACTTCAATCTGTTCCTTGGTTTTATTGGCCATTGAGGCCTAATCAGATTGAGGATGAATTTGGTGATGCTAGCCTGCCTTACAGAATATTGTCATTAAATCCACATTTTTGGGACCTAATTCTGCAAATGTCAGACATACTAAATTCAGGTTTGGCCATTTCATATTATTGTTTTAATCACCACTTATCCAGATGAAATCATACGACTAATATTCAAAGAAAAATGGGGGGGGGGGGTATATATTGGATTAAATTTGTCTTCTATCTGGCATTTGCAGAATGAGGTCCCCAGAGGGTGAATTTAGTTATGCTACCCTGCACAGCAGTCTAGCATCACCAAATACACTAGCCAGGGTCCTCATTCTGCTTAGGCCTCATCTTCTGGGAAGTATATAGGCACTTAAATTGACATTTTTACTTACTTTAGCCCTTCTGTTTAGTTTCTATATCCCCTAATTTGTGAATATAAAATGCATAATTGAGGTGCCCAATGGGTGCACATCACCAACTTTAACTGGAGAACTTCAATCTAATGCTATGTCTCCCATAGCAGTTGAGGCCTACACAGAATGAGGTCCCCAGATGGTGAATTTGGTGATGCTAGCCCGCATTGCAGGATTGTGTCATTAAATTCACCCTTTGGGGACCTCATTCTGCAAATGTCAGACAATTTGTTCAGGCTTGTCTGTTCGAATATTATGTTCTTAACCACCAGTATCCAGTTGAACTCATTATACCCTGATTTTGCCAAGAAAACTTGTGGGGGGGGGGGGGATATATTGGATTGAATTTGTCAGTCTCTATGTCAGACTGTTCTCCCATCCATCCATCCATCTGTCATTATGTCTCTATCCGTCCATCAATTGTTTTCTTCTCCAGATACATATTAAAGACCAAATGGGTTTATATATTTAGGTGTGGATGTCCCCCAGGTGACTCACATTCAGATTTGTTCAAATGAGTTCATCAGGTCAAATAGGTGAGAAGTCAGGGCCATAACTCTTTCCTTCCATAGTAATTCTTAAAACAATTTCTTCTCAAGAACCATCTGGACTATTTAGATTATGTTTGGTATGGATGGTCCTTCGGTGACTGGGGTTTAGATTTTTTCAGATTTGGGGTCATTTTAGGAAAATCAGTTCAGTTCAACTCTTAAAATCTAATGTCTGAAATTACCAAATGAATGGATCTCATAGATGGGGATTCACGTTTGTTCAAATAGGAGCGGAGATAAGAGATTTAATTACCAACCAGCCACCCTACCCGTGCTCCGGTGGAGCTATAGTCATCACTCCTCGTCCGTCCATCGTCTGTCCGTCCATCCGTCCGACAACAATTATTTGAACATCTTCTCCTCTGGAACCATAAGACCAAATGGGTTCATATTTGGTGTGGATGTTCCCTAGGTGATTCTCATTCAGATTTGTTCAAATGCGGTCACTGGGTCAAATAGTTGCAAGCTATAGTCATAACTCTTTCCCACCATAGTAATTCTTTTAAACATCTTCAGAACAATAAGACCGAATGGTTTCATATTTGGTGTGGATGTTCCCTAGGTGACTCACATTCAGATTTGTTCAAATGAGTTCACTTGAAATAGTTGCGAAGCCAGGGCCATAACTCTTTCCCTCCATAGTATTCTTAAAGTGACTTCTTCTCAAATACCATCAGGCTATATGGGTTCATATTTGGTATGAAGGATCCTTGGGTGACTGGGGTTCAGATTTGTTCAAATCAGGTCACTGGGTCAAATCTGGGCGGGGCCAGGGACATAACTCCAATTTTTTTGTTTTAGATTTAACTCTTTAGATATCTACTTCTTTTAAAGTGATTATGAAAAGTTCTGACTGTTGTGGTCTCCAGAGTCCCAGTCTTATCAGTCTTTGCAGTCTGGTGAGCGACCCCACAGTCATTGACTGTCTTGTTTAAGATGCAAATGAGGTGGGTGGAGCTCTAACCTAACATGAGTTCTCATGTGTTCTCCTGTGAAAAATTATGTATTTCTCAGGCGAGATCTACTGAGAATAGGGTAGAAATGTTTCTCCCGAGAATAGGGTAGAAATTTTTCTCCTGAGAATAGGGAAGAAATGTTTCTCCTGAGAATAGGGTAGAAATATTTCTCCTGAGAATAGGGTAGAAATTTTCCTCCTGAGAATAAGGTAGAAATGTTTCTGCTGACAATATGCACACAGGCAGCAGCTGGAGTAGGTATAGGGCACTACCCCCTCCCCCATCCCATCTTACCCTGGCCCAGTTGTGGTAAATGGGACCTCAGAAAGTGCTCTTAGGCTGTTTTTCCCTCTTGATATTTTGTGCTTCTGGCATCCCTGAGCCTAGAACTTAGATTATAGTCATGATCTGAGAAATATTCCTAATTAATACACAGTTGAGTGTACATTTATAATAAAAATACATTTAAGTAAACACAGATTAGACATGCAGCAGTTGTGAAATGAATCTATATATCATATAGATATTGTACTTTAAGTACAGATCTGTATTTATATCACATAAATCTCACTATATACTAAAATTTCTTAATATTTGAAAAACTACTTCAATTGTGTGCACATGAGTCTGCAACATGTATTTTAAAGGCCATTATATTAGCTCTTTGTAGAATATTCCAAATAACTGCAAAAATTACTTCCAATTATCAACGAAATCTTCCATAAATGTTTGTTACAATTGTAGATCTTTATCAACCACATCCACTATAACATATAATTTCGTTTAACGATTCATATCTTTGGAAAATTCAACTTCAATATAGTTTTACTCGATTGATAAATTACATATAGAACCTGAAGTCTAAGCGACAGGGTCGACTGCATGCCCTTAAAACATGCCAAGTGACTGCATGAAGTCCAAAACCCTCTGCCATTTCAATAAATATTACTCTTACCTATAGTATAGTGTGAATTCCAATCTCTGGCACTTATCATTAAAGAATATCCACAAATATGACCATATTAGATTGCTGAGATAATGCTCATGATCTGTGACCAATTTATGTCCAGACAGACATTTACGAACCATTAATCTGCATAATCACATTCTAGGTTTGAACCTCAAAAAATAAAAGTTTTGCCTGATTGTTTTCCCTGACACGAGGCAGAGAAAACAATTGGTACCACGTGACCTCGAAAGTCACCATGAATTATGTAGAATTGGGTGTATGGCTTTGGACCCATTTGGACTCACTACTATAAAATTTGACACTCATTCATTCGAACGGTCACCAGTGAGTTGTGTGGTCGCCCTCTGACTCGATCGTTCAGAAACCTTAGTCGTCCAGGTGACTCAGAGTATTTTGTGGGGCCTCGTGGGCCATGGATTTATTTATAATCCTAATATAAAAGCTACTGCATGCACTGAGTGCCTTCCACTCGGTCCATTGCTGCATGTAGCTCAACACTCCACATCAGACTGGCCGGGTGGAAAGTTATGTGTTTGGATCTCCAGGTTGAATCGGCGCAGTCCTTCTATATGATCCTCTACAGGTTGTGACCTCGAGTCGACCGAAGATCAGCTTTCCGGCGGGGCCCAGGCAGGGATGGCCTTATAACAGAAGGAAAAAGACCCCTCTCATTGACACATGCAGGGATGTCGCACGTAGGGCCAGCACAAAACAGGAGAGTTGAGAGCTGAGCTCCCTTTAACCAGTTGGCCATGGAGCAGGACCACCATCATGCAGCTGCTACTTCAACCACCACTACTTTCCACAGCAGGGGCACACAATTCAATGTGGAGCTGGACACCTCTTCGTCGACATAACCACCATCGC
Source organism: Siphonodentalium dalli (assembly GCA_032622095.1). Classification (NCBI taxonomy): domain Eukaryota; kingdom Metazoa; phylum Mollusca; class Scaphopoda; order Gadilida; family Siphonodentaliidae; genus Siphonodentalium; species Siphonodentalium dalli. Next base: position 93,059,770 of record CP136069.1, read on the forward strand.
CGACAGAGACCATGCATCTCTTATGATGTTCCGAAAACTCTGCACTACCATGATCCGGATAGTGACAAAGGTACCATCGCCACAATGCACCATCGTTTCTGCTCAGACTAAAAAAATACTTCTAGAAGCAGATGAGGCTACAAGACGACATGCAGCTATAACGGCCGTGGTAAAGGAACACATTCTCCCGAGAAACAACAACACAAGAAAAGAAAGAAGATGAAGAAATAGATTTTTACACTATTATGTTCAAAGTTGCCAAATTTGTTGTTTGATCTATAATTAAAGGCAAAACTATTAGGGATGAGGGATTCGACACACAGAAAAACACTAGAACATCAACGCCGTTTAAATATGTTAAAAGCAGTTTAGTATATTTGCAGCTACTTGTACACAGTCGGGAATTCCATGTATGTTTCATTATATATGCAGTCAATTCTATAGGATGTATATTTATTCAATGTCTATGTTCCAGAATATAGGCATCTAAAACTGTTTTATTTATATTGATTGTGTCATATTATATTGATGCAGATCTCTAATCCAACTGGATTTTCGGTTTTTGTGAAAATAAAAGTATTAAAATTCCCCAAAGGACTTACAGTATCACCCGCTCCCACCTGACAATACAACATAAGGTTCCTGCCCTCCCAAATGAGTCAGACATTGGTTGAGTCATGTTTTATATTTCTCATTGTTATATGTATGAATACCCAATACACATCTTTGAACCTTGAATTAATTTCATCGACAATTTCTTGAGCAAATATGTGGAAGCTATGATATTAATTTGAAACTACAATTTCTTGAATCCATGTTATATTATCTCAGCTGGTGTGCAGGCTGTTAATTGGTAATTTGTTGTTATATTATTCAAGGGTTGCTAGGAATACCGCAGAAACGAGGGTCATCCCTAAACACACAATTAAGCGATGCCTCTTCTTGGGTACACATTGTGGAGTACATGTATACAACAAGGACACTAAAGCTAGTCAACTAAATATAAAGAAGAGTAAGCAGTAGCATGGTGGCAGAATAATTCATTTGAAACTAGCAAATAAACAACAGGCATAGCTAAATAGTTTATTAAAATATTATAGTACAGAGATTCTGATCCAAGAATGTCGCCAGGCAGTGTGAGAACTATTTTTAGAAAGAATTACCATGATTAGTTTGAAAATACAATTGATTGATTCCATGTTATATTATGTCATCTGCATGGTGCGCAGTTTGTTAACTGGTATTCAGGATTCAGGGGTGCGGATGATGCCTCTGTGTTTTACGTTCACTAGACACCAGCTCTTAAAATGATATGACAACAATACATCATAGGTTGTATCTTTTCGATAATTCCATACATGGATTTTTATGCTTATTGTATTTTAAAACATTCTTAAAGCTCTATGCGAGGACGAGGAGGAGGAGAGAATGACTAACTGCACTGTTGCTGGCGTGGTTGTTTTTTGCATTCTGAAGACAAATCTCTGTGACGGGATAGAATATTGTGATAATGGACAGGACGAAAACGACGATTATTGCCGTAGGTTAAACGAAAAAATTTAACACACTTATTTTTGTATTTCAGTCAATTGCGTTAGTACTTCAGCTTGTGTGGTAATTTCCAGAATACATTTTCGTAGCAAGTAATAGCTCGATCATCTGTCAAATTCAATGGGGGTTTCCTTCTCCGCAGTGTACGATATAAGAACAGAAGATATGACTACATCTAAAACTGCACAATTGCATATTAATTATGTCAAACATAATAAATTAACCATGTGCCGAAACATCTTTGATGAAGTGCCGAAATGTCCAAGTGATAGGGCCGAAACAACCTGCAAGTGCCGAAAATCCAGGTTCCAAAATGTCCAAATTCCGAAACGTCCTGAACCTGTTGCAGTTGTGTGTAAACCCTCACCAATGAAAGTCGGTACCACGTTGTCAAGAAAAATAAAATTACTGACACTGAATCCGCACAGTGTGTAAGCCTGTACTTGAGGATTTCATTATTTCTAATTAATTGCTTTTATTTGATTTCCCAATATTTTTCGGCTACTTAGACTGTGGTGCCTTCACTCTAAATAAAGTTTAGTTAAGTGTGATTAAATTTTAGTCAACTTTTAACTAAACTATCAGGTCAAAACTCCTCCAACTAAACAATTGGTAACTAAATCTTGACTAACTAACTTTTAGTCAATTCTTAAATAAACTATTGGGGTCAAACTTTTCTGATTAAACTAAATTTGCTTACATAATTTTCCTCCTGCACAATTTTAGTTAATTGTAACCAAATCAATTGGGTCAAAATTAATTAGTTTACTCTTAACCCAATATTTAGTCAGATTTTAACCCAATATGTAACTAATCATTGGTTACATAAAGAATCATTGTGGGACCTCCGCGAATATATTGATTAATTAAACCATTATTATTTATTATTCATTGAAGAATATGTATTAATATACACCACCTTCCTTCTTTAAAGTTGTTTGTTGTGACAATTTTGAGGGAATTGTGAATTGTGAATGCGAGTTGAGGGACATCTGCTATTTGTTTGCGCGATCGGAACTCACACACACAACGTTCTCCTGGAGTATATAATGTAATTCCCTTCCTTTTGCTAATTTTCAGAGGGACCTTCGCGAATTATGAATGATAGTTGAGGGATCTCCGCGATATAATTTGCGTGATCGGAACATCCACGCAGCATTCTGCAGGAGTATATACATATGTGCTAGCTAATGAGTAATATTATTTAATTGGCTGAATAACATCTATGCAGTATGTTTCATTTTATTCACAAATTTAAGGGGTTCGGCTGTGTATATGTCAATTGAGACGTATTTTAGTATAATAGTGCAATGGGGTCGATACCCATGCACACAATGTTCTTCTTGGTATACATGTAGGCACTATAGTTAATGAATACTATTATTTAATTGACTGAAAAACATCAATATTCTTCAACCTATTCACAAATTATAATGGGACCTCCGGGCATGCATGGACACGTACGGTATTATATATGCCTCCGCAATTTTTTTATTGTGATATAATATTCAATCTCCGCAAAGGGATATCCGAGAATATAATTGATGGATAAAACTATTATTATTTATTATTCGTTGATTTTGTCTTAAATGTACTCTGTATACACCACTTTCCTTCTTTAAAGTTGTTCTTTTTGCCAATTTAGAAGAAACTCCGTGAATTATGAATGCGAGTTGAGGGACCTCCACGGTTTAATTTGGGTGATCAGGACACCTGCGGAGCAATCTCCTGGAGTATATATATAGGCGCTAGCTAATGAATAATATTATTTGACTGACTTAATAAATGACATCTAATAAATATCTTATTCACAAATTTAAGGAGTCCTTCTGGCATGCGAGGACATATAGATCTATATAGTGAATATTTATTGTCGTTTGATTTGCACCAAGTGAACTCGGCGCATATAATTGACAGAACAAACCACTGTTATATGATGATTGTGTCGTTATTTGTTTAAAATATGTATCAGTTGACACATATATGCACTCGTTCCCTCATTAAAATCAACATATTTCGCACGTGTTAGGAGACCTCCGAGAATTTGGGGACCTCCGCAAAGGGATCTCTGCAAATCATCACACCAACATGACATTGGGAATTCCCATGTTTATTTATATATTTATGACATCACATGAACAAAGTTTCTTCAACATGGCCACCAGAGACCTCTAGCGTTAATTACGGTTTTAGTTATTAGTTTTACATTTATCTTCATTGGTTTTACGGTTTTAGTTATTAGTTTTACATTTATCTTCATTGGTTTTTACGGTTTTATTTATTAGTTTTACATTTATCTTCATTGGTTTTTACGGTTTTAGTTAATTACGGTTTAATTATTAGTTTTACATTCATCTTCATTGGCTTTACGATTTTATAGTTAATTACGGTTTTAGTTATTAGTTTTAGTTAATTACAATTTTAGTTATTTATTTTACATTCATCTTCATTGGTTTTACAGTTTTAGTTATTAGTTTTACATTCATCTTCATTGGTTTTACATTCATCTTCATTGCTTTGACAATAAGTTCTATTAGTTTGATAACGATAATCATTGATCGTGGGAAATCGTCTATTGGTTTGAAATATGTCTATTGATTAAGAAAATATGGCTATTGAAACGGAATGTACGTTTATTGAATATGCGATAGCCATGCAGGGTTCGCGCTGGCCCAAAATTCCCAGGTTCCAACACTGCTGCCAATTGCATTATTTTTAGAGCCACTTTATACTTTCTGTTGCCACTTTTTTCCGATCAGTATTTTTTGGTGCCACTTTTGAATTTGGTATTCCAAAAAAAAAGAAAAAACAAGCAAATTACCTATTATATGTATATATTTATTTTATCAATGATGTGCAACAATTAACAAGAAATACAAAGTAATCATAACAGTTCAGAAAAACAACATTACAACACCAATAGTAATATATATATTCAGAGAATCGAAAAAGTGGATCAGTATAAATATCTCGGAATAATTCTCCATGAACATGGTAGTTTTGATACAGCAGCTGAAACATTAGCTAAATCATCAGGCAGGGCATTGGGAGCGTTAATATCGAGCGTCCACTCTTATAGAGATATAGGTGTCAAAACGTACCTGAAAATATTCTTGACCTGTGTGTGCCCAGTTATGGATTATGCATCCGCTATTTGGGGATATCGTAAATACTCGTGTATAGATATGGTGCAAAATCGAGCGTTAAGATACTTCCTTGGTGTCCACAGATTTTGTCCGCTTTTAGCTGTAAGTGGGGAATTTGGTATTCATTCGAGTCAAGTCCGAAGATGGCTTAACATGGCAAGACTATGGAATTATTTTATACACATGCAAGATGACAGATTAGCAAAAATGGTTTTTCTTTGGGATCTCATGAATAATAGCGATGGATGGTGTGCATCATTTAGTAGTGTTTTGTCGGAAATAAATATGACAAGCACCTTTGAAAACCTACAGATATGTAATATACATGACCTCGAACGAGAGCTTTCCGCATTTAAACAGAAAACTTGGATTGAAAAAATTACATATGTACCAAAGCTACGCACATACAGACTCTTTAAGAAAAATTATGCTATTGAAAAATATATTTCCATGAATATGGATAAGTCCCACCGCTCCATACTTGCACAATTTCGATGTGCGATTTTACCTCTGCGGATAGAAACCGGTCGATTTAGAAACGAGAAAATCGAACAAAGAATCTGCATTATGTGCAGCTCTGACAAAGTTGAAGACGAAAAACATTTTCTTTTGTATTGTCCCTTTTACAATGACATCCGGATGTCTCTTTTAAATTCCGTCCCAAGATATATTAACGACATGTTTAAAACAGACCACATTGACGACTCTTTTAGTGAGCTAATGTTATTTCCCCGACAACTAGCAAAATTTCTTTTTGATGCTTTTATGCGAAGAAAACGATTCATATACAAGTAAATTATACACCAAACGTATCAACATGTAAGAATACAAAATATATAAACCCGAATATCTCCAAATTGTGTAAGATTAAAATGAAATTCTCTACTTTATATTCTCTTTATATCATCACTGAGGATAGTCCACATGTGTTGGACCAAACCATGTACATACTTATACTATTAAGCGTGACATATAGGCCCTATGGGCCGGGTGCTAATTGTAATTGAAATATATATATATATTAATGATATATGTATTGCACATGTCACGTTAATAAATGATTATCTCTCTCTCTCTATATATATCAATTGATGAAAATTCTTCGTGATTTCATTTCTGACCATTTATGAAATGCCTTGCCAAAGTCTAATTCTGACATTAAAGGTCCTTCAATGGCAATTTTCATGACAACATTTTAGTGAGGCACTGACAGTCTATTTCTTAATCAGGTTCTGATATGAGAATGCCCTCTCACAATCAACTGTGGAGACCGGAACACAATAAAGTGTTTCCGCGAAAACCTGCCACTGTACTGTATTTGTCCTTTTGCTTAAGAGCATACTGCACAAGATCGTTGACATCATTCATGCATTTCTTCCCCTAGCACACACTTCGAAAGGTCTCCATTTCAGCTTGAATGTTTTGAGTGTAATGTCCCCATCAGTCCGTTGTTTGAATGCCAGTAGGTGTGGGAGCTCCTGTTTTATTTTACTCGCTTTTGATGCAGGACAAACCCATCAACACCTTCGAATTCTCGTTGTCGGAAAATCGGGATTTAAGGTTCTCAACCAGTGCAGTAGAGAACTTTCGACAGGCTGATACGGCATCGTTGCGAACTTTACCTCCATCCTATTTAAATGTCATGCCCATGTGAGTTGAAACTGTGCTTATACTCAGTATCCAGATCAGATTTGGTTTTGATGGCACATCACTCAGAAACTGTTTCAAAGAAGGTCCAGGTGTTTTTGCAAACTTTTCGACCTTTGAAATGGTTTATTTCGTCAGTCGATGTATATTGGTGAAATCAATAACAGAATATTGAAACGTTTTGCTGAGAACAGCACATTCCTTCGAAACATCGCACATAAAATGTATGATGTAATTGCTTTGTATACACTGGTGGCTTTTGCACTGCCATCCTCAAAGAATACTGTCATCAAACTAGCGAGGTTGTCAACAACTGAACGCACACTTTCTTCGAACGACGACCATCGCGTGGAACAGACCTGCTTTATTTTAGTAGTCTTGGTATCAAAGAATTTTTAACCTTTTCCATTTCATTTTAGTTTATCCGTGACCTGCTGAAGAATCTAACTTGCGCTTACGATTCATATTTGTTGTAAGTTTGTGAAAGCTGAGTTACGAAGGACAATTTATGATAATTTATCTAACACATACTATCAATACACAGCTTCCTAACGATGTAGACTTCAGGAAGCCCTTTGTTTGGCTAATGTTTGTCAAATTGGAGTCAATAGCTGTACTTAGTGTTATTATCGAGTAGAAATTAAAAACCCTTTCACCCCAGCGATAAAATAAGTCGATCTGACATAAGCCGCGAATCTATTATACGCTTTTAATTAGGACCCAATTAGCTATGTCGCGACCGGATATCGATGTATGTTTTGTTTCTGACTGATTGACTGCAAGCTTTATTATATGCCCGATGGGTACCAATTGCCAAATGCCAAAAAGCAAGGTACTTTTTGTAGCCAATTGGGATTTTTTTTTAGCCATTTCATTTCTTTAGCAATTTGCTAAATTGGCTATCAGCAGTGCGAACCCTGGCGATAGCTATACTAATTGTTCGTTATTAGATGTTAGTTGAACAATGAATACTATCAAATTAAAATAGAACATTAATTCTGCTTTGGTCAACATTGATTATGAATCTATATCTATTAAAACGGAATTATTGAATCCAAGAACGACTATTGGTTTGAAAATGGAGACTATTGGTTTGAAATAGATTGCTATTAAAACGGGATAGACTTATATTGAATGTGCGATGCATGTAATTGTTTTCACAAACCACCATTAACTTTTATTTCCGACCGAATGGCCGCCCATAAGATCGGCCGAATGATGTTCCTTCCTTGTGTTGGAAAAAACCTTGTTGATTACAGATCAATTGTGCACCCCACGCATGACTTTCGTCATTACAATTGAGTTAAACTGCATTCCGAGAATCTGTTGAACTGTACCCAATGAAGTCTTGTGCGGGATTTTGAACTGTTGAACTGGGTGGAGGTTGGTAAAATTGTGTCCACTATCTGTATTGGGATATATACCCTGTCGATTAGAAGTCATCTGCATATCCTACGTCATTATAATTGAGTTAAATTCTGTTCTGGAGAATCTGCTGAACTGCACCTCCTGTGGCAAACTGCACAGGCTAAAAGGGTGTGGTTTTCTGTTTTTCTAACATAACTTGGGTGGGCCACCCTTCCGCATCATTTATTGGTCAAGTTTGAATGTTTTCGAATAAGAAATAAGGAACTGGGAATAAGTAACCAATATCACGGTAGTCCAATTTGTGATATTTGGGTCATTTATTCTCGATTCTACAGATGTTTCTGACTTTGCGGTGGACTGTATTTTCTCGCCTCGTAGTGTTTGAACTTGATGTGTTCATTATTTGAATTCAGTAATATGGAAGAAAAATATTTCAGCAATATCAGAGTGGATCCTCACCAACATCAGTGTAGATTCTCACCAGCATCACCATGGTCCCGCACCAACAAAAGTGTGGACCCTAGAATAATAAATTGGGCTTGTTTCAAAAGTACGCTATGTATCTTTTGAATGAATGTGTGTCTTTGTTATGGAACTTTTAATTCCCTTCATCTGGGATGATTTTAGCCATGTATTGTGACAACACTTGGGGTTTTGTGTGGATCAATAATAGCTTAATACTCACAAAAGAACGTGGTTCTTAAGTCGTCCGTGGTGTTGCAGAATACATGTATACCAGAGGCTTCAGTGGATTAATTTATGGCCATCAGAATGTTTACATCATATGCTACCTTCGTAGTTTCGATAAAGACGAGGCATCTTGTGCATGCGGTCAACAGCATCGCTTTGTACTAAAAGCATCATAGCAAAACAGCAGGACCCACCAGCATCATAGCAGATTCGCAGGACCACTTGACCAGGGGTGATTAATTAGTGGTACCTGGTCAGCTGGGGTTTTGGCTATGTACCTAAATGACATATAACTCATCTCAACCCAAAGGCATGACATGAATACAGAACATTATTTATGGATGAGTGTCTTTCTGAATGAAAATAACTTTGAAATTTCTTGAACCAAGAAAAATTAAGTATCATCTCTTGATCTTCATGCATATATGATATCATGAACTGAACTTTTGATAAAGTTATATCCATATACACACGCCAAATAAACAATGAATGAAACGCCTTTTGAGATATATTATGGAAGTTCTTTGTACTTGCCAAAAAAGTATAGTATATATGCTGGTATATGGGGTTATAATTTCCAACTAGTTGACTGTTCTTAAATATTGTGCCACAATAATCGCTCGTACCAAATTTCAAAAAGAAATTCCAGATAGATTTCAGTGTTTTTCAGGCTCATGAAATTAGACAATAACAAATCATTATTTGAGTAGAGGGGGTATAATATTTAATTTTTTGCTCAATATCTGTCAATTTATGACCCAATTCGGATGAGGGAAATAAAAATAATTTTGTCAGTTCTAATATGTTTTCATTGCTGTTTTAACCTCAGATAAAATATGTATTGCCAATTTCAACTCATTTCACACTTCTAATGTTTCAATTGATTATTGAAAGTTGGACATATTTTCGGAATTAATGTAAGTTATTATTCTATACTGCATGGGCATGGAATTTGTAGCAATTGTAGACTAAAAGCTGTGCTAAACTAATTGCTTTATAATGTTTATGACCCAGCTGAATATTCATGTTTGTGAGGATAACTGTGGTACTGATATCAAAAGGATTATATATGAAGAGTGCATCACACCATAAGAACCTTAGTTGGGGCAAAACTTTGTTTCATATTTTTTCCTCAACTTACCCAAATTTACATTTAGTTTTGGGATTTATATTGTCATTTCAACCCTTACGACATATCAAGACACTGTCCATTTACATGGTTGAGGAAAGACTGCGCAAAAGGTTATATATTGTTTATGTTCTCTCATAAAAGTTTATTTTTGTATTACTAGCTACTTAGGGGGGGGGTGTAAAAAATGGTTGGAAAAAAAATATCAAAAACAGAAACAATTTTGGGTCAAGAGTCTGAATTTTTTTTACTGACACCCCCTGTTCCACTCCTATTAAAACCATATGACCGATATCATCAGTGGTGATATTGATCATTTAAATGAATTGTTACCTATTTTTAGAACGCAACACATGATACCAAACAAAATTACGTCGCGTTGGTGATGGGGTTCACAACGGGATTAATTGACTGTCCGCTCTTTGCGAGGATGGGGTTCACGACGGAATTAACTTTGCGGGGACTATTGACCATCTCGTAAGGGTGGACAACCTCTGTCATGGGCTGCTCAATGGCCACGGGCAGGTTAAAAAAAATCATACCTCTTCTGGGTCTGGGCGTGTATAGACATGAGCGTGTTGTGTTCCTAAGAACGCGGAGCGTGTTGTGTTCCTAAGAACGCGGATCGGGTAAGTTTTTCCGCCCTAGGTGAGCTCAAACTTTGTATATAAGTGTAAAAACACACGGGGATCGTCGATGTCGCATTGTGTGAAACATTCTTATGTCTGTCGTTCCTAGGAACGGGGGAATTTTTCATCGGGTCAGTCTTAACCTTCAAACGGGTACCCACAAATTATATATTGTGACCCCGACATGACCTTGACCTTGAAAATGATCAATTCGGGTAAAATATTGAAAAACCCAATATTAACTCATTGAAAAACGCAAACAAAACATAAAACATTGTCATGTTTCTGACCAAGCACGCCAGTGGCGGGCTAACCTGCTAGTATACTATATAAATTGGCCAAGGCCCTTGTAAATATATATTAAACTGGTGTATTCAGATTTAGTTCATGTCATACTGAATTGCTATACATAATTTATACACACATCAATTTATGTTTACGACAAAAATATCCATACACACACACACACCAAATAAACAATGAATGAAATGCATTTTGAGATATCCTCCCCTTTATATTGTAGTTTTACTGTATGGTATCCCAAAATCAACAATGTTTGTCATGTTTGAGCTCGCATGATGGAATGAGTGTCGTTTGTCGAAAAACTAAGATGCATATGATGTATATTTCTACATATTACCCAATTTTGCAATGTTACTTTTTCCGCATTTGCCAAATCACACTTCACTTTACAATTTTGTTGTTGTTTCGTAATTGGGAAAAGCAACCAACACATGATTTCCCATATGAAATTTGGAAATATCCCAGGTTTTGATGCCTACAAAGGATATTCAGTACATTCTGCAAAAAAGTGTACATGTTGGGGATATATATATAGTTTTTATAGACATAAGCAGCTCTCTTAACAGAACGACTTCAGAATGTGGTTCTGAAAAATTATCCTCCTATTGAATATAGCTTTTGATATCGCAAATTATCTCAATTGATTATTAAACGGTATCACTACATATGGGTGTGACACACTTACTGTGCACGCAGTATACAGTAATGCCCTAAGTAATCGACTCCTTAACCACAGCAGAATTATGGGTAACTTTTCAGGATTTAGTCGGAAATATGGCTTGTTGCCATTCATCGGAAAGCTCTCGGGGAGTGCTTTCCGATGAATGGCAACAAACCATATTTCCGAATAAATCCTGAAAAGTTACCCATAATTCTGCTGTGGTCAAGGAGTCGATTACTTAGAGCATTACTGTAGTATAGAAGGTGGAAATGTCACTATCTGAACCGTTTGTAGAAAATGGCTTTTGGTGAAACTCCAGTAGTATTTCATCACAACTCACAGGTATGTGCACACAAAGGTCTTTCCTAGTCGGTATTCTCTATGAATCAGAGTGATAACACGGCACTGTTTGCTTTATTATTCATAAGCCTTTAGAAGTTAACTGACAGAAATCACCACTTCCCAATGTGTGCTTATATCGCGACATTTTGTCCATTCATAGCAACAACCACGACAACAACAACAACACCCACAACAACAACACCTACTACCACAACAACAACACCCACTACCACGACAACAACACCCACTACCACAACAACAACACCCACAACCACGACAACACCTACTACCACAACAACAACACCTACTACCACTACAACAACACCTACCACAACAACAACACCCACAACCACGACAACAACACCTACTACCACCACAACAACGCCTACTACAACGACAACACCCACAACCACGACAACACCCACAACCACGACATTGCCTACTACCACAACAACAACACCCACAACCACGACCACGACACCTACTACCACAACAACAACACCCACAACCACGACAACAACACCTACTACCACCACAACAACACCTACTACAACGACAACACCCACAACCACAACAACAACACCCACAACCACGACAACACCTACCACGACAACAACACTTACTACCACAACCACGACAACAACACCCACAACCACGACAACAACACCCACAACTACGACAACAACACCTACTACCACGACAACAACACCTACTACCACAACAACAACATCCACAACCACTACAACAACACCTACTACCACGACAACAACACCTACTACCACAACACCCACAACAACAACACCCACAACCACGACAACAACACCTACTACCACGACAACAACACCTACTACCACGACAACAACACCCACAACCACGACAACAACACCTACTACCACGACAACAACACCTACTACCACAACAACACCCACAACCACGACAACAACACCCACAACCACGACAACAACACCCACAACCACAACAACAACACCTACTACCACGACAACACCTACTACCACAACAACAACACCCACAACCACGACAACAACACCTACTACCACGACAACAACACCTACCACCACAACAACACCCACAACCACGACAACAACAACCACGACAACAACACCTACTACCACAACAACACCCACAACCACGACAACAACACCTACTACCACAACAACAACACCCACAACCACGACAACAACACCTACTACCATGACAACAACACCTACTACCACAACAACAACACCCACAACCACGACAACAACACCTACTACCACGACAACAACACCTACTACCACGACAACAACACCCACAACCACGACAACAACACCCACAACCACGACAACAACACCCACAACCACGACAACAACACCTACTACCACGACAACAACACCTACTACCACAACAACAACACCCACAACCACGACAACACCTACTACCACGACAACAACACCTACTACCACAACAACAACACCCACAACCACGACAACAACACCTACTACCACGACAACAACACCTACTACCACGACAACAACACCTACTACCACAACAACAACACCCACAACCACGACAACAACACCCACAACCACGACAACAACTCCCACAACCACGACAACAACACCTACTACCACGACAACAACACCTACTACAACAACCACGACAACAACACCTACTACCACAACAACAACACCTACTACCACGACAACAACACCTACTACCACAACAACACCCACAACCACGACAACAACACCCACTACCACGACAACAACACCTACTACCACAACAACAACACCCACAACCACGACAACACCTACTACCACTACAACAACACCTACTACCACAACAACACATACTACCACAACAACAACACCTACTACCACGACAACACCTACTACCACGACAACAACACCTACTACCACAGCAACAACACCTACTACCACGACAACAACACCTACTACCACAACAACACCCACAACCACGACAACAACACCTACTACCACGACAACAACACCTACGACCACAACAACAACACCCACAACCACGACAACAACACCTACTACCACAACAACACCCACAACCACGACAACAACATCTACTACCACGACAACAACACCTACTACCACAACAACAACACCCACAACCACGACAACAACACCTACTACCACGACAACGACACCTACTACCACGACAACAACGCCTACTACCACGAAAACAACACCCACAACCACAACAACACCCACTACCACAACAACACCCACAACCACGACAACACCAACTACCACGACAACAACACCTACTACCACGACAACAACACCTACTACCACAACAACACCCACAACCACGACAACAACACCCACAACCACGACAACAACACCTACTACCACGACAACAACACCTACGACCACAACAACAACACCCACAACCACGACAACAACACCTACTACCACAACAACACCCACAACCACGACAACAACACCCACAACCACGACAACAACATCTACTACCACGACAACAACACCTACTACCACAACAACAACACCCACAACCACGACAACAACACCTACTACCACGACAACGACACCTACTACCACGACAACAACGCCTACTACCACGACAACAACACCCACAACCACAACAACACCCACAACAACAACACCCACAACCACGACAACACCAACTACCACGACAACGACACCTACTACCACGACAACAACACCTACTACCACGACAACAACACCCACAACCACGACAACAACGCCTACTACCACGACAACAACACATACTACCACCACAACAACACCCACAACCACCACAACAACACCTACTACCACGGCAACAACACCTACTACCACAACAACACCCACAACCACGACAACAACACCCACAACCACGACAACAACACCTACTACCACGACAACAACACCTACTACCACAACAACAACACCCACAACCACGACAACAACACCTACTACCACGACAACAACACCTACCACCACAACAACACCCACAACCACGACAACAACAACACCTACTACCACGACAACAACACCTACTACCACAACAACAACACCTACTACCACAACAACACCCACAACCACGACAACAACACCTACTACCACAACAACAACACCTACTACCACGACAACAACACCTACTACCACAACAACACCCACAACCACGACAACAACACCTACTACCACGACAACAACACCTACGACCACAACAACAACACCCACAACCACGACAACAACACCTACTACCACAACAACACCCACAACCACGACAACAACACCCACAACCACGACAACAACATCTACTACCACGACAACAACACCTACTACCACGACAACAACACCTACTACCACTACAACACCCACAACCACGACAACACCTACTACCACGACAACAACAACACCTACTACCACAACAACAACACCTACTACCACGACAACAACACCTACTACCACGACAACAACACCTACTACCACAACAACAACACCCACTACCACGACAACAACACCTACTACCACGACAACAACACCTACTACCACGACAACAACGCCTACTACCACAACAACACCTACCACTACAACAACACCCACAACCACGACAACAACACATACTACCACAACAACACCTACTACCACTACAACAACACCCACAACCACGACATCAACAACCACAACAACAACACCTACAACCACGACAACAACACCTACTACCACGACAACAACGCCTACTACCACAACAACACCTACTACCACTACAACAACACCCACAACCACTACAACAACACCTACTACCACAACAACACCTACTACCACTACAACAACACCCACAACCACGACAACAACACCTACTACCACGACAACAACACCTACTACCACAACCATAACACCCACTACCACGACAACAACACCTACAACCACGACAACAACGCCTACTACCACGACAACAACACCTACCACCACAACAACACCCACAACCACGACAACAACAACCATGACAACAACACCTACTACCACGACAACAACACCTACTACCACAACAACACCCACAACCACGACAACAACACCTACTACCACAACAACAACACCCACAACCACGACAACAACACCTACTACCACGACAACAACACCTACTACCACAACAACAACCCCCACAACCACGACAACAACACCTACTACCACGACAACAACACCTACTACCACGACAACAACACCCACAACCACGACAACAACACCCACAACCACGACAACAACACCCACAACCACGACAGCAACACCTACTACCACGACAACAACACCCACAACCACGACAACACCTACTACCACGACAACAACACCTACTACCACAACAACAACACCCACAACCACGACAACAACACCTACTACCACGACAACAACACCTACTACCACGACAACAACACCTACTACCACAACAACAACACCCACAACCACGACAACAACACCCACAACCACGACAACAACTCCCACAACCACGACAACAACACCTACTACCACGACAACAACACCTACTACCACAACCACGACAACAACACCTACTACCACAACAACAACACCTACTACCACGACAACAACACCTACTACCACAACAACACCCACAACCACGACAACAACACCCACAACCACGACAACAACATCTACTACCACGACAACAACACCTACTACCACAACAACAACACCCACAACCACGACAACACCTACTACCACGACAACGACACCTACTACCACGACAACAACGCCTACTACCACGACAACAACACCCACAACCACAACAACACCCACAACAACAACACCCACAACCACGACAACACCAACTACCACGACAACGACACCTACTACCACGGCAACAACACCTACTACCACGACAACACCCACAACCACGACAACAACGCCTACTACCACGACAACAACACATACTACCACCACAACAACACCCACAACCACGACAACAACACCCACAACCACGACAACAATACCTACTACCACGACAACAACACCTACTACCACAACAACAACACCCACTACCACAACAACAACACCCACAACCACGACAACAACACCTACTACCACGACAACAACACCTACCACCACAACAACACCCACAACCACGACAACAACAACACCTACTACCACGACAACAACACCTACTACCACAACAACAACACCTACTACCACAACAACACCCACAACCACGACAACAACACCTACTACCACAACAACACCTACTACCACGACAACAACACCTACTACCACAACAACACCCACAACCACGACAACAACACCTACTACCACGACAACAACACCTACGACCACAACAACAACACCCACAACCACGACAACAACACCTACTACCACAACAACACCCACAACCACGACAACAACACCCACAACCACGACAACAACATCTACTACCACGACAACAACACCTACTACCACGACAACAACACCTACTACCACTACAACACCCACAACCACGACAACACCTACTACCACGACAACAACACCTACTACCACAACAACAACACCTACTACCACGACAACAACACCTACTACCACGACAACAACACCTACTACCACAACAACAACACCCACTACCACGACAACAACACCTACTACCACGACAACAACACCTACTACCACGACAACAACGCCTACTACCACAACAACACCTACCACTACAACAACACCCACAACCACGACAACAACACATACTACCACAACAACACCTACTACCACTACAACAACACCCTCAACCACGACATCAACAACCACGACAACAACACCTACAACCACGACAACAACACCTACTACCACGACAACAACGCCTACTACAACAACAACACCTACTACCACTACAACAACACCCACAACCACTACAACAACACATACTACCACAACAACACCTACTACCACTAAAACAACACCCACAACCACGACAACAACACCTACTACCACGACAACAACACCTACTACCACAACAACAACACCCACTACCACGACAACAACACCTACTACCACGACAACAACGCCTACTACCACGGCAACAACACCTACTACCACGACAACAACACCCACTACCACGACAACAACACCTACTACCACGACAACACCCACTACCACGACAACAACGCCTACTACCACAACACCTACTACCACTACAACAACACCCACAACCACGACAACAACACCTACTACCACGACAACAACGCCTACTACCACGACAACAACACCTACTACCACGACAACAACACCCACTACCACGACAACAACACCTACTACCACTACAACAACACCCACAACCACTACAACAACACCTACTACCACAACAACACCTACTACCACTACAACAACACCTACTACCACGACAACAACACCCACTACCACGACAACAACACCTACTACCACGACAACAACACCTACTACCACAACAACAACACCTACTACCACGACAACAACACCTACTACCACGACAACAACACCTACTACCACGACAACAACACCTACTACCACAACACCTACTACCACTACAACAACACCCACAACCACGACAACAACACCTACTACCACGACAACAACGCCTACTACCACGACAACAACACCTACTACCACGACAACAACACCCACTACCACGACAACAACACCCACAACCACAACAACAACACCCACAACCACGACGACACCTACTACCACGACAACGACACCTACTACCACGACAACAACGCCTACTACCACGACAATAACATCTACTACCACGACGACACCTACTACCACGACAACTACACCCACTACCACGACAACACCTACTACCACAACAACAACACCCACAACCACGACAACAACACCTACTACCACGACAACAACGCCTACCACCACGACAACGACACCTACCACGACAAGGACACCTACTACAACGACAACAACGGCTACAACCACGACAACTACGCCCACAACCACGACAACTACACCCACAACCACGACAACACCTACAACCACAACAACAACACCTACTACCACGACAACAACGCCTACTACCACGACAACAACACCTACTACCACAACAACAACACCCACAACCACGACAACAACGCCTACTACCACTACAACAACACCTACTACTACCACAACCACGACAACAACACCTACTACCACTACAACGACACCTACTACCACTACGACAACACCTACTACCACTACAACAACACCTACAACGACAACAACGCCTACTACCACGACAACAACGCCTACTACAACGACAACAACGCCTACTACCACGACAACAACACCTACTACCACGACAACACCTACTACCACGACAACAACACCTACAACATCAAGTAAGTTGTTTAATGAGTAACAGCAATGAAATATGCCATTTATGGGGTTCCCACCCCTTCCGATCACTCAAAGATTTGATTTTACAGAACGCGATATAACATTTCACACAAAAAACACAATTGGGTTTCTAGTCATATATTGCCAAGAAATGGTAAAACTGTGTAATGTAAGTGATGCATTCTATTTCTTATGGATATTCAAACTCAATGGTACTAAAATTGTCACTTTGGGTCAAAATGGCTGCCAAAATGGCGGTAAAAATATGAAAAATGGTAAATATTGTCCCTACATCCATTCAGCCGCTTACAAATTGTGGTTGATGCACACAGTTGACTATTCTGTCCACGATGCATTGAATACTGGCAGTTTTGATGTACACTTGGTTAATTGTTACTATTTTAACCACTGAAATTACCAATATTATTCAAATTTTTCTGTCACAAACTTCACATCAAAATCTTGACATCAAAATCGGGAAAAAAAATTCACTGTTCAGGTAGGAACAATTTTTAAAAATAAAATGGAACTATCTTTAGAATCAAAGGTGTTTATTATTTTGATATGTGTTAAATGTGTTGAAAAATTACTCAAAATGGCTTGCAAAATGACAACAAAATTTAGTAAAAACTTGATTTGTCAGATATATTCAAACATTTTTCTCTGCTGTTCCGAAAAAGGAAGAAAATTTTGACTCTCTTGGTTATTAAACATGCTAATAAATGAACTAAATGCTCTATTATGGTTGTCCCAGTACCTTATGGGGTATGACAAGTTCATTTCGAGGGATGCAGTATGGATTTTGCCGAAAACTTCTTTTGGGATTCTGTCCATGTTTTTGAACGGAAATTGGCAGAGCATTGAAATGCAACTGAGATGGATCGGACTACTCTGACCCATTATCATCAACATTGATCAACTTCATCATCATCATCATCATATATTTCACGGAACGAGTCTGACCGACTCTTAGTTCCGGTGCTTACATATTATACAATAACAATTGATTTACATGTTCATGTGAAGTCTGTTTGATATTTTATACTGGTGAAATGATAGTCCACTAATTCCTTAATTTGGTCCGATGATTCGGCATTAACTATTTGGCTAGGAAGAGCATTCCACACAGGTCGGATTCTCTGCGTGAAAAAGTACTTTCTTAGGTCTCTGCTACTGCAGTCGATCATAAGTTTTTGATCATGTCCCCTCGTTGCTGTATAAGTCGCAGCAGGAAATAGCTTATCGTGGTCGATATTATAATGTCCCCTTTTTATCTTATACACCTCTATCAGGTCGCCACGAAGTCTCCTGTACTTTTGAGACATGAGATCTTGAATAATGAGACGGTGTTCATATGGATATTTCCGCAGCCACGGGATCATGCGGGTTGCGCGTCTCTGTACACTTATAATGCCCTCGAATGTTTAAGCAGGTGAGGGCTCCATATGCAGTGACCGTAATCAATTATTGGCCGCACCATTGAAGAGTAAAGTCTCGTGAAAGTATCTGAATTTGGTTTGGTGAAAGTTCTGTATATGATTTGATTTATTAATGGTGGTGCTGACATGCTTCTCAAATTTTAACTGATCATCTATATGGATTCCCAAATCTTTTTCACACTGTGATACTATTATAGTAGGTGCTTCCGGTGTATCTGTCATTACATATTGCTTTTTCGGGTTATTGTATCCGTAGTGCATTATGTGAATTTTTGACGAGTTGAACCGTAACTACCATTTTAGAGACCACTGGCAAACTGAATCGATGGCGCCTTGAATGTTATTTGTGATGGGATTTGCAATGAGTTTCGAGACAACTTAATACAGTGTGAATGTGTGTTTACAGAGAGTTAATTTATTCATGAATGCCGTGAATAGTTATACAATGTGTGGCTATATGATCATGGTTAGGGTGTCCATGGTGATATGTATAGGTATATAAGTAGTAGCTGTATGGTCATGTGTGAGGTGAATATATATACAGGGAGTGACCGTCTGGTCATTGAAGTGGTGTATGGGTATAACGAGAGTAGCACATTGTCCATATGTGTGTTTTTATGTATATATGGAGTGACTGTGTGATCATTGGTGGGATGTACAGGTGTACATTGGGTGGCTGTATTGTCATGGGCGGGTGTATATAGAAGGTGCCCTTATGGTCACGGCGGGATGTATATGTATATTACTGGCGGGCTTGTGTATATAGATGTATATGTATATCTGTTGTGGCTGTATTGTCATTGGTGTGTGTACAGGTATACAGTGAATAGCTAGCTGAATGCTCATGGATGGGTGTAGGTGTAGACAGTGAGTGGCTGAATTGTCATGATTTAGCTGTATATGCAATACTGGAGTGTACGAATGGCTGTGTGTGCGGGGTATTGGTATATTACGAAGGGCTCTATGGCCATTGATGAGGTATATACACCTCGAGTGACTCTATGATCATGGGTGAGGTGTATATGTATATCTTGAGTGGATATATGGCCATGGTGTGGCCAATATGTATACAGGGAGTGAAAGTATGGTAAATTAATGGTGAGGAGAATTGGTGAGTGACTGTATGATCACGAATGTGGTTTATGAATGTACAGAGTGGCTGAGTTGTCACGGGTGAGTTGTATATGCAAGTCTGGAGTGTATGATGGACGCTTCCACGGTTCGGGACATTGGTATATCTAGAGCGTAAGGTGAGCGTAAGGCCATTGGTGAGGTCTATATGTATACTATATATACCTGGACTTATGGTTATGGGTTGTGTGTATATGTATATCTTGAGTGGATATATGGCCATGGCTGTCACAAATAGATATAAAGGGAGTGATTGATGACCACTAGTGAGGTGAATAGGTATACAAGAAGTCATGTATGATCATGAATGTGGCGAATATATATACCAGGAGTGACTATATTGTCATTGGTGGGGTGTATATGTATATCTTGATTGGATATGGAGTGACTATGGCCAATGGTGAACCGAATAGGTATTCAAGAGGATACTGTATGTGCATGAATGTTGTGTATATGTATACAGACCGTGACTATATGGTCATGGGTAGGTGTAGGAGAATATCTGTTCTGCCTGCATGGTTACTCACGGCTGCATGGTCGTGTGTTGGGTGTTTGGGTATACCCAAGTGCATCCCTTAAAATGAACTTGTCATGCCTCATAAGGTACTGGGACAACCAGAATATAACATTCAGTTGTCAATTGATTAAGTAGCATGTTTAATATAACCAAGTCAGTCACAATTTGCTACCTTTTCAGAACAGCAGAGAATAATGTTCGGAAAATATGTGACAAATAAACATTTTTAACCAAATGTGGTTGCAATTTTGCAAGCCATCTTGAGTAATTTCTTCTAAAACACCAATGTGTGACACATTTAAGACAGATCAAAATAAAAAGCACATTTGATACCCAAGATAGTTCCATTTTACTTGAGAAAATGGTCCAAACCTGAAAAATGAATTTTTATTGATTTTTATGCCAAGTTTGTAAGAGAATAATCCCATAATTCTGGTAATTTCAGTGGTTAAATGGTAAAACTTAATCAAGGTGCATCAGAAATGTTAGTATTCAATATATAAGACAGAATAGTACAAATTGTTACTCAACCACAACTTCTAAGCGGTTGCATGGCACGCTGGTGCATTATTTATAATTTTCATATTTTGGATGCCATTTTGGCAGCCATTTTGAACCAAAGTGACAATTTTGGTACCATTGAGTTGGAATATCCATTAGAAATAGAAATAATCACTTACATTGCACAGTTCTTCCCATTTCTTGATGAAATATGACTAGAATCCCAATGGTGATTTTTTTGTGGAATTTTAAACTCTTACTTAAAATCAAATTTTTGAGTGTTCGGAAGGGGTGGGGACCCAATGAATGACATATTTCATTGATCCAATGGTCAGTTAACCTGCTAAATACAAAATAAAGTCACAATAATTATCAACCCATTCCAAACAGTGGAAACTGATCTTAAAGATATCAGTAACAAAAGTAACATTTTGCACTTCCCGTCGCCATTTTGGTGGCCATCATGGACGGGGAGTTCCAATTTTTGCATGAAAAGGTGATGTTATATTTTGGCTTCAAGATAGGTGTGCAGGTGTATACATATGACAATATTTTCTCACTGTAATTGCATCAAACGGACTTAATGGAAAATGGCTTTCCGATGAATGGCAACAAGCCATATGGATGTTAATATTGACATGTAGATGGGAACGAGTCATTTTGGGGTCATTAGGCCATATTTCCGACTAAATCCTGAAAAGTTACCCATAATTCTGCTGTGGTTAAGAAGTCGATTACTTAGAGCATTACTGTATTATGGCTCATCTTTGAGAAATTTATTGGGAATTAAAGAATATGAGTCTTTATTGTTTTATCGGTTATCAGACCGATGGTATTCGACTCAATTGGTTCTTGCCAGACATGTCAGATGTAAAATAACTTCAGGAAGACATAGATCTTGCAGTGCACACATGCAGTACAGTTCACTGCATTTAATACGACGGACTATCTGCAAATTTGTCAGGTAAATTTGCTGGCACTTGAACAAACCTTAACCCTTTACCCAACAGAACGGCCCTGTGCCAATGCATTCTCTTATATATGCGAGTCGACCATAGGTCGCCTCACATATATAAGAGAATACATTGGCATAACACATATTAAAAATGATAAAATTGTCAAAGAATGTAGAAAAATATTATAAAAATTGTTAAAAAATGTGAGAAAAAATGGTAATTTTTTTTAGGCCAATGCATTCTCTTATATATGCGAGGCGACCTATGATCGACTCGCATATATAAGAGAATGCATTGGCACAGGGCATAACTGTAACCATCACAATGTGGTCAACGAACCGGTTCCAATGATATCCATATTTGTATGGTGTTATTGAGACAGACCGAAGATATTTTAGGCTGTTGAAGCTTTATTTGGGCGTTTCTGGCCGTTTTGTTGGGTAAAGGGTTAAGCCATATAAAATATAGTTCTCAATTCAAAGACGGGTATTCAAATTTTTGCTGAAAGGTAATCATTTGCTCGTCTGTAGGAACTGCAATCAATATTTGATAACTGTTTTTATTTTATCTTAAAATACCAAAAACAATACTAATGCAAATACTCCCTGTTGACAATATTCTATCTTTTATACTATTTGGATCACTTATGGTACTTAAATAGCACCTTAGTCTCATAAATAATTTTCGATTCAATTTTACTTGTTTCCTGTTCGCCATTTTAACACCCTTTTTCACTGTTATTTTTAGCATGATACCCGTTCGGCATTTTACCCCCTTTTTAGCTCAACTTTACTTTGAGCTATTGCCTTGGCTTGGTATCTGTTGTCCGTATGTATGTGTGTTCGTGGAGACATCCATCAACATTTTCCATTAGCACGGGCTACAGGTTGGTCAGATCATTATGAAATTTGTCATGGATGTTAATATTGACATGTAGATGGGAACGAGTCATTTTGGGGTCATTAGGCCAAAAAACATGGCCACCGGCAGCCATCATGGATTTTACTCTTTGCATAACTAAATCCTTTGGCATTTTGGGGTCATTCAGCCATAAAACATTGCCATGGGCAGCCATCTTGGATTTTACTCTTTGCATCACATGTAGACAGGAATGAGTCATTTTGGGGTCATTCGGCAAAAAAACAGTTGCCATCTTGGATTTCAAAATTCAATCCATTAGCATGGGCTACAGGCCTGAGTGTTTGTCTGATAATCATGAAATTTGTCATGGATGTTAATGTTGACATGTAGATGGGAACGAATCATTTTGGAGTCATTCGGCCATAAAACATGACACCGACAGCATCTTGGATTTTACTGATTGGATGACTAAATCCTTTGGAATTGGGCTACAGGTCGTACTTTTCGTCGGATCATTATGAAATTTGTCATGGATGTAAACATTGACATGTAGATGGGAACGAGTAATTTTGGGGTCATTCCGCCATTAATTATGGCTGCTGGGATTCATCTTGGATTTTACTCTTTGCATGACAAAATCCTTTGGCACATGCTACAAGTTGTACATTTGGTCGGATCATTATGAAATTTGTCATGGCTGTTGATATTGACATGTAGATGTGAATGAGTCATTTTGGGGTCATTCCAGTGGTCATTCGGCAAAAGAACACATTTCAAAATTCAATTCATCATTCCATTCACTGCTCATCACAAAAATTTAACTTCTTCAAAAATATGAGCTACAGTGTCATGGACACTGTCGTTTAGCATGTTACCCGTTCGCCATTTTACCCCCTTTTTTGCTGTTATTTTTTAGCATGTTATCAAACCCAACTTACCAGTAGCTTTTTAACAGATTTTGTGATTTTATGCACTTCTGTATCTTTTATAACGTCTCACTTATAGTTCTACTTTTTTGTTGATGTCCATAATTATCTCTTATGTTGGCAATTGTATTTTATGTTTAACATGACAAGCATTTTAGAGCACTTCAGTGGATTTTACGCTATACAAAACTGTTATTTATTTATTATTTATTTTAAGTCATCTCCCTAGAAGCAATTTTTGTGATCAATCTATTTTATTGATCCTGGTCAAACTGACGAAGCGATTACAATGTGTACATCCAAAAGATAACTTTGCACAGTAAATGAAAGCTTTTTCTAAATTCTAAATGCAGACTCTGTCACCATATAACCATTAAAACCACATTTTCGTCAGTGTGTTATAGATTGCATAGGGGTGATAGGAAGACAGTCAGCCATGACTATATCACCCCTAGCAATATACATGTATAGTCTATTAATATTATATTTATTTGTAATTGTACTTTCCATGTGTGTGTATTGTAAATAAAATTATCCTATTCTATTTGCGAATGTCTGTCTGTATGTCCGTCTGTCTGTGTTCTATAGAAATTCATAGGGGACCACCTAGATGGCACAAAAGGGGTCTAATAGGGATAACATTTTACGGGAAAGACAATGGCAAGGGTTAGAATTTTCTAAAGTGTTGTAAGGGGCAGAAAAATGGGGAGGGGCACAAACAAAATTGTCGCCGATTGCCACCAAACTTATATATAATCATCCCCATAATATGACGAATCTAATGGTGTGGTTTAAATATATCAAAAGTTGCGCCATTCGCGTCAGGGATGCCCGGAAGTGGAGAGGGGCACCAAAATTGATCAAAATAATTTTAGCGCTGAATTCCACCTAATTGATGCACATGCTTCTGAGATCTTCTCCATGATACAAAGAATCTTACTGTGTGATTTACTGACGCCAAATTGGTGTCATTGGGATAAGAGATTTGGGGGAGTGGTGGGTGGGTACTAAATCTGATAAGAATTGGTTTAGTCGCCGATTGCCACGAAACTTATACAAATTCATCCCCATGGTATGAGGTGTCCAATGGCATGGCTTAAAGCTGTCAAAAGTGGCTTCATTCGAGTCAGGGGTGGTGCTCTGAAAGGGAGAGGGGCACCAAAATTGATACACAATATTTTAGTCCCAATTTCCACCAAATTGATACACATTCTTATCCATGATATGAGGAATCTAATCGTGTGCTTTTAGAGATGTCATATTGGTGCTGCTTTGATGAGAGATGGGGTGGGGTGGGCACTAAATTTGATAAAAAATTGTTTAGTTGCGGATTAGCACCAAACTTACAAATAATAATCTCCATGATATCAGGAGTCTAATTGTGTGGATTAAAGATGTCAAAAGTGGGGCCATTCGAGTCAGGAGTGCCTAGAGGGTGGGAGGGACACAAACATTGATAAACAATATGTTTAGTGCCGATTTCCACCTGATTGATACATATTCTTTTCCGTGATACGAATAATCTAATCGTGTGGTTTAAATGCCCCAAATTGGTGCCTTTTGGGTGAGAGATATGCAATGGTGGCCCTAAATTTGATACGAATTTGTATACTCGCCAATTTTCATAAATTTTATATACTGGTATATTCATCTCTATAATGAGTCTAAGTGTGTGGTTTAATGATGTCAAAAGTGGCACCGCTTGAGTCCGAAATAGGGACGGGAGGGTCACCGAAAACTTATAAAAATATGTTTAGTGCCAATTATCATCAAACTCATACACGTTCTTCTCAAATGATACAATGAATAAAATATTTGCGAATATCTGTCTATGTTCTATATATATCTTTAAGGGTACAGTCGAGATGGCACCAAGGCGGTCTAACAGGGGTAACTTTTTACGAGTAAGATAATGGTGCGGGTTAAGATTTTCTAAAGTGACGTTGTTGGTGTCAGGGGAGGGGCTATTTTTAGCACAGATTTCGACCAAATTGATATATTAGTCTTCTCTGTGATACGAGGAATATAAACGTGTGATATAAAGACGCGAAATTGGTGCCGTTTGGGTCAGAGATGGGGGGGTAATAACTATGATAAGGATTTGTTCAGTTGCCGATTAGCACCAAACTTATATATAATCATCTCCATTATATAATGCATGCATGAGTCTGATAGACGTGGTCTATATATGACAAAAGTGGCGCGGTTCAAGTCATGCACGAGGGGAGTTGCACCAAAGTTGATACAAATATATTTAGCACTGATTCCACCAAATTCATGCACATTCTTCTCTAATGATATGATGAATTAAATCACATTTGGGGTCGTTTGGGTCATGGATGGCGAGAGGAGATTCACTAGCATTTATAAGATTGTTCAATTTGCCGATATCCAACAAAGTTATATATAGTCATCTCCCAAGCCATCTCCATGTCGTTCTAATGAGTTTTTGGAATTCCAATTTCACAATCTCGACAAATGGTGACCGAATTAAGTCACTTGAACAATTATATCTTCTCAACTGTCATATTTATATGGGGATGGAAATCAGGGAATTCCTATAATGATCTAGCAACACAGTTACATAGAAGAAAGCATTAAAAAGTATCAAACTATTTAAAGTGATGTGAAACACTCCGGTAGGGTGATCGCATAGAAATGGAGAAAAATCTTGCTCAAAGTAGTAATTATTATAAATAGTATATCCAAATTGACAACAGACACTGTCATTCTTATATATTAATTAAACGCAGTGACTCTCGATGGCAAAGAAGTTTTCGTTATCTTCTCGCAGATAGTTGCGTCCCGAATCTGGAAGTAAATATTTACAATTGCGCGTAGTTCAGATGATGTTTTCTTTGGAGTGTTAAGGTCGATTTGTTTGAAATTTTCTGCGAAGTTACTAGAATGCTATATTCCTCCGGTTGGCATATCGCCTGAATACTTATTTATTAGTTTCACACAACCAAATAATTACATAATATGTCTTTAAGAGATACATATATTCATTCAAACTGAGGAACCTTGAATCGTCAGAGGATTGCATATTAGAATGGCTCATGTATATAGTATAACACGATTGAGTCTCCCATTCAATATAGTTTTCACCAAAAAAGTTACAATTGCCAAGAGATATGGAAATGTAGAGCAGGCCTGTTCAAAAATAGTGTTCACAGTGTGCAGTCAAATATGGTTACTTCTGAGATAAAGGAAAACGCAGTCCGTAGCACATGACTTTTCAGGATCCTCCAATATTGACATCTAACAAGGGTATATCTGCCCGATACAGAGGATTTCTTTCATTTTTTAGAACAGACTCATCGCCTAACATAAACAACTCAAAATCTCCCTGTGTCGGGCACATGTAGCTGCTATACATGCATAACATCAATTCTTTTAAACTGAAAATGATTAGCTAGTATATAGCACCAGAACACAGGAGCAGCACCTGGACATATCTTTAAAGCATCTGTATCTTTATGAAGATATGATAAACTAGATTGATTGATTGATACACCTCTATGTAAAACACAATTGTCGTCTTTTATTTTTTGGAACTAATGTGTATATAATGTTCATGTTTCATGCTATAACGTCTGAAGTATACGCAGTTGTAAATAAATAAATACTTCTTTATTGGTGGAACGGATTAAACTCGATAAACCAAATGATAATCACTCCGACCTGACAAGATGAGCCACTACTTATATTCCATGTGTAAGAATCATGTTTTGTGATGCCATTTGGATATATACAATTCATGAGAATACGTGTAATACTTTGAGAGCAAGAGTATTCTCTATTCCCACCAAATATCCACAGAGGGTTTCACATCACTTTAACCTGGGCAACGCCGGGTAACCCTGCTATTATTATATATAAGCAGTGAGTGATTTGGGCAACTTACACTATACACATTGGACCACGGAGACTCAGGTTAAGTATTGGGGATATAATGAACAGTTTTTATAGACAGTGCAGTCTATTCCCAGTGATAAAGGAATTGTATATAACGATTTGAAATGTCCCGAATCACCCAACCGCTTTCGAATCGAATCTAATCTCGAAGCGTCGTCGGGCCCTAATGCTAGGCATGCTCTTTCACTTGCTAACAATGTCTTACTCCAGACATTTCTTGATTTATTGCCACTCATATTGGAGATATTGAATGATATGAGGGTGTTCCGAAGACGTTGGCTGTGTCATACACTTTGCATATCTATATATATAAAAGCCGTTGTCTGTGTGTGTATGTGCGTGTGTGTATAACTTGGTCACGCTTTTGGTGCATTTATAACTTTTCAACCATGCATGCAATGTGGCCCAAATTTGTACCACGAGCTATATTGTGTCCTAAAAGATGACTCACCAAATTTCACGCCAATGGGTCAAAGCAAACCTGAGATCTAACATGGTCCCCAAATGCAGTATTTGCACTCAAGACACTATTTCTTATGACTTCCATGCACTCTGCCAAAGCGTTGCTGGAAATAGGCGCTAAATTAATTTGTCAGTTCAGGTTGAGTGTGAATACAAGTAGCGAATGTTGATTTTGTCTTGGAAGTGCATGTAGTTGGGTGTAGGTTCGAGACTCGAACGCTCTACCATAACCATTGTTGGGAATGGGTGCCAATATGGTATTTTAATTTGCCAGTTCGGTGTGAACATAATAAAGAATGCTGTCTTTGTTATGAAAGTTGTACATTGAGTGTGGAATCGAAAGAGTACCGGTATACCCGGAAGATGGTGAATGAACACAGTCTGACCTCCCGCCAGTGGGTACCGTTCAGTAGATGCGCTGGAAATCGGTGAGCAAAACCACATTCATGGGTGGGGACTAATACAGTATAAACAATACTGCTGATTAATGCTCTTTTAATATTTCAGTTGAGTGTAAATCTGATAAAAGAATGTTAAAAAGATTAAAATGTGCGCGAAGTGCACGCTGTTCAATATATCATATAATGTGCGGGAAGTGCACAATGGGGCCACAAGTCCCTCCGCCGCCAAATATATATTATATATAGAAATAAAGTAAAATATCTTGATTGTTAGTTGGGGAGAGGGGAGGGGGTAGAAAATACAGTTTTTTTAAAAATAAAGTGTTCCCACAAATGGGCCGCAGTTCCGGGGCCTGTGATCCTTAGGCTGCATACTGAATACAGACTCCCAATGGGGTCCGTTGAGATCAAAATGTGCCGCAAGCCCCCTCCATCGCTGAATAAAGGTTCCCGAATTGAGTATGTTTCAGTTAGTATACAGTAATGTTTAAAGTAATATGCTGACTTTGTTTCGTTCAATATGTGCATGCGTATATGTGTGGTGGGTTGGGGGTAGAAATACAGTTTTAGTGAAATAAAGTGTTCCCTCGCGCATCCAGTGACAGAAAAAGAGAAGCATGACCATTCCATTTCTAATATAGAAATGATAATTTGTTCATTACTGAGGACACTAGAAAGTAACAAAGAACATTATGCACCCGTCATTTTGTGACAGGCAATCCCCTAGTAACCGCATATACAGCAACTCTGATTGATCAAATACTCACCAATGACCCTTTATCTGCTTTTCAATCTGGGATAATTTTGGCTGATGTTAGTGATCATTTTGGAATGTTTTATCGTGAAACTACTACTCACAAGGCGAACCAACAGCCAAAAACTAAGAAGCTAAGAAGCTTCACTGAGGAAAATATTTCATGTTTCAGGGGTATCTTGTCTTCTGAAAACTATGACGCCATTTTTCATTCAAATGACCCCAATTATACATATAACACTTTTATGAAGATTTTCACTAATTCTTTTAATATTGCCTTCCCACTAAAAGAAGTTAAACTCACACGTAAATACATAAAACGACAACCATGGATGACAGATGGTCTCCGGAATTCATCAATACATAAAGAGAAATTGTATAGGGAACAATTGAGAGATCCAACTAATTGTAAGATTCTACAGTATAAAAACTATTGTAAATACTTTAACCGAATCAAAAGATACACAAAAAAGTCTTATTATGAAAATCTCTTGAACTCTCATAAGTCTGATATGAAAAAAACATGGGAAGTATTGAGAGAGGTCACCCAACAAAGTAGTAAAAAACAACAGTATCCCCAGAGCTTTGACATAAATGGCATAATTATACACGATAAAAAAAGTGTGGCTGAGGAATTTAACAAATTGTTTTCTACTGTTGGTGTTCGGGAACAAGAACAAATAGATAGTAATTCCAAATCAGAATTTTCGGAATACTTGGATATTCCCTCTGTCAGAAGCATGTTTGCTCGACCTACAACTGTACATGAACTAAATGATATTGTTAAAATGATAAATAAAAAAAATAGTAAAGATAAAGATGGAATGTCAACTGCTCTAATAAAAAGTGTTATTAGTGAAATATTATTTCCATTATGCCACGTAATAAATATTTCAATAGAAAAAGGTGTTGTTCCAAATGACATGAAAGTAGCTTGAGTTATTCCGTTATTACAAATCTAATGATATCAAATCAATAGAAAACTATCGTCCAATAAGTATCCTTCCGGTCTTTTCAAAAATACTTGAGAAAGTGCTTTGCAGACTATTAGTAGATTTCTTTGCTGATAAATTTTATAATGACCAATATGGCTTTCGAAAAGGTCATTCAACTGTCCACCCCATACTTAAGCTAAAGCGATGTTGCCAAAAACAATGATAAAAAAACAAAAGACAGTACTCTGGCAACCTTTTATTGACTTTTCAAAGGCCTTTGATACTTTAGATCATGATATACTATTAGCCAAATTATACTTCTATGGCATCAGGGGAAACATGAAAAAAATGGTTTGCCAGTTACCTTAATGATAGATACCAATATGTAGATATGGATGGCTATATATTATCCAAACAACCAGTTGTAACCGGTGTCCCTCAAGGATCTGTACTGAGCCCGATACTTTTCCTTATCTATGTTAACGATATGCATCGTAGTACTAAATTGTCTCTTCTCTCCTTTGCAGATGACACAACTGCAAAATCATCAAACAAAGACCTTGAAACCCTTTTTTATTTACAAACAATCAGCTAGAATCACTTAATTAATGGTGTAAATTAAGTTAATAAATTGTCTCTAAATACTAAAAAAAACAAATACATATTGTTTCAACCTGTTGGTGGAAATCTTGATTGCCATAGATATCATCTCAATATAAATGGCCAAAGTATTGACCGAATCGGGAACAATTGTGATGAGAAATCATTTAGGTTCCTTGGTATTCATATTGATGAGAATTTAACATTTAAATACCATGTATCTGCTGTTGCAAATAAGATGTCGAGGGCTATATATGCTATTAATAGAGCTAAAAACTATCTTCCTGAAAGAAGCCTAAGTCAATTGTATCACTGTTTAGTGTATATAGTCACCTGTTATATGGTATGGAAATTTGGGGAAACTCGAAAACACTCAATAAATTGACAAAACTTCAGAAAAAAGCAATTCGAGTCATTCATAATAGGAGATATAATAGTCATACAGATCCCTTATTCAAGAAGAGTGAAATATTAAAAGCCTCGGATTTATATAAGCTAAAAATTTGTCTATATATGCATGACTGGTACCACAATAATCTACCACCTCCACTTCAAAAAACATAGCATCCATAATAAAGCTGGTATGACTACAAGAAGATTGGTAAAATTAGTGAATCCAAACCAAGAACGAACTTTACAGAAAATCTTCCATTTCATATTTTCCCAAACTCTGGAACAACATAGAAACCTCGTTTAAATCAACTCGTCCTAGATCAAAATTTAAACATGAATTACTTGATGAATTTATTGATAGTTACTTAGACACTGTTAAATGTAAAAACCTCCGCTGTTTTGACTGCTACACATTCATGTATGAATAGTCCATATTACCCCATACTCCAGGAAATTTTTCCAGAAATTGATCACTCTTAGTCTAATTGAATTGAATCTATGACAAGAATACTCTGATCACCGCAATAATAAAATAATATCTATCTCATCAGTCATCTTCAGTCATCTTCATTCTGGTCATCCATAATCTATCTATAATTTATAGATTAAAACTATGATAAATATTTTCATTTGGATGACTATAGTTAGAACCATATTTGAAGAAATGTATTTTAGTTTCATACGATAAATAGCCTGGCAGGCCAAATAAGAAATACCACATTGTCTTGGGGTAGCTCAGAGTCGGAATATGTTTATTTTATGCGAGGTGTAGGAAGACAACCAGTTGGTCATACCACCTCCCTGTGATATATACCATATTTTATTGATTTTGTACCCTTTATTGTTATATTGGTTATATATTACTAAATAAATTATTATCTATCTAGTATTATAACACCCCAATCAGTCCTCGACCAATGTAAGTTATCCATTGTGGTCCTGTGACCGTCCTGTATTTACTGTAAAGCTATTTAAGTCATCGCATGTGCTGTAAAACTGTCTGTCATTATTAAAATAAATCTTTACAGTAAATAAAGGTCAGTCAATGGATAACTGATTGGCATGTTATAAAAGTATGTTATAAGCATGACGTGCATATACTATAAGCGCTTGTGATCTTTATTTCACTTACAAAACGGACGCCATGCACATGTAATAATGTTGCTGTGTCACACATATCAATTGTATATCTCAAATGCATATTTTGTTTAATGAGGTTATATAATTGAAGTTTAAAATCCATTCATTTACAGCAACCACGCCACCTTGTTATCGGTGCATTAGCGCAGCCAACGTGTGTCTTCCATCAAACACACTGTGTAATAATCTGTGTGAGTGCCCAGACTGTGAAGATGAGTACGATCCTTTATGCAGTGAGTATATCCTATATATACAGTCCACGCTTCATGTGTGAAATGGGAATTTTCTGTTTACAGAATCAAAACTGAAAATAATACATTTTGATTAATTTAAGTGAAGCTGCCACATCAACGACCAGTCACACACTGAGTCGGTATACAGCTAACTAACAACCTTAATCGAAAAAAGAGTTTTGTCTTATAACTTAATTCGTCATTTCGCAGGAGAACCACAATGATTAAAAGGTATAAGTAAAACGAGCGTGAAACTTTTAGATTAGTTTCAACCAAAAAGACTCATGAAGTTGAAACAGACACACTGTCACTCAAACATCTAATTATCGTTTGATCAAGAGACGTCATAAATTCATTGTTTTCGATTGGCTAGTGGACAGTGTTCATGCAATGGTCTGTGCGTTCCAACGTAGCAGCGTGTGTTCCTGATATCTTTCGGCCGTAACACGAGTTGTTATGGTTTCAAATTTCATTTCTTTGTAAGTGTTAGCATGAGTCTTGTTGATTTATCTTGGTACTTATGCACTGAGGGTTGATTAACAGTAACGTCAATGGCATGGCAGTCCTCCCCGAAGGAATTCTGATGCAATATCAGAATTCCCTTTTACATTGTGGGAAGTGTCAAATAGTTTTCATGTACATTTTATAGGTGTATATTTGGTGTGGTAAAATCACTTGATGCTGCTGTCATTTCTATAACGGAAAGTAATCTAGACATTCAGGTTACCGATACATAACATTAATGGGTAAATTTGCGACAACCATTGGTTTTATAGTATTCCATGGATTGACAGCTTATGATTAAATTAAACACCCTAGTCTGAAAATTCGATAATGACATCACACTGCATGTGATGAGATTAATTTATCCATCTTGCTCATGAAAAACGACATCGCTTTACCGGGCCGAAAGTTGCCTGCATTTGTTGCCATAGCACAGCTGGAGTCAATTAGTTGAAATGTTTATCTCTCATATCCATTTCTCTAATTTTATGTTCATGTATATGCTTTCAATAATTTATAGAATACATATACATGAACATAGAATTATAAATTATATATGTGTATTTCCTGTTTCTATGATATTTGTTATTGTCTGCCTTATTCTGTGTTCACTTGTGTTAAATGACGACTGACACGTTCTATTAACCTCTTCGCTGCTAAATGACGTTATGACGTTGTTTGCTGGACTGATGATGTTATTGCCATTTTCCAGTGGGAAAATATAACGGGAATATCACAAGAACCACAAAACTGACTCAGTTGAAAGGCTATTATCGTTCACAATCAATGAACATCATACACTGTTTGAAACTTCGAGATGCAGTTATTCCGATTCACCAATCTGAGTTCCAGTTATGTATAAAGGCCTACTGCTAGTGTGCTGAAGCAGGTCCATAGGTACCACAGACCATATAGCACACGGCATTTACGTCCGTAATAGTTATGGCTGTCATAGCTGCGAAGAGGTTAAAGTGTATTTAAGAAATGACTTGCAGATCGATTGGGGTCATTGGATTTTGACCGGCAGTGTATTAAACAAAGTGTGTGAATCACGCGTACTTTGTTTAATTACTCTATCGGTCAAAACCAATGACCCCAATCGATCTGCAAGTCATTTCTTATTATCATGTATACCAGTACATTTTAATAGAACATTATTATACCCCCCGCAACGAAGTTAGGGGGGGTATACTGGAGTCAGCTTGTCCGTCCGTCCGTCGGCGTCGGCGTCGTCCGGCGTCGGCGTCGTCCGTCTGTGGACACAAATTTGTCCGGAGTTTTTCTCAGTCATTTTTTGATCAATTTCCGTGGAACTTGGCACAGACATCAATCACCATGGGAACCTGTGCACCTGCTATTATGACATCTGTTGGACTTTTTTTAGTGGAGTTATCCCCCCTTTTTCGACTTAGAAAATTTTCACAACATGTATACTTTTGTCCGAGCTTTTATTCCTACATTTTTCAGTCAATTTTTTTAAAACGTGGCACAGATATTTAGTACCATGGGAACTTGTGCACTTCCGATTATGACGTCTGTCTGACATTTTTTGGTGGAGTTATCCCCCTTTTTTTATTTAGAAACTTTTTTTGCAACATTCATAATTTTGTCCGAGCTTTTATTCCTACATTTTTGGTCAATGTTTTTTAATCTTGGCACTGATATTTAGTACCATGGGAACCTGTGCACCTGCGATTATGACGTCTGTCCGACATTTTTTGGTGGAGTTATTCCCCTTTTACAACTTAGAAATATTTTCGCAACATACATAATTTTGTCCAAGCTTTTATTCCTACATTTTTCGGTCAATAGGTTTAAGATTAGGGTTATGGTTGTACACCTGCAATGGGAACTGTTATTTTATTATTTTAACTAAATGTTTACTGACATGTGAAACATCTTAGTATTTTAAAAACAGGGGGGTATCCGTAGTCCCATTGGGACAGTCACACCTCTAGTTTATAATTTGAACAACTCTTCAAACTACCATAACAATAATTGTAAGTAACACATATTGTTCAAATTCCAACACAGTTTCCCAATAACAACACACATCTAGCACGTGGACACAATTGGCTTGAAGTGGCGTAGGTGGTTCATCTCTTTTTGTGAAGTGGACATCACGCAGCGAGCTCGTGTGTACTGTCGGCTTGAAGTGACATAGGTGTGCATCGCTTTTTATGAAGTGGCCACTTCAGTTATTGCCTGATGAATGTAGGAAACATATCTCCATTTGTTCTGATTCTTAACCTCTTCGCTGCTATGATGTCCGTAACTATTACGGACGTAAAAGTTCACGCCGTGTGCTATATGGTCCGTAGGTACTACGGACCTACTTCAGCACACTAGCAGTAGGCCATTATACATAACTGGAACTCAGAGATTGGTGCATCGGAATAATTGTATCTCCAAGTTTCGAACAGTGTATGATGTTCCACAATTGTGAACGATAATAGCCTTTCAACTGAGTCAGTTTTATGGTTCTTGTGGTATTCCCGTTATAATTTTCCATTGGAAAATGGCAATAACGTCAACAGCCCAGCACACAACGTCATAACATCATTTAGCAGCGAAGAGGTTAAGGAAGCTAATTGTGTGAATGCAGAGGCTGTGTGATTATTAGGAGATAAAAGTACCATGTTGAGTTGTACATTCTGGGATTCGAGCATGAAAACAGTTTGTGAACTGCCGGTGAGTTCACAAACTGTTTTCATGCTCGAATCCCAGAATGTACAATGCAACAGAGTACGTTTATCTCCATTGTAATTCAATCTAGCAAGGAATTTGCAAAACAAACTGTAAAAAGTATCATTTATTCATTTTCATGACACGAATCGAGACTTTCATTTTTTCCGTTGTCACCGTGCACAAATCATTGGGTTTGTTCATTGCGTTACTCGGAACACTGCTCCGTAACAATTTCCTGTGGGGCGGGTTGGCTCGTTTCGCTACTCCGTTCTGCGCCAATGAAATTTAACCATGCTACATTCAGATTTGATGCACGCTGAAGCGGCCGATGAATGGTATCT
Source organism: Siphonodentalium dalli (assembly GCA_032622095.1). Classification (NCBI taxonomy): domain Eukaryota; kingdom Metazoa; phylum Mollusca; class Scaphopoda; order Gadilida; family Siphonodentaliidae; genus Siphonodentalium; species Siphonodentalium dalli. Next base: position 93,097,294 of record CP136069.1, read on the forward strand.
ATAGACAAAAATGCGCAGGTGTGCTCGTTTCGCTACTCCATTCTGCGCCGATGAAATTTGAGCGTGCTACATTCAGATTTGATGCACGTTAAATAATTTTTTTTAAACTAAATTTTTATAATTTAACAAAATTTGAAAAACTAACACCATTATATACCCCGAGTCAGCACACCAAATTTGGTTTAAATCGGTCCAAAATATTGTTATGTACTGGTAAATTTGTTTGGAGCGTTATTCACTTTGGACTACTTCGCTATTAATATGGCTATATTATTTTCTGATATCTCTTATGCCAATGTGCAGATAAAGAAAGCTATGGTATCTAATTTAAAAAATAGTTTCAACAATACACATCACATGCTGTTAACAGTAGACTAGAACATCACTCTACAGATGGTCTGAGGTCATTATAAATGTTATTGGTTTCATAGAGATGCCAGCCTTTAACATAAACAATGCCTGTGATTTGTTGACAGCTCTGCTGTATAATTGATACTAATGGGTCAGCAATGAGGTGTTTATCTTGATGGCTGTTGTGGGTAGAATTTGATACATTATCATTGTAAACTTAAATTGGAATCTCTAATTTGTGTTGTGTACATTGTCCATAATAGTACATAACAGTATACTCTATAATTCAACATCAAAACTCTCATTTATGATTCCGATCAGAGTAATTTACTATCGCCAAGGGATGGGTTAACATCTGCCGATCGTGATCGGCCTCTTGTTTTCATGTGATATACAAGATCTTCAACTCATAATGTTGGGATATAAGATTTTATGAAACTCATTTGATAAATTTGATTCACAACTTGTCTACGACTCATTGTGAATCAAATTTATCAAACTCATTTCATAATATCTTATATCCCAACATAATAAGTTGGAGATCCGCTATATATCTCCAACCTGAGAGGTTGTCATGTCCAATGTTTATATATGTTCTTGTAACTGGAGATCTTTAATTCTCGGTATTCAATTTGCGAATTTGGGAAGTTTATTGATGTTATGGATGTTATGTCATCATTTGTGTTTGATTATTTATAAATGTGCTGTTGCAGATTCTCATGATTGTGAAGACTATCAGACAAGAATTCGTGGATGTGCAAATGAGGGAATCTTGGACGACTGTGTCAACAACACTGATATTTGTGATGGTTACCTCAACTGCGACTTAGCCCAGGATGAGATAGTTTGCAGTAAGTTGCCACAGTTTAAATTGTTTGTTCAGTAAATTACTATGCACTGGTCTGCGCATAACTTCTCTACCAGTTATGCGACCTGAGGCCATATATATACAGGCGTTTGACTAGAAAGTTTTCCGGATTAAACATTTTAAAATATCACATAAATAATCTCCAATTCTCGCATTTTAGGATGTGTGATAATCATTTTTAATATTTGAACATTGACAGAAAGTTTTAATCTAATAGAAAAGAAAAGTGAGTTTCTTATGTGCCTATCTATTAGGCATATCTATTACTTGATGCAATAAAAAAATATTCATGAGGCGATAATCCGGATTTGTGTTTAATACACTCTTGTTCCTGGATTACAGTGTGGTAATAACAAATCCGCATCCTGAATACCAGACAGTTCAGAGATGGGGGTCAATACTGAATGCCAGTTAACACTGGGGTGAATACGGAATACCAGTTAAGAAAATATGTGATGAAGGACAGATTTTATTCTTCACTACATTTATTAACATCACTTTTCTCAGTAGTAATCTGTCAAACTTAATTTTTGAGTATAAAGTCTTCTTCTCAGCAGATTCTGTTGGTGAAGGTACCCTTCTGAATAATCTACCGGCTGCCGGCTTGGCAGCATTGAGGAATTGGAGAAATCTGGATAAAACAAAGATAGTGGTCAAAATGGCAAAAATTATTGACACCAGGAAATGGTTTTCAGCCCCATATTTCAAATGGGAAAAATATACAAAACACACACTATTACCACAATTGCTATGTTTGCTGAATTAAACTATTTATGATATGCGAGTATAAAACAGCGGAAAATTACCGAAACATTGATCGTCGTATGTATCTCTTCGAAACTAGAGTGAAATACGATTGTGTTATTTCATTGTAGATATTGCTATTTCACTATAGCTTGCCGGGTTGAAACTAAACAACTTGGTGGCGATCAATTAGAATAGTCCCCTGGCCGAATTCGAAGAAAGAAACTGGGTTATCTTAAAGCAGGGTTTCCGCTATAGAGGCAGGGGCGTATCCCTTTTTGGGCCCCATTCCCCCAGCCAAGTTTTCCCCTTCTGTCATACCACAGGACATATTCCAAATGTATACAGGTATAAAGATGTTTACTTCTCAATTTCGTTGCGGAAAGTACTAAGAAATTTAAATCGTTGACAACTTTATTTGATTTCTAGCGAGAATACACGTGTACTCGGACCGATCTAACACGAACACCGACATCGCTAGAACACATGCTTTGGAGTCCACTGGTTATGTTGCTGCGGTTAGGTTACGAAAAATGACCGCCGATAATTTAATCATGTTAGCAGTGATAGCATAGAGGGCGCTGTCTGGAGTTTGGTACTGTATCATACGAACGGTCGAACCTATGGAAAGACTATAATTCCGTAAATTTATTCTTAATTCGACATCGACTGTGGTTCTATTCTAATTACATTAAGGACGTTCGGTTAAGTGACTGACAATTCACTTTATTATTAATTTGTCAATTTTGTGCGCGACGTGAACTATATTATGTACTTCTTATAGAAGAGGTGCCTCGAAAAGTCAACGGGGGAATTTCATAACAAGACAGACAGCATCCAAAATTTCTGCCGAGTCTTGAATAGTGGTCGTTTAACTTCAACGGGTGTGTTTCCGTATAGAGCAATTAATTTTTATCTAATATATTTTCTATGTTTTAAAGTTATTGCGGTTGATAGCATAGTAACTTAGGTAGAAAATGGATGCTAAACGATCAGCAAATCTACCCTCTGTTTCTTCTATTGGCCGATACAACAAAAGTAGGTCCATTTGTGTTTCCACGACATTGAAAACATTGACTGCATTTTCCCCTTGGCGGATACAGGACCCGTTCCCCCAAACCTAGCGGAAACCCTGCTTAAAGGAACTGTGAGGTATCACACTGGCGCAGCTTTGGAGATCTTTTTTGCAAATCAGGCCGACACCTTATCCTTCCTGTCCTGGCAAATATACTGCTTTAATTCTTTTGAGAGCCTTGAATTCGTTATCAGCATAGAATGTCGCATTATAGCATTAAATGCGGGATAATCATCAGCAATTTGATTCATCATAATCATAAGATGAGCAGTGTTGATTAACTTAGGCCTTATATCGTGGTGTGATTATGATATATTACACTCCAGACATGCACAAGGGTTTATCGACAGAGTGGGTTCTATAGCAATTTCGTGTATAAATTAGGTCAATCATATCATACATCAAGGCATGTGAGAAATCAGAGATTCATAATGCAAACAGACTACAAGCTCACCGACTCTGGCTGAACGTACTTGATTGAAATTTTCCCATTGCACGCGACATTTATATTTTAGGCCACTCCGATGAAAATATTTGACAGTCCATAATATGTTATAATTATGTTTTCTGAATGAACTTCACTGTGCATAATTCCGATAGTAACTCCCCTCATTTTGGAACGCCAGCCATTGAAAGACGCACACGTTTATTTCAGATTAATTAATGCTTTAAGCCCACCGATCTACTGTGCGACAAAAGTGCTCGCAAAAATTCAAAACAGCAGTGTCGTATTAGATAATAATTGGTGACGTCACAAAATCAGATATAGTCTATATACGACCCAAAGCGTCCGTCTTTGGTTCGTTATAACTAACCGTCATTAGCCTTGCCCTTATCAAACGAAATCTTCAACGGACATCTTGCATTTGTACACTTTGAGCATATTTTAGAATTAACGTCAGTCTCCTTCATGATGTCCCACATCTCTTTTTTGGTGACCAAAATTATGAATTCTGAAAATTGAAGAATTAATACAACGATGACTATTTAAAGGCTTCGTACATGTATCACCTGATTATTGATCAATTTCATGATATGCTTATTTATCACAACTGTAATGCATAGCATGACATATTTCCTGATTTGCAGTTTGGAAAGGGTGCAGTTAGGTTAATTATTTTGTAATACCTCAAAGAATATATGGGTTTTAGTTTGGAACATGGAGTTCGTAATCAATATGATAAATAGAAATCCCATTCAACATAGCATATAAATGACTGAGATAAATGTTTACCGCAATGGAAATTCAAATCGTTGGGTCTGCCATCACCTTTGACAACGGAGTTAAAGAGAATGTGCGTGGGGTGCGGTATTTGATGACGTACTGGCAGTTTCCACCATGCATGACATTCTATCACATCGTGTTATATTAGACGTATATCACCTGACGCCTGATCCATGGGTTGGCTACTGAATTCTTTACATGTGTGCATTAAAGGCCCACTTAATTTTTGAACCCCCAGATCACATTATATAAAATATATGCCATATTATATACCATTTGAAAGAGGAAGCTCCAAAACATTTTTTTTCAACTGATGTAATAAACTGTGAACATGTTGTTTTTGTTGAGAAACCAACATCTGTTATGTGCTGAAGTTTCTACACACAGTCTTATTATTTTCAGTGGAAGGGGAATAACTCTATGTATTTAGATTTTGAGTCATTCCCCTTGAATGCCGGCTGATACGGACCCTGGCTCTTACGGACCCTGGCTCATACGGACCCTGGCTCATAAGGACCTCCGGCTCATACGGACCCTGGCTTATACGGACCCTCGGCTTATACGGACCCTGGCTCATACGGACCTCAATTAAAATATACAATTTTATTTTTTATGTTTATTTAAATAAATTCAAATACTGACAACATACTTACTGAGATAACAAAAATATGATCAGACGAACATTATTTAAACTGGGGCGTACAGCTTGGCGGCTTCTTTCAGTAGTTTGCTGGCAGTTACCCTCATCGACGAGTAGTATATCCATGACGAAGCCGAATGGTATCTCCACATGAAGCACAGTTAGACGTTGTAGAATTATGCCAGTCAACAATAAATCAGTTGAATATATACCAGTTGTGTTTTTACTAACATGTTTTCATAACAAATCAAACTCAGTGGATTCATCCTGATCACCATTCACTGACCATTCATCATCGCGTGTCTGTTTATAAAACAATATAAGTGTTTATACAACGGACAATGGCGGACACATAACATACGAGTGTTTATACAACGGACAATAAATCAGTTGAAACAAGTTGTGTTTTTACTAACATGTTTTCATAACAAATCAAACTCAGTGGATTCATCCTGATCACCATTCACTGACCATTCATCATCGCGTGTCTGTTTATAAAACAATATAAAGGGATCACACACGAGTGATTATACAACGGTGAAAAGATTAATTAACACGATTCAATAAATGCTTTTTTCAAGCCAGAACATCACCGACATTCTCAATTAATACAGATATATGTGTGAAAAGACAATCATAATTATATATTAAATTCATATATATAAGTTTGAAAATCACCGAAAAAATCGGTTAAATTCATAAATATAAGTTTGAAAATCACCGAAATTCTCAATTAATACAGATATATGTGTGACAAGACAATCATAATTATATATTAAATTCATAAATATAAGTTTGAAAATTGCATATTTGAATTGAGGTCCGTATGAGCCAGGGTCCGTATAAGCCAGGGTCCGTATCAGCCGGTGGTCCGTAAAAGCCAGGGTCCGTAAGAGCCAGGGTCCGTATAAGCCGCATACCTTCCCCTTCCATTAAAAATAAACTATATTTTGAATTCTGTTGCATTCTGGGAGCCATGACGGGGGAAATGGTTTTAGCTATTTTCTATTACTCTAGGCACCTTCTGAGGCACAGAAGTTCCAAATGGTGATGAATTTTAGTATGATAATCATATATATTTACATACTAAGTGTGATTATCACTAAATCCAGCATTCTGATTGGTCGGCGCCAACGTGACTAGTTGCAGTTATTTCTCGGTGAACGCGCAAGAGCTCATAACTGCAGCCCCATAATTACATCGCTACGTCATAGGTTTCGGAAAGAAGAACGCGTAATGTTTTGGGCGCATTTGGACTCGCGCAGGATTGATTTAATAAGTCATCAGGTTTTCAATATAAAGAAATTGTTCCTGTTAACTTTTGCCAAGGGTGCTATGGGATATTTTGGGCTGGTTTTGTCACGATACACTTTTCGATTTAAATACATTTACAAAAGCGGCTTTTTCGCTAAATGTATATAAATATAAGGATTAACTGTCATGTGGACTGTTTTTATGGAGATATAACCGTGAGGTAAGTGGTCATAACTTGTATGTAAAACCCTTCGGGTTTTACACAAGTTATGACCACTTTAAAACCTCACAGTTACATCTCCATAAAAACAGTCCACATGAGAGTTAATCCTTATTTTATGGCATAGATTGTTATTAAAACCGTATATCAAGGCACTATAAACAAAATAATCAGTGATTTGAAAATTAAGTGGGCCTTTAATAAGGACCAATGAAAACCACACTTATTTTGAGGCCTTTCGTTGTTGAGGTCAGAATTGTTATCTCCGGTCAAATTGTGGGGTAGATATTTGATAGCTGGGTGTCTCTTTTTGAACACTTTGGCTCTTTGAGGCTCAAAATCGACATCAATGTATTAAATATCCACAATCGTATGTACCCGCGATGTTGCCGCGTGTTTCGCATTTCAAAATGAATGGTATGCAAAATCATATTCAGACTAAAATATTTAATTTACTACACGATTATCAATGTTTGTTGACAAACCACAGTAATAGTAGTGTTTACATAACAATGGTTTCAACGCGCAATATTTCTATCATTACTGGAGAATTATCAATAATGAATATAAGAACAAAGTTTATCTATTCTCGGATTAGTGATGTTTGTTGACAAATCATTGTAACAATTATGTTTACATAACAATGGTTTCAATATGCAATATTTTGTTATTGGAGAACTATCAATAATAGATATAAGAACAAAGTTTATCTATTGCTCAATGTTCTTAGACTTTTATATTGTTTCCACGTACATTTACCCACTGCGAGTGCCTTGGCTCCCTTTAACGACGGTGACACTAAACTAGAGGAACAATCTTCATCATCAACCATAAAATAACCAGCAATGTTCTTTCCTTTTCAGCCACTCCGCCGCCTCCTACAACACCTTATACAGGGAATGGGACTGAATCTCCCGCTCCACGTATGTATAACAAACTCAATATAGAGTAGTCATTGACATGGAAATATATCTCTGTTTGGTTCCAACCAATTTCCAACTGAATATCCTCCCTTAAATCAGGTCCATATACCTGTGTTTGCTCTATTTCATTCGCACTCCCTTGGGTTTCAATTTTCCAACTCAAGATTTAAAATTCCAACCTGACACTTCCTATTATAGGTAGTATGGAACCTTTTCTAATTGATTGTTATTTCAGTTAAAATTTGACCCAAAGAGGGAATACATTTGACTTTTGTTCTAATAACACATTTCACACTGAAGATTTTGAGCATTAAAATCACCAATCATCATAATAATTTCTCCAAAAAGCAATTTCTTTTCAAAAATCGACTTGTAAATGTTGTCAAAATGATCAGATAAGCTGTATATAGACCCTTTTGAAGTGATGTATATATTCATTTCCTAATAGTATTGGGTGAGTGAACATAAACACCCAAAAATCGTGATGGACTTGCAGAACAGACAGACATACATTGGGTTTTATACATTTAGATTTATGGAGGCATTGATTTAGTATAAGTATTCTTTGCTTCATTTGCTTCTTTGCTTCACAAAGAGTAGCCATCCAGCCTGCAGCAAGTAGTTAAAATTCCTGTCAATATTTCACATACATCTCTTTTCTAGCACCAAATGTAACTACAACAGAATCACCACCACCGAACTGTAAGTAACTGTTTTTGTCATCGTCATCATCAAACTCCGACGGAGACAAGTCTTTCCACTTTTCGCCCCAGTGAAAAATTTAATATTATAAAAAAGTTACCACAGTGGATCAATGGACAGAAACGAAAACTGGAAGTCATGGAGTCCGAGGCGAGGAGTTTTTGTTTTCAAAGTTTGCAGATACTTTCTGACACCGTTTTGCTGCAAATAAACACATTTAGACACACCTTCTAAACAGGCTAAGGTAAGTGAATATTTTGTCACTGTTTAATATTCGGCCCGACGATCAGTTGAAATCAGTTGTTAGCATTCTATCTTGCAAAAAATGCCTTTGAATCATCGCCGCGAGATGATTTCTTCCGCAAAATATCCCAGAAAATGCAAATTTTCACAATCATATCAGACATTTTTAGTCACAACCTATATATCAATCAAATTTAAGGCCTGTTCTCCTCCTACAAATGCATATATTGAATATGGAGTGTCTCATTGTTCCAAATTTCCTCTTTCGATGCAGGCACCCACTTCCAAAATTACTGTCCGGATAGTCCCAAAAATTTAAATCATTAGTCGCCAAAAATCTGTCCGCTTAGTCGTGATTTGACCAAAAGCTACCCTCATTCTTGTCGAATAAGCTACTTATTTCACAGATTATAGGCTCTTCATTTTATGTTTGCATGGCGATGATGGTTAGCGAGTCCAGGATTCTGTATAGGCCAGTCTCCTCGGACAATATGACCTCCAATTGGTTTTGTATATACGCACGTGAAACTGAGATGCAATCACAAAGTCTTGAAAACAGACCCTTTCTGTAGTATTTAAGATTGTTTTCTCGTATCATCATCTCCGAAAGCCAATATAAATAAATTGGGATGGGGGGGGGGGGGGGGGGGGGGAGTGAATTTTAACTTTTATATTTTACTATTCCTAACATAAATGGAAATGGTCATTTCCAGATATTGAATGCAGTGTCCTAATTTATATATCATACAAACTGGTTTAGATTGTCCAATTTGGTCATAATAGGCTGTTTAATGGGTCATCGAAACGTAGTTTGATGGTTAGGGCACTTCATATTCTCGTGGCCACGACTTCATATTCTTGTGACCTCGACTTCATGTTCTCGTTGCTATTATACCTGATATACTCATGGCCACGACTTTCTTCTGCATGGTGGCCACAACTTCCTATTCTCGTGGCCACGATTTCTTCTGCATGGTGGCCACAACTTCCTATTCTCGTGGCCACGACTTCATGTTCTCGTTGCTATTACTTTATCGGATGTCACATCTGGGGCTCCATAATATATAAACCGATATTATTGTGTAAGTCCATGTGCCCACAATGTGCCTGTCTTCAGATGTGGCCATTTTGAGGCACAGACTGGGGGCAATGCAATCGACAATGGAATTTTACATCATCCAAAGTTAGCACAACAAACCAAGAAAATATCACCAAAATGGATTATAACATCATTCCTCTTCAAGACAGTGAAATCCACAGGTTCTTTCATTGTTGGAGATGCTGAAACACAAACTGTTGAATAGTGTCAGTTTCCAACAGAAGACCCACATGCATCCACTCCCTGGTCCAAGACAATAAACCATTTGTTTGGATTTGCTTTCCATGTATTTAATCAGAGTTTCGTATCTCTAAAGACTTCGGTGGCATAATATTCAATATAGGGCCAATGACCAGCTTCAAAAGTACGAGAAATTCCAATTTTCCAACCGCTACCTCAATCTTTAAAACTGTTGGAAATTATGTTCCAACCTGACACCTCCCTATGGATGGAAATTTCCAAATGATTACCTTTTCAGTTCATAAATTTGACACTGAAGGTTGTCGGTGGTCAATATGTTTACAGGCATGTAGGCCGGTGGTCCAGCAGCTGCGAATTTTTTTTTTTTTTTCTCAGCTAAACAAATATTGTACTCAAGCCTTTTATGCCAAAGAAGTTACCATATTTGTCTCATAATGTAATATGAAAGATTAAAAACAATTTACATACGTGTAACATAGAACATGTAGCTTGGTTTGGCTTCAAAAATGGAAAATTTGAAAACTCAAAGTTCAGTTTTACGAATAACTGATATTAATAATATTTCGGTCAGAAATTATCCCCTTCTAGCATAATTAACTCGCCTGAGGTGGAGCGTAGCGTAACCATCCAATCAGATTAAAGCAATTTAATCCCCCCACAGCTTGTGAGTGGACCACTCCACTATCCCCACTTTCCTTCTGGCGATATAAGAAGCCGCCATTCTGGAAAGTATTATTGACTCCCAACGGGGAGGATGGGTGGGCCCGAAATATTATTAATATCAGTTATTCGTAAAACTTAAATTTGAGTTTTCAAATTTTCCAATTTACGTCATAACTTCCTTAATAATATTTCAGTCAGATTCCAAAGCCCTAACAAGGAGGTGGAAAAGTAACAGAGTCAATAATACTGCAACTAAAGACTCACTAAACTTGACCCGAGTTCCCCTTGTATTCCCCATCTATGTTCACATGCATCTTCATCTTATGTACATGCAATACTGGGGCCACTTGCCCCTCAATTGATATGCCATCATCACCAGTAGACTATATATACATGTATATATATAGGTTCAATCCTTAAAATCTTGATAGCAACTAGCCAGAATTTTGATTGAAAATTTCGGAATAACTTTATAACGATGGTATTGGTTCTTCTCCAACACATCCCAGCTTCCTAATAATATTTCACCAAATATTTTACTGAGCATTCCGCTAATACTAGCGTTGGTTGCCAAGTAACATGAATTCATAAAGACACCGGTGGACCCATCATAGATCGATCTACAATGTACTCAGTGGGTATGTCTTTCCCATGTTGGACCCCATCCTGACAACTTTCTTGGCATATATACTAATATAATGCATTTTAACAATTGACTATAGGGACCATGATGTTATGATCGCTCAAAAGAGAGAGACACTGGCATATTTGCTTGCACAACCATGGGTTAAGTAATAGCATATTGGTGACTTGATATGCAAAATCCGATGCACGATAATCAAGTCTTCTCTAATGTAATGAATGTCTGCTCTCTATTGGTCAAGACGTTCACTCACAAAAGCATTTGCGCCCACATTTGTGCCTTCAAACCAGTGCACATCTACTGGAAAATTAAATCAATTGATATTAGATATACTGTCGTATTGATATGCATTAAAAGAAATGCCAAGTGTTTGTACATGTCCAACTGACTTGCATAAACATCGTCATCGAAAAGCTCATCGATAATGAACTAGTCTGGATTTCGATATAACCACTCGTATTCAAAATGCTGAAACCTATGCTGACAGCATAAGGATTTATAAACAGAACTAGAGTACAATGCTAAAAGTAAACAAATATGTACACTGTCTGAAGTAATGTACATGTAAGCTCAATCTGCCATAGTTATGATAACAAATAAACCTGTTATCCACAGCAGCCGCAACTGATATAGAAAAGGGTTACATACACACATGTATTCTATTCTTTACCCTGTATGTATCGTGACTTTTGTATCAGTATTGACGTTTTGGTTAAAATATCTAAATTCATTTTATCTTGTATGTTGAAACCAGGCATGTCCCAAAAACTCTATGACTGGATAGCAGTATATATTATCTAATACTATCTTTGTGTCTATTTGGAAAACTATAATTAGTTTCAAAAAGATAGAGCCACAAATATTTGAAGACAAAAAGCATAATGTTCATTGTGTTGATTTATCAAGGGCAGCACAAATAACACAATCCATTCAGAGCGCCCCTTTTTCTGTGTTTCCTCCAGCTTAACATCTGGAAAGGTATTGTCATGGCATTGCCTCCTGACATATCCCTGGATTAGTTTCTTTAAATTTAAAAACCAGGATGTGCTATTTCTTTTGTCAGAATTATTATGATTCTGATGTATTTATGAAATGACTGAATAAGCAGGTGAACACGTACATGTGGTCCTCTTTGATTTTTGGAAGTACTGTTGTCACAATTCTTGAGTGATATACCTATTTTACCCGAATATAAAATCAGTGTATATACATGTATGTGATAGACCATGGTTAGTCCTGTCTGACATGTTTGAATTAATGAAATGAAATACAGCATTCATGTCCCCAAAATAATATGTTACTGAGAAATCGTTCAACTCCCATGGTCTACATGTAGGCTTAACTTCTGACGAGAATCAGAATCACCAATCTTAGCGTGATTCGCATAAAATCAGCTGATTCACTGTATAGAAAAGTTATATTTTGATTCTCACACAAGTTTTATGTATTTTTAAGGCCTGTTAGATCTCAGTCCTGTCCAGTGAAACCCACTTGCCTTTGTCATTATAGTGACTTGGTGCTTGACAGAGAAATAAGAAGCTGGTTCCCTCTGCAATATTTTGTGAATGCAGTTTTGGATCAACACCATTAATATTCATGTGACCCTGTCCTGTCCCAAATATACACATGCGATTGTGTATGATAAACATTCCATATTGAGAGAAATCCATCAAGCATTTTGTTGTATGATTCTCATTCATAGTCCGATACACAATTTAAATCACATGTAGGCCTTACATGATAGGAGGATGCAAAAATTCCAGTCAAGTACCTGTATATATACCTCACCCTGCACTATATTCAGAGTTACATGTAGGCGTTTAGGTTATAATACACGCTATCTTCAGGAAGGAATAATCAAGTATACGATTTTACCACACATAATGAAAGTTCGTATTCCATAAACAAAACCTTGAGTGAAAGAATTCATTCAAAAAGAACACTTCTGTCGACAACCTTCTCCATGTGTGAAGAACAGAAATCTGATTTACTGGTCTCGATTTTCTTCCAACTAACTCAGTTTAATATTCTTTCATTACGAAAATGTTCCGGTCGCATTCCATTTTTAGACCAGGCCAACTCTGCTGTAAAAACCAAAAATCCCAACTATTTTCTGGAAGATTTCAGATTTCTAAATGAATTGTTAATACAAATTTGCCTTTATATTTAATAAGTGAATGTAATCAAAATGAGGTAACTCCCTTTCACATATACCTGTATACACAACTGGTACCAGATGCAAGGGTTTTTGAAACTTCGTTTTGAAAATTAATTTTGGACCCGACCATGCAGTCGCAACGAATCATTCTACTACACGTGCGTCGGACAGAGTGATATTATGAAACGGACTATAGTATTTTTTATATAACTGCATGCAAAAACATAGTTGGTTTCTGATGTTCTGCCTCCCGATATTGAGGCACACCAATCAGAACGCGCTCTTCTGAACTTGTCGCCAAAGAGTTTAAAGTTCGGGTAGTCCAGCATGATACCCTCTGAACTCTTTTCGCGCGACTCTCACACGATCATTTTTGGTTGGAAGTCACCTGCGATTTTTGATGCTCGTTCCGTTTCCTTAGCGGAACAGACTTGGAAAACAATCACTGAATAAAAATCTGTATCTGTACAGAAACTGTTTTTAAACCGGCTATCCCGTATTTGTGTAGATCGCATATCAACAATTTCCCCAACAATTTTTCCAAATCATGTTATCGCATGTGATTAGAAAATCATTGCGCTCGTTTGGATTGGAACGAAGTGTACCAATGTATATCACTGACACCAGCGATCGATGCTCATTATGATCCGCGAGGTGGTTCTAACATAAACCTTCCCATAACCTTGAAAGTAGCAGACCATGCACCTATGCGTAATGAGATCCCACTTAAAGCTTGTCATGGGTAAAGTCGTACCATCATGCCCACGTCTTTTGAATTGATTATGAAAACCACGTGTTCATGTGCTGATAACGTAACCAAGAAAACATTACTTGAAAGGAATGATATCTATAAAGATTACGTATACGTGCATCCAGATCCATACTGTAGGCCCTTGGTATAACTGTACACTACATGTTAATGACTAATGTGTCTAGCACATGCATACACAATGAGACTATGATTATCATTTTTCCCATTGACTTTATAACATCACCTCACTGAATCACCGAATTATGTTACTGCATGGTATACATGTAGTAACAGACCAGTTGGAGACTTTTATTGAAAACTCAACAATATCATATGAATATAGATCGAGTTTTGACAATAGACCAAATATATCATGCCCCTCTGGCGTATGATTAGTTTATGATACGAGTCCATAAAATCTTGGTCAGTCCCATTGGACACTGTGACCTGAATTATGTCTTCGCAGAGTCATCTTCGCAATCTCTGTTCTCGTGCCTGAATACCTACCTGAATGACACGTACACCAGTGTGTCTATACGTATACAATGTGTTCAGCCTTCACATTTTGCTGATTTTCTTTAGACTGGGTGTCTAAGATTGTTGTTGTTTGTCACGGAAGACGATTTTGTTCACCATAATTTGTCGGCTTTGCATGCCGCTATGGTTATATCTCCCTCGGCAATTATTCAATGTCCAAAATGGAGTACGTGACATGTTAACAGCCTACCATATTATCTGTATGTCTCTTGAGAGTCGATTATGTTTATATCATCATATAAATCGCCGGCCTTGCATGTCACTATATATATGGAGTATATATCTCCCTCGGCCATTATTCACTTTCCAAATAGGAGAGTTCGCCATTGTAACAGCCTAACATTGCTGTATGTCTCTATAGGCTTGGTGTCTATAGACATTCGATATAAATATCGAACATGTTAACGTTTGCTTTCACACAAGTCGAAAGCACTGAATGTAAATCCTTTCGATGCCATGGCGTCGAAAATCTTTGTAGAAAACAGAACTATTAAATAAATCTGTTACGAAATCAAAAGCCATATACAATCGGCAATAAAAATATTTTAGCCATGTTATTAAACGCACACAGCGAAAATAACAGGCGTGCGTCTTATAGCGCCAGAATAAGAAAGTGAGGATAGTGGAGTGGTCCACTCACAAGCTGTGTGGGGATTAAATTTCTTTAATCTGATTGGATGGTTTCTAGGCTTGCCGCGATTTTGGGATTAATCGAACAATCGTCAGTGGTGCCGATTAATCAATTTTCATTTTCGACTTTTTTAGTTCAAATAACAATGCATATTATACAACAACACAAGAACATACAGCGTATTTGCAAAGAACTTATCTCAACTTAAGAGGCAATATTTTACACCGTATTTACAGCACTAATCTAACCCAGAAACCTACCCACGCAAACATTTGTGATAATGTAACTTTCAGTTGCGGCGTCTTTTGAGGTCGGGCTGACAGAGTAATCTAGTTCCGTCTTGGTTTCACGTCACGGCGGTTTTTCTTTTAATGTGCCGACGCATGTGTATACTCCGCGGCACGCGTGATAGCAGATGTTCAGCGGTCACGTGCTATTCCGCTTTTGAAGTTTTCAATTGGTTATGGCGAATTTCTCAGTCAAAATGGGCGTGTCATAATATGACAGTATTATGTCAGTTTTGTCAGATTACCCACAGTGGACCAGAGACGTTCAGTGACTGAGCGTTCCGTTTCTTTCATTCTAAACAACGTCATGGAGAATTTGACTCCATGGCAACGTCTCATGCAGATCACGCGATCATCATGTTGCACTGTGTGCATGCAGGGGGTGAAAGGAGGATAACTCTTATCTAGCAGTCGCTTTTAAGTTCCCTGCTATGAGGTTCCAATACAGGAAGCCTTGAGGAAGGACAACTCTAAAACCAAACAACGTAAGGATATCGTTGCGTACCACGGAGTAGGCAATAACAATAGTCTGACACCACGAGACACCAAAACTGTTTTAGAGTAGGGTTCATAAAAACTATGTAGATTGGAATTAACTGTCTTCCCTCTTCGGCTAATCGGCTTGTTCTCCTTGTTGTGGGAAATTAACAGATTTCCTCCTCTAAAGTCTGATACGAGGCTGAGCTGCTCTTTATTATGACATAAAGTTCATAAACTACGAGTAATTATTTTGTTTTTATTGTTTAATAGAGGCATTTGAATTTATATGGGAGCAAATTCTCAGAACTAATGCCCTTCATTTCCGACGTGCGGTGCCCGTAAAACGGGAGTTATACTTACCATCTTACACTTACCAGACGCATCTCTTAATGGTCTCTTTTTTTGGCATCTATTTACTACAAATTAAATCTCTATTTGAGATTTAATTTCATGGGTAGAAAAATCGATTAATCGTCGATTATAGCCACTGATTAATCGATTTTGAAAATCCAAAATTGCGGCAAGCCTATAATGGTTTCGCTACGCTCCACCACAGGCGAGTTAATTATGCTAGAAGGGGATAATTTCTGACCAAAATATTATTAAGGAAGTTGTGACGTAAAATCCAATATTGGACCCTCCAAATATGCATGGAGTCATAGCATGCACCACTATTTCTTCCACTATGCATGTATTACACCAATGAACTCTCAATATTGTAGACTGCAACATCTTTTATTTAAACATTTTGATTTAAAAAAACAAATAATTTTAATTTTATTTATTTGTAATTTTAGTTGTAATTTTGTTTTTATAGATTGATCTCCTTGCTCAATTTAATAAAACAATTTTTTGTTTCAATTTTCATTTTAATCAATGCCATGATATAAACATTGACTGGGGTACCCGGAATCACCACACCAAATTTGGTTGAAATTGGTGCAGGGTCTGGGAGAAAAATCATGAACAGACAGACAGATCCTACTTGTTTATATTATATATCGACAAAAAAAAATGAAATGGAAATAAACATCTACATTGGATGGCTCGATGTATGTAGCAGCGAAAGGGTCTAAAAGCATGAGTAATATATTTTACGGAATAATAATAAAGGGGTGGGTAGGGCTACCTGAAAACATGTAGTAAGATATACACTTACAAAATAGTAGAACACTTGGATGGTGGGTCCCGAAGTGGCCACGATGGAATCCACCCCGTCCCATGGTGAGGACATTGTAGCATTTCAGAACTGAAAATAGTTCCATTGACTTCCTTTAATTAATGACCTTAATGAGTCTGAAGGAATGTTGTGAGAACAAATGTGCATGCATGCAGTATACACGTTGACACAAAGAATCAGAAGGCCAAAAACATGTAAATGTTGACGAAAGGCAACCAACCAATCCGGTTCGACTGTGGGTGAACAACAATAACCGTCCGCAGAGCCTGGTCTATCACGACTACAGTTTGGGGTGTACAGGACTAACCGGACAGTAATTTTGAAGCATGTACCTGTATAGAAATCGTAAATTTGAAATACAGAGACACGTACTCTATGACAATACTCAATTCATGCATTTGTGAGAGGAGGAGATGTCTTTCGATTAGTATATTGGTTTTGGTGAAATGTGGCTGAAAAGTTAGTTAAAAGATACATTTTCTTGGATATTTTGCAGAAGAAATCATCTCGAGGTGATGATTCAAAGGCATTTTTTCCGCGATAGAATGCTGACAACTGATTTCAACCGATCTGCTGGGGGCGAATATCAGTGACCAAACATTCACTCACCTTAACCCTTTGAACCCGAGAGACCGGAATACCGGTCCAATCCTTATATTCCTATATCCCGGGAGACCGGAATACCGGTCCGGAAATCAGACGATATTTGACACGAAATTACAGCTCAATAAACGCACATATCAACAAGAGTTGTACTTCTATTTTGCACACACGTGTCACATGTATCCCCACGTGACTTTGATCGACAAACTGACGACAGAGGGTTTGTTTCTTCGCGCATGCGCAGAGGCCTATTCCGAGAGAAAAAACCCTGCCTTTTTTGTCGGAAAAAGGGAAGTATTTCGATCAAAGCCCAAATTAACTAGAATAGTGCTTCTATACTTTGCGCGAATGAGTCACATGTTCATACCTCTGATTTTAGCAGCCAAATTGGAAACATGGGGTCTGTTTCTTCGCGCAAGCACACAGGTGCATTTTGAGAATATAATTTACAATCTGCCAAAGCCACCACGAGCCGTGACCTCCCAAACACTCTTATGGCATGTGCGCATATTTTACTTAAATCAAATATTTTGCTCCCATAGCCGAATTACAGTAAATTAGGGGTGTTAAATTGAACAGGGTGTTCCTAACCTCTATATAATGTTCTTACCTCAACATATTCAAAAGCGAATACCTATGGCACAATATAATAATTACTTGCTTTGTTGTGCATCAAACTAACTTGAATACATGTAGGTCAATTCAAAGCATAATGCAATATTTATGCAAAGACTTCATGTTAGTATATGGTACTAAACAGTACCGTAGAATACGATATTTGTTCTCTTAACTTTATTGTTAAACCAGTTTTTGTATGCTGCAATTTAAAATAGCCCAGTGTGATCCATTTTTATTATTTTGAGTCTATCAAATGGAAAACAAGTTGTATAGATGTATTCCATGCATTGTCAAGTTATTGTGTCAAAGCTTACAAGCATGCAATTACTACAAATACTTATACTCTACATGTACAATATGTTTTAGGGGTAGACCCAGTGTTCGCGCTGTCGGTAGACAAATTAGCCAATGGCTAATCTTTTTCGAATTTGGCTAATAAAAATCAACCAAGCGATCACAAAGTGATATGCAATCATCTTTAGTTTTCACAAGACGGACATTCAAAAGACGCATGGACATTAAACCCGACCGTGGTTGAGTTATAACAATGTGAAGAAAGCAATGTTTTGTAAAGTGCATTGACGCCGGTATATAAGCAATTTGTTCGTAACAGGCTGTTTTAATCTGGAGAAAGATTACGTCAAAAGGTCATTATTATTTTTACATTTAATCCCCTAATCCCCCATTCAGCCCACTGTCTGTCTGGTCACTCACGGCGCGCCTGCACAATGCATGTTTATGATGACATTGTATTTATGACAGTCGAGGTTTATGAGCACCAAGTGTAAGACAATAGCTTAATCAGCCAAATGTGAATCACGACAGATATTTTGTGGCTATTTGTCGTCAATACCGATACAGTCAAAATAATATGCATGCTTTTATGACAGATTGCAATTTGATTATGGCGTAACAATATTAAGTTATTAGTTTCCAGATGTCACTTAGATATTTTCGCAAGGATAAATATTTAATGATTTAAAAAAAGATATTGATATAAAACAAAAAAAATAATGACATTAAGAAGAACAATCCCAGGTTACCCCCCCCCCCCCCCCCCCCCCCCCCCCCCCCAATCACTCTTTCACATAAAGATTAATAAATTTTAAATAAATGATATATATAAAAATACTTCTAGTTCATCAAAATTATTTAAATTATTGTGTATTTTACCTGTGTCTGTTAGATTTTACGTTTTAGTCATTAATTGTGAACCCGACCAGAAAACGATGATTTAATTTGGCCAAAGTTTTTTTTAATTTGGCCAAAAAACATTTGGCTAAAGTTTTTTTCATTTGGCTAATAAAATTTTCATTTGGCTAAAGTTTTTTTCGGTCCAGCGCGAACACTGGGTAGACCATTTTGCTTACTGGGTTAAATTTATAGACACTTGGGGTGCAGTTGCACTATATGGCACTTACCGCGGCCCTCACATTACAAATTGAGGCCACTTGGTACAATTATTGTCATTTAGTGCAATTTGAATTTTTACCGCAAAAACTAAAAAGTCCATACAATTGGGATAATTTGATTGACATTAAATTTTAAAGCAGAAAAAATATTTTTGGACCAAATCATCGGGTCACAGAACCATTTAATTCCGGTACATGTTAATGTTGTAGGGACAGCGTGTTAGTACGAGGGTCTGTGGGGTTTGTTAGGTCCGATGGGTTCGATTGATGGGAAGTTCGATAGTCCAATGGTTCAGTGGGTCCAACAGGTCCACGGATTTTTAAATATCAATTGTGTGCATAATGACATGTTTTAAAACTTTAATAGTCAGTTATATACTACTAGTATTACTCTCATAAAAAAGAACTCAGGAAAGATTATTCCATTGTCCGATAGTCAGTCATTAAATTGTCTATTAGTTTGTAGTATTTACTCAAGACTTAACATGTATATTGTTCATATACCAGCACATGTTTACAATCCATGTTTTATCCATGTTTGATATTTTACGCATACACTTACTGATGGTTGTGTGTTAAAGGATATCCACTCCCTATATGTTACTTAACGGTGTCACTATAAACTCGGCACATATACTACAAATTTGGAGATGCGTAGACCCTAAACTAACCAAACCTATGAGAGGCCGTTTTTACATTTATTACCGAAACTATTTGCCCTTAAGCGCAAATCATTTGCATTTAAGCGCAATTCATTTGCGTTTAAGCGCAGATAAATGTTCCTTTTCAGATAAAGCCCCCCTCATATCAATGGCTCAAGCTTTGCAATCATGTGATCATAAGGGGAGGATTTCCAGTTATTCTTTGCCAAATATAAAGGTTACACAACATATCAATAGTCGTAAAATAGTATGAAATCTGCTCTGCACAGGACCAGTCTGCAACATTTTTTTTATTTATGGGTGCCAAATCATCTCATACTTGACTTTTATAAGGGATATATGAGTATAAAACTGTGTCACTGCTGTGATTCCATTTGTCAGCAAACCCTGAATAAATATTATTAGTACAAAATTATTAATGTAAATATTTTCTCTAAGAAAAAATAAATGGAAATGAACAATGTGATATGTTGAAATACTGTGCGGGTAACCAGGTATTATCAACAGTTCTTCGAAAAGGAATGCCTCAAAGCCTAAAAATATTGAGTAAAAAAATAAAGGGGAGGCTACCCAAAAACCTTCAGTAAAAAAACATAAAATTTAGTAGAAAACTGGGGTGGTGTGTCCCAAAAAAGCCGAAATGACAAAATTGCCTATGTGTGTGCAATGAAAACTTGTATCAGGTCTGGGTGAACCACCGGTCGATCTTTAATATGAATCGTACGTGACACGTAGTGGAGCAACCACACATGATGTGCCCCAAATTTGCCTTATTTCGGCGAAATAACGCTAAGAATAATTTATGTAACATCATGCAATGGTCACAACGGAGACGACATGCCAATTTGACAAGACGTGTCGTGGATTGTAAAATCTTGTCTGGATTATCGTCATGACTTGTTCATTTTTCGTTTTCATTAAGCTGACCAACGAAATTGGTCTAAATGAAATTAATAGACTTAAATCACATGTGAATTATTCGTAAGTTGTGAAGTAGTTACTTTCATTTCTATCGCGATGCTTCATTTCCAGTTCCCGCGTTTTATTTTTGCAATCTCCACACGGTTGCTAACCGGAAGTCACGTGACAGTTTCTCCAAAATCTATACCCGCAATCTTGAAAAATCACTGATGGATATAGAAAAAATTATTTGACGTCATTCACCTGCCTTAGGTATAAGCACCCTTGGTGGTTGCTATCAGTCAAAAATAGACCAATCGGTCTATCACTGCCTGCATGTATCTGAGATAAGTGGAGTCACTCTCTAATGTTCTATAATTATCTTTCAACCAAAGTTTAAACATAAATAAATTCCGATTTCTTTTGAAAGACAGGGAATAATTATTTACTGAGAATATTCAATAAACATATACAAATCTTAAAGCAAACAAAATTTCATTATTCAAGAAATTTAGATTTCCCTCTCTTACACCAGTGAGTACTGCGTCAGCAAAACCGATCAGTCTAATAAAGACTGATCGGTGGTCCATCCAGACCTGTGTATGTAAGGCTTTTTTTGCGCATAATCGTGGTGGTGGGTATTACTGTTAAAATATTCACATCCGTTAAAACCACTATAAACAGAAAGAAGATGTTCTTATACCAAGCATAAATATCATCTAAATAGTATGTTATTGTAGTTCATACACTGTGTTATGTAAACAAACAGTATGCAAATAGCGTGTGATAAGCAAAACACTCAACACTGGGGAGACCCCACTAAGTGAACATTGGTTAAAACTGCCACCATGTTGTTTTAATACAACATACTGGTATAGCCCTCGCTAATCCTCTCCACTCAAGATTTTTGTGTATAATGGGTCACCATGAGCCATTCTCTCAAAAATATTACCGCAGTGTTTAGTGTTCGTGCTGTATATAAACGACACAAAGTGTATTTTGTGGATAATATCGCATTTATACTATCATCATATACCTTACTTCAAATAGTATATTCTTGAGGAAATATTCATAAATTTGGTAACTTTTATTTCTAAATTATAATCTACAAAAAAGGCAGTCCATGCCTTTAAGAACAATCAAGTAGCCTTTAAACTGCTAAATATCACAGACTTGACATGTGTCACAAATTAAATCTGATTTCTTTGGAAAGACAGGGAATAATTATTTACTGAGAATATTCAATAAACATGTACAAATCTTCAATGCAAACAACAAAAATTTCAATATTAAATTTTTTTAGAGTTCCCTCTCTTAGTGAACGTTCAGACGACCACGATACAATCGTAAGTGGAATAAATCGGGCCCGACGAAATCATGGATAGTTTGTTCACACGATTGCGATGTCGAAGATGTTGATATCGTGGGTTGTTCGTAAGCATGTGATTGACTACCCTACGATCATTCCAGCTACAATTTTACGTACACACGACTGCGATTACGTCGCAAGTGGAGGTAGCCAAGGATACGCCACGATTTCCCATCTGAAATCAAACAGTGCTTGATATTTTTTTTTTTACTTGCGATATTGACGTGAGCATACGCAGTCCAACTACCGGTTACTTACTATGACGGAAATCTTTCCACTTACGATTGAATCGTGGTCGTTTGAACGTTCACTTACAGTACATCAGTGAGCTTAACTTAAGCGCAAATACTTATTTCATTTCTATTTGCGCTTAAGCGCAAATAAATTATTTGCCCTTAAGCGCAAATAAAGCATTACATACACAGAGATTGACAGCTTTGGAAAGTATGAAAATTTATTCAGTTGTATAGCAGAGTTGTATGATCTGATATTATTAATATTTATTTATACAAAAATTATTAAAATAAATTTAACTATGCAGCTTTATAATCGGGAATTATGTGTAGGCCTAATTTGCAGAAAAATTTTACTTATCTGAGGTGGTTGAAACATTGGGGTACTAGTCATAACGCCACACTGGCGAAACGCCACATTTTAATTTGGTCAGAACGCCACAGTCCGTGGTCAAAACGCCACCTAAATTTAGTCAGAACGCCACCTAAATTGGTCGTAACGTCACATAGCAATGGACGAAACGCCACATGCTATGCTGAAGCTAATATGATTAAGGGGAGGGCGAGTAATTTAATATAAATGGAGATATACATGCAATATCCGTCTGTTTAATTTGTTTTTATTTTGATAATTACGAACAACAGCAATAAAACATGGTGAACATAAGCGTAACAACTTCACATATACACTCTGATATATCATAATGATATCACACATTATGAGATTACACCCTGTGCACCTCTGCAGCCCTGTCGCAGGAGTTCCCTGGCGTCGATTCTCCCTTCTTTGAAATCAGCCGAAGCGGCAAAGATTTTCTTGCTTGATGCAGCTGCCTTCTTTCTCACATATTGTCGTACGTTTCGATCTTGTACCATCGTCGCGTGCAATGGCACGAGCTTTGCTTCTTTGTGCAGAAAGATCAATAGCCTGTAGAACCCCAGTTGTTGTTCCATTGACTTATTGTTAATCCGTCGATGCCAACCTGGAAGATTAAGAGATGATCAGAACATGGTGAGATTTTATTAGAATGTTCAACTAATCTGAGTTATATAGTTAAATTTATTTAATTTTGAAAACAAAATATAATATTTGAGAACGCTCTTTATTGGCTACCAATTGTTCTTACCACAGGCTGGCAAATTATAAATGCACTGAAACTTCTATATTTTTGAAACTCATACTACCAGTGGTTTTATGTTATCACATCAGACAAAGATAACAATTATAAAGATATATCTACCTTCGACGTGATTGTTCGTTCTGACGCTTTGGTTGAATGCTGTCCATGACCGTACAGGGAACGTTGTGTTATGCATCCATTGTCGCCTGAAGTATTCAACGAGCCTCCGCCTTTCCCAACTTGTGGAATCAATCTCTCGATATTTTGGAATTCTGAAGGTATATCGCTGTCAGGCAGGAAAGGCAATGCCATCAGCTGGCAGACGATTCGATGGGTTTCACCCTTCCCTCTGTATGGTTCCTGCAAATCAAATAGAGATTTCTTAACCTTGAGTTATTTGTCAGACAACATTTACAACGAGCAAGTGATAGAATAAGGAGGTACTGTTCCGCAATTGCATACTTTGATTTGTAAATGTTTTGTTAGATATCCGGTCAGTAGGCAACAACAACGGAATTTAAAAACATGAACTAATTTTAATATCGAGAATCGATGTAATAATTTAACTTACTGAAAGTCCGAGAGCTTGGCATTTTCTCCATATGGCCTGCGTTAGATGGAATACACATCCCCGAATCTTCACTGCCGGTAGTGTCGTTCTGATGGCACCCCCTACGGCTGATTCAAAGTCGCCAACAACACATTCAACGTTTGGGCTAGTTGGAAGGATGGTCAGCAGATGTCGGAACACCTTTTCGTAAGCTTTCTTTCTGCGTGAGGACATTATTACATATGCTAGTGGAACCATCTTCATCTCCGTCCTTGATTTCAAAAAAGGATGAATAGAATAAAGTTGCACGAATGGTCGTCGAACTATCTTAAATGTGCCATCGACGAACCACCGTTTCGCTTGAGCCAATAGACGCAGTTGTTTGTCTGTTGCCCGGCAGTAGAATGTGTCGTTGATTGTTGACGCGCAGATCTCCTTGGAGAAATTTTTCTGGCAATTTGGTCTCATCAAGCTGCAAGAGGGAATAAAATGATTGCGTTAATAAGTATGCTATATGTATCGTGTCATGATGTTCGTGAATTATGTGCAGATTTCAGTAATATCTGTTCAAATATGTGTCAAATTGATTAATGCACAACATCCAAACGGCTTGGTATCTATTACGCATTAGCTGTGAAGTCTGTTTAGATTACCGGACTGTGCTTAATTATGTAGAATGGTGTCGGATTTCGGTTAGTTTTGTTCGTACAGACTAGCCTAAGATTTATGATGCTTACCCAAAATTTGAGATTCTTTGGTTCTTTGGGCCGAGTCTTCTCTCTGGCTCTATTAGTGGCTCGGATCAGATTTTCTATTTTGTCGTTGGACGACGTTGGAGCATCTGATGGAAGGTTCTCGTCTATGTTTTACTCTACAATTGCCCTAGCTGACTTGAAAACGTTGTCAAGACCTTGCTGTTTTATATCTGCTCTAATTTGTACTGTGTGTACAGATGACGGTTGACCTGGATGGATGTGACGATGTCGCCCCTCTTTGAATTCGCCGGGAATACTGCTCTCATCAGCTGGTACACCACAGCCATGACAGTAATAGTCAACTGCTTCCTCTCCTCGTTGCATTTGCAGATACAACGTTCTAGAAATATCGGTCCCACATGTACGATGTGTTTTGTATCCACATGTTTTGCAAACTACCACATGTTGATTTCTTCTTATAGTTTTCGAACACTTTGTACACCGTTCAACCAAGGAGTCGCGTCGTGACCTCGGCGTTGTGACGGTATGATGGGTTGGTATCAAAATCATGGATATATACCTTGGATGAGTTTGTTCTCACCTCGGTCACCAATGAAACCCCAAAGTGTTGGTGATTATCCGAGGTGCAAACCTAAGGTAATAAAGTGGCATTCGTATAATGCACGTAACAATCACCTATCACCAAATATAAATTACGCCAATGGTCACAGGTGTCAATGATAATATTACCGGGGCATGATTACCGAACGCATCACTTCCATGTTTATACTATATAACACATTAATTTGCGAGTATTATGAAATATTAAGCCACATATAATCCTCATACCCAATTAAGGCATCAACATTCAAGTATACGTTACGTAATATAAACATCCTCAAAGTTATAAAAAAATTAGATTTTAACAAACATGAAAGCTGATAAAACCAATGTGGCTTTTTGACCAAAATTAGGTGGCGTTTTGACTAAAAAATAGTGGCGTTTCGTCCAAAAATATGGTGTTCTGACCAAAGGAAAATGTGGCGTTCTGACAGTGTGGTGTTTTGACCAGTTCCCAAACATTGTATCAATAAAAATATATGTTCTTTTTGGAGCAATCAATTATCTGTTACAGATTACTAAATATCACAAACTTGATATGTGTCACAATTTACACAATATCTTTTCGAAATTTGTGCTGATAAGGAAGTATCAAAGATAACTATTTTTTTTTTACCACAATCCCACAACTAATAAGCGGTATCTGGTGTGTGAAATATTACTTTTCTCTCCTAAAACTAGTAAAAGGATTTAAATTAATTGATACATGTACTATCTTCTTTCTCTGGGATTGATTCCTTTAAAATACTAATTTCTATTCTTGATTCAAGTCTTGATTCAGCTTCATTTGAAAGTAATGTCTTAAAATAATTGTAATGAAGCATTCAACTCATCTTACTATATTTCAAGACTGTCTCAATGAAGGTTGAATTCTCTCCAAACAGTCTCTTTCATTTGCTGATGCATCAGTCCTGTTTCCTTCATCATAAATTAAAAACCATTTGCAATTCCTGACAATCAAACTCATTGTGAATTTTATCAATTTTAGCAGGTTCCATAATTATTTAGAATTAGAAATGAAATTCACGTTTTACATCTAGCAGTCACAATGAGTTCAAATGAAAAAAGGAGGGGAAAATATATTCCTAATGAATATGACAGTTTGGACTAGCCCTTTATAAAAAATCTTTTGGGGGTGATAGCCTCAACTTCTATTTGCGCTTAAGCGCAAATGAATTGCGCTTCAGTGCAAATGAATTGAAAATTAGCACAATTAGGGACTAAATGTGAAAACGGCCTCCCATACAAACCATCGTTCTATTAAACCTTCAGGCTACCAGACACTGGGACTAATGCAACACGCTCAGATGACTTGCACCTTGATCTCACATATTTAAAGATAAATAAGTGCAAAGTGAATCAGCAAATGTAAATACCATCATGTTAATGCATACACCATTCAAATGTTTTATTAAAAAATGATTGAGTTTTAAACTGCATCAACATGCCAAGCTTATACTGGGCCTCATTCTAATCAGCTTTCCAGTAAATTGTAATTGTTTTACAGTAAATGCCCTAAGTAATCGACCCCTTAACCACAGCAGAATTATAGGTAACTTTTCAGGATTTAGTCGGAAATATGGCTTGTTGCCATTCATCGGAAAGCACTTGGGGAGGGCTTTCCGATGAATGGCAACAAGCCATATTTCCGATTAAATCCTGAAAAGTTACCCATAATTCTGCTGTGGTTAAGGGGTCGATTAATTATGGCATTACTGTATGCTGAACATGAGAGTCAGTGAATATCAAGCTGTCTTTAACCCTTTCAGTGCCAAGTCCGATTTTTGTATCAACCCATATTTCCTTGATAAATTTTCTCAAGCTGGCAGTTTTATTAGCTCACCTGAGACGAAGTCTCCGGTGGAGCTATAGTCATCACTCCTCGTTCGTCCGTCCGTCCATCCGTCAAGAATCATCTTCTCCTCCAGAACCGTAAGACGGAAGGGTTCATATTTGGATGTTCCCTAGGTGAATCACATTCAGATTTGTTCAAATGAGGTCACCCGGTCAAATAGTTGCAAAGTTAGGACCATAACTCTTTCCCATCAGTAATTCTTACAACTTCTTCTCAAATTTCATTGGGTTGAATGGGTTCATATTTGGTACAAAGTGTGCTTGGGGGACTGTGATTCAGATTTGTTCAAATGAGGTCACTGGGTCGAATGTGGGCGGAGCCAGTGACATAACTAAAAAAAAAAATGTTTTTGTTAAATTCAGATTTTTGGAATTTTCACTTTGCTCAATTTAACAAACAAACAAATTTATTTTTAAACATGTTATAAAATTTGAAAAAAGTGACACCATTATAACATCTGCAGAGTTATGAAACTTTAATCTTTAATGAAATTACGGAAACATTCCATTACCCATCCCCCCTCCCACATGGCCCAGAACCACCCCCCCCCCCCACCCTGCACCCAACCAACATCCCTTCCAACCGATATCATCTCCAACTTCCAACTTTAATACCTGTTCTATCCAGAAGCAGATATATCTCGGCAGAGAGAGAGACACAGGTCATTAATCTAGATTAGAATAATATATGTCATCTGGCAGCTTTGTGTAAACAACACTGCTTGCAAATTAAAACAAACTGCCTGAATTTAGTGTGTCTGACATTTGCAGAAGGAGGTCCCCAGAGGGTGAATTTAGTGTTTCTACCCCGTACAGCAGGCTAGCATCACCAAATACACCATCCAGGGACCTAATTCTGCTTAGGCATCATCTTCTGCGAAGTATCTTAAGTATCAAATTGAAATTTTGTTTTAGTTACTTTTTGACTTTTTCCCTTTTCAGTTTCTATGGCACCCTAATTTGCAGAAGATAAAATGCATAATTGAGGTGCTCAATGGGTGTGCATTACAAACTTCAACTGTAGAACTTCAATGTGTTCCTAGGTTTCCTATGGCTGTTAAGGCCTAATCAGACTGAGGATGAATCCGGTGATGCTAACCTGCCTTGCGGAATAGTGTCATTAAATTCACCTTTTGGGGACCTCATTCTGCAAATGTCAGACACACTATATTCAGACTTGGCTGGCATATTATTTTCTTAACCACCACTTATCCAGATGAAATCATACCCTGATTTTTCAATGAAAAATTGGGGGGGGGGTATATTTGATTGAATTTGTCTTCTGTCTGTCAGGTGGTCCTTCCATCCGTCTGTCTGTTGGGATGTCTATCCATCCGTCTATCAACAATTGTTTTCTTCTCCATATTAAAGACCAAATATGTTTATATATTTCAGTGTGCATGTTTCCTAGGTGACTCACAATCAGATTTGTTCAAATAAGTTCATCAGATCAAATAGGTGCGAAGCTAGGGCCATAACTCTTTCCCTCCATAGTAAATCTTAAAATAATTTTTTCTCAAGAACCATTGAGCCTATATTAGCTTATATTTGGTATGGATGGGCCTTGGTGACCGGGTTCAGATTTGTTCAAATGGGGTCATTTTTAGGAAATGAGGTCCCCAGAGGGTGAATTCGTTGATGCTATTCCACCTTGGGGAATAGTGTCATTAAATTCACCTTTTAAGGACCTCATTCTGCAAAGGTCAGACACACTAAATACAGACTTGGCTGTTCCAATATTATTTTCTTAACCACCACTTATCCAGGTGAAATCATACCCTATTGGATATTGGGGGGTATATTGATATTACTAGATGAATGGATCTCATAGATGGGGATTCACATTTGTTCTAATAGGGGCAGAGATAAGAGATTTAACTCTCCTCTATCCTGTTTGGTACTGGTATAATAATATTGATTTCTAGGCAGCTGGTGGGGGCAATGTTTGAGGCAATGGGGAAGGAGTGTAAAGGGGTGGGGTTTTGACCGCCTACTTTGATAAAAATTTAAACAGTTGAAAATTTCATGCCTGATACAACATTAGTTGTAGATTAGATGTTCACATCAAAAATAGGTTAGAATTGTTCTCATAGTTTGGTTTGATTTTCCAACATGTATGTTTTTAAACCAACAGTCCATATGTTCCTACTTCATGTTAAACTGTTGGACCAAATTTTAACTTTATGGGGTTGGTAATTTTGAAACGTTTGAGAGCTTGAAGTACTGGTACCAGTTGTAAATTCAACCTAAGAGGGATGTGCAAAAGGATTTTTGTAGGGACCTGCGAATAATCGAGATTCGATTCGATGTCGATATCGGGCACCCGATTCGAGATCGACACCGAATCGGTCTGCTGATTCGGATAATTTCGAATCGGTGTTACTTCGGTGTAGTCTCGTTTTTTTGCATCTAAATAACACATGCCAAATGATCTGAGCTCACAAGAATTGAAGCACAAGGTTGCCAAGTTAGCCAACGTAGGTTATTTTGAATGTATGTCGTTCAGAATAGACGTGTTTATGCAAATTATGTGCTTCAATCGCAACCCGTGACGGTGATCAATCGCCGCATATATTTGTAATCTGTATCGACACTATGTAAATTGTCTACACAGTGCGTGGTCGCTAGATGCGGAACTCAATTGATTACCTTGTGTTTAGAACTGCATATATCCAATTCAGATTATATGAATAAAATTCATTGTCAGTCGCCGTTAGGAGCGACAAAATATAGATTGGAATGAACAGAAATGGTGAGAAACATCAGAACAATCGGTCTATTGCGTTCTTAAATGGACGTTATAATGTGCGACCAGTTATCTGCGACACTATCGACAGAATTCCTATAAATTTCCTACTTTCAGTTTCTGTTTCCCGAGAAATCGAACGCGTTGCACCAGGTTTCGATCCGTTGAATCTTGTTGATAACATTTAACACTTGTAACTTGTGTCTTTTTTCTGGGACCCCATCCGTGAAGACAACTGATGTGAATATTTGATGTAGGTGTTTGATCTATTGTGGGGTGAACAGTTTAACAGATAACTACCATTGGTATCGGACTACAACAATCATATAGCTGAACGGTGTACCCATGTCCACTTGTGTCAAATCTTTATTATCTTTGTTAAATAATTTAGACAAGTGACTTCCATTCCCTGGGGTTTAAGGATATGCTGATTGAACTGTCTTCAAGTGTCTTACTGTCACTTCTTGTGTCATGTTCGCCATGACACAGCTAGATAGAAATTCAATGCAACATATCCCAAACCCTCCATGAGACTGAGAGTGACTTGCCTATGTCATGATTTTTCTAAAAAAAAGTTCCAACGGATGTTTAAGGAGATTAGCATTGCTATATAGTATCTAGTGAATTTTGCAGTTTTTTTGTCATGAGACACCGAAGTACACAATGGTAGACAATGTCAATTACCAGCTGATTCGATTCGAGATTCGATTCGATGTCGATATCAGGAAGGAGATTCGATATCAAGATTTGATTCAATGCAAAATCCCCGATTCGCAGATCCCTAGATTTTTGTGAACTTAGTACTGTGGTATGGTTGTCTTCTTTAAAAGTTAAGAGGTTGGAGATTTGTCAGTGGTGTGCAATTAGAAATTTCAAGTTGAAGAGCCCTGCTCATCTGAGAACCTCCAGCTATGTCCATGTTTAGAACTACTTGTCTTAAGTGATATTGTCACTTACTGAATCTTGTAGTCTTCAGAGTCCCAGTCTTCTCAGTCTTTACAGTCTGGTGAGTGACACACAGTCATTGACTGTCTTGTTTTCGGCAGTGATCGATAAGGTAGATTTCTTTAACCAGACTGTCCTATTCATCTATGATTGAAGTGACCGTCTTGATAGTCTGTTTGCCCTTTCCAGATTAAAGCGCCAAACTAAAACTTACACATATATCGTCCACTATATCCCTGATCATAATCTAGCTGGTTCCAGCTTTCGGTTATTAAAGTGGAACCCGTTAAATTCAAGATGGCGCCCAACACGGCCGCCGTTTTTCAATTTGATGAAGAATATAGTGAGAATTTCTTATCATATGTATACATTTCTGTGAAGATAAAATGTCACCTTTATGGGGCACAATTGGTACTCACCGTCCAAGATTGCCATCAAAATGGCAGCCAGAAGTGGAAAATTTTATGTTTTTTTCAATAATATCTTTAAGATCAGTTTCTGCTGGTTGGTACTGGTTGAGGATTGTGACTTTATATTGATTTGTTCATGTTAACTGACCATTGGAGCAATGAAATATGCCAATTATGGGGTCACTGCCCCTTCTGATCCCTCAAAAATTTGATTTTACAGAACGTGGTATAAAATTTCACCAAAAAAATCATCATTGGGATATTTCATCCAGAAATGGACTGATCTGTGCAATGTGAGTGAGGCGTTCCATTTCTTATGCATATCTAACTCATTAGTACCAAAATTGTCACTTTAGCTCAAAATGGCTGTAAAAATGGTGGCCAAAATGTGGAAAATAGTAATTATTGCCCCATCATGCCTTGCAACCATATACAAGTCGTGGTTGATGACAAAAATTTACTATTCTGTCTTATATACAATGAATAATAACAGTTTTGATGCACTTAAAAAGTAGATTTTTCACATATATCCCAAACATTATTATCTGCTGTTCCCAAAAAGGTAGCAATTTGTGACTCACTTGGTTATTAAACATGTTACTTAACTCTTTGACTACCGGTATTACAGCAGTATATATGGAAATACTGCGTCTCAGATGTAGGGCATTCATACTAGTATTTATATATATGGTAGGTATGGAAACCAATATATTGTCATGATCAATGATAATTATCCATCAATTTGCATCACCTGCCAATGGATGACATCACATAATTGTGGTGACGTCCCCATGATAACGCATGTCAGTCGTGAACAGGTACGTAAAATACATTTGAACTCAATAAACTTAATTTGATTTGCAATATTTCATCACAAAAGCATGGACCAAACTCACTGTCATATAGTTAGTTACCATTATATGCATAAAATATCATAGTTTTAGCAGATGTGGTGATTTAGGAATGTAATTAGCAGGTGTGCAATGAGCACAATGACGAGAACAGACCTAATATGGACAAAAAGACATTATTTGACCGAAATATACACATTTCCCCATATTTAGGTCCACATTGATTTACATGTGATTATTCTGGTGAATTATGAGTAACTTTCTAATTACAACAACTACCAGTACCAATGTCCCCATCATGTTCATAGAATGTGTATCCATGTCAATGTCATACTTTATATAACATGCACCCGCAGCTACTATTATTGAATTGGCATTCATAGGAGACAATAGACGGATACCACAAATATAACATCGTTAGAAAGGTCAACATAATTATCTTCCTTATTTCATAAACATAATGCTATCGGTATGTGTTTGTGATAAACAATAATTAACCATTTCGTTATGTGACTCAAATCACCTGTGTGCAGTGTTTCGTCAATATTTTTTAGTAAACCCCAAAACTATTAATTGTGACATCATACAGGTGCTATCTATATTTAGACCTGGAACATCTCTTTATGGCCATACATGTTAGGTCTGGGACTCTTAAGTACGCACCAATCAATTAGTAATGATACAGAATATTTCCCAAAGGATATAAATTAATTTGTATACCCCTGCTAAAGCGGGCTGCAGTGTTGAAAGAGCTAATCCAG
The DNA here is from genome assembly GCA_032622095.1 of Siphonodentalium dalli. Taxonomy (NCBI): domain Eukaryota; kingdom Metazoa; phylum Mollusca; class Scaphopoda; order Gadilida; family Siphonodentaliidae; genus Siphonodentalium; species Siphonodentalium dalli. Next base: position 93,130,520 of record CP136069.1, read on the forward strand.
TGAAAACTAAATGTTCTATTCGGGTTGTCCCAGTACCGCATGAGGCATGACAAATTCATTTTAAAGGATACAGTATGGAATTTTGTCAAAAAACTTTTTTTGAGATTATGGCCATGTTTCTGAACTGAAATGGAGCTGAGTGGGACCAATTTATGTGGCTATACTCTCGCAAATTTTAGCATTAAAATTTATGAACATTGATCAACTTAATACATGGTGTATGTAAAAATGGTAGTCAGGGAGTGACTTTGTGGTCAGAGTGAGGTGAATAGGTATACATGAAGTATAATCACGAATGGTGTGAATAGTTGTACAAGGAGTGTATATATGGTCATGGGTGTGGTGTTCATGGTGAGATGCAGGTATATAAGGAGTGCTAATGTGTGAGGTGAATAGGTATACGTGGAGTGGCTGTGGTCATTGAAGTGGTGTATGGGTATAACAAGAATAGCTACATTGACATCTGTGTGTTGTTTATGTATATATGGAGTGACTTTATGATCATGTGTGGAATGTACAGGTGTATATTACTGTATATGGTATGTATATGCATCTATGCTGTTTGTATTGTATTGTCATTTAGTGGGTATATATGTATACAGGCAGTAGCTGTATGATCATATGAGTATATAGCGAATGGCTGAATTGTCGTTGGTGAGGTGTATATGCAAGTCTGGAGTGTTCAAAAATTGGCCGTGTGTGCGGGGTATTGGTGTATCCATTCAATGGTGAGGTGTATATCTGGAGTGATTCTGTGGCCACCTGTGGGATATATATGTATCTTGACTTGAGTTGTTATATGTCATGCGTGTGACAAATAGGTATAAGGGAATGGCCAGTGGTGAGGTGGTGTATGGGGTATTGGTATGTCTTGAAGGGTTGTATGGCAATTGGTGAGGTGTAATCATATACTGGAGTAACTCTTGTGGGTATGAGTGGGGTGTATATGTATACCTGGAGTGGCTATATGGTCATGCGTGTGGCCAATTGGTATACAGGGCATGACGATATGGCCAATATTGGTATGTCTTGAAGGCTGAATGTCCATTGGTGAGGTGTACATGTGTACCTGGAGTGACCCAAAAGGCATGGGTGGGGTGTATATGTATATCTTTAGTGGTTATATGGCCATGGGTGTGGCCAATATGGCAGAAAGAGTCAGGTTACTACATTTTCAACATTTCATTGAACAAAGACAAGAACCAGTCTATCCCACTAAATATGCAACAACTGTCTAAATTCCTAGTTCATGGAAGTAAAAGAACGTTTTAATGAATGAATTTCATCTAAAAGTTGATATAAATATAACTAGTCCAGGATATATTGGTTGACCTCTGCACCCCCCCCCCCCCCAGGACTTAACTTCACCCCACTAATTTTCTTCCTTAAGGTCTCCTCTAATTTTTTTCACTTGTTTAATAACAAGAAAAAAAAGTGGCCGCAGAGACTCCAGACAAGATGGCGTCCATCATGGCGGCCATTGTTTTTAAATGCACCAGGTCTCTTTGATCGCCATTATAGTAAAGATGATAGCACATGCGGTCCTGTTTTCTGCTCGATTCGTTATGCTAATATACAACCCTTACAAATTAGCCAAAAATCCGACACCAGAATCCAATATGGCGGCCAAGATGGCCGCCGAAATGTGAAAATATGCTATTTTTCTGTCATGTTACCACCTTTCGTTTGTCTGTGTGGGAAAATGTTAGAATTTTTGCATCATGTTATACATTCATCATATAGAGGAGTCATTGGCGAACACATGGGGACCATAATATGCATTCATTGCGGGATATTTTTGTCCGATATCACGTTTTCCCAAATGCCGTTATCATAGGTCAAAGCCGAATCTCCGTTAATAACGCGATGTTATGTTTCGAATCAATGAATGTTATTGCTATTATAACAACACCCATGCATATATATTTGCAGGAGATACTCGAGCTAGTATTCCACTTATACCTGAGTTGAGGAATATTTACCCAAATCCAAGATGGCGACCAAAATGGCCACCAGATATAAAAAATCGCCGAAAATCGCTGATTTTAACATCAGTGAGCATTATTGTCATGACAACTCCACACCTGCTTACTATTGTAAGTTGGGAACACTTAGGCGAAGAACTTTCCTTGTACCATATCCAAATAAAAAATCGCCGAAAATCGCTGATTTTAACATCAGTGAGCATTATTGTCATGACAACTCCACACCTGCTTACTATTGTAAGTTGGGAACACTTAGGCGAAGAACTTTCCTTGTACCATATCCAAATAAAAGTCCCCCAAATCCAAAATGGCGCCCACAATGGCGGACAGATTTTGAAAAATACCAGAAATTCCCTCATATTCACATCATTGGGCATTATTGTCGAGACAACTCCACCCATGCGTACAGTTGAGTTGGAAATACTGAGGTGAAGTAATTACCTTACATCTCATGCAAGAAATGGTTTTCCAAATCGAAGATGGCGGCCAAAATGGCGTCCGAAATTTGAATACACGCCTACATTCCTTTACTTTCTTAGGATGGGCGTTATTGTTTCGCGATTTCTACCCACCATTACATGTTGATATGTATGAATTAATCATTAGGGTTTGGCAAGTGATACTCACAGTCAATATGGCGGCCAAACTGGCGGGCAGAAATTGAAAAGAAGCCGATATTATCACATACTAAGTTCAACTTTTTGTCATAATATTTATTTGTATAAACGAAACGGTACATAATATAAGCCATCTATTAGTTCCAATGTAAGTCGTAGCCTTTTGGAAGGATGAAAACCCACAATCGCGATGTAGCATTTCAAAATCCATTCTCCACCAAGGGCTCATACTGGCCGTAACCATATATGGGTGCGCCGAATAGTCATATTATGACTTCCAAGAATCAAAACAACAGTACCTGAGCTTATTCTGAATTGCCACATTCAGCATTATCTAGACTCGTTTCCGTCTCTTCGTCAGATTAATCTGTCTCGCTCACAACAACAGTTCACTACTCTTCTTTGTAGAAGGGTGCCACTAATCGGAATGTTTCAAACAATACATATGCCGGTGTCCAGCTCACGTGTTTGTTTCGAAAGCTTGGAATTCTTAGCGAGCTTCATTCGTGGTATAGCTTATGGTATAATTCAGATGCTACATATGGGGTATATGCGTCATCTTGTGCGATACACTATAAAGGTATTCGGTCGATGCGTATACTAGCTTTCAGAAGGACCTATCTATCTGCTTATTGTCAGCTTTGGTGACCTAATGGGGATAACAACGTGTACACCTGGTGATTTTCCCAAACAGCCACTTCTCAATATATGGTTCATCAATTCACATACTCATCTTATGCACTGACGTACCCGGACAACTTCTGTATATGGCTTCGAATGTTGAAAGCCCGACATTTGACTGATGCATTTCTGCTAAGGCGTAGAAGACCATAATGCATAATATACCCAAACTCCTTGAACATGATCATAAGAACAAGCTTGTTGGTGTCCAAGCAGATGATAACAATACACACGGTGCTAGTTTGTGGGTAAGTGTCATGATAGTGGAAATGAAATTGGACCATGACTGCACCGCCCCTTATTTTGTTATGATTTAGATTCAGACAGGATCTCATGTGTGGCTTTGCTTTCCTTGTATGCTAAGATGGTATGTTCCCATCCGTTTGGAAGCCGTTCTTAAACAACTGGACCAGGAGTATGCATTTGGCTACTGCTGTATAAGCCCCACCAAGACTGGGGTGTAGTCTTAACGGCGATACCTTTGATAGTTGGTTGATATGTCATACTCACGCTGGGTGGTATGGTTCAAGAAAGTACAAATGCCATCAACAAAAGGGTGAAATGTTCAACGCGAAGAACATCCAGAAGAATGTTACGTTGTTGAGCTCTTGCATTCAGTTCAACAAACGTTGGTACACCAAGTGATTTCTTAGTAACATCACCATTGCGACCATTTTCCTACATGAGACATTAACTACTATATTCTAAAGTTATATATATAAAGCTATATGATTATAAAGGTCGCGTTCCCCAACGTCCACAGCCATTGCCATCGAGACTGTAAATTGTTCTTTAAATACATAGTGAAATAAATGCACCACAGTTCCTGACATTTTCTTGAATAATACCACCCACATACTGACACTAACCCCGAGAGAGGATAACAAAACACGCATACATTCATGCTATAAAGACATTATCCTTTAGTCCATCCGACTGTTTTGAGGGAGGCTAGCATAGTATTATCCAGACAAAAGTGTACGTAGTTGAATCAGAAAGGCTTCGAAACGGATGTGGAAATACAATCTTACAACACCAAATAAAACCGACACGCATGACATTCGATATCTTTAAACATGCACCAGGTGTAGGGGTGGTGTATACAGTGGCCCATTTCATTCCCACTATCATGGCGCATGTCCACAAACTAGCACCGCGAGCATTGTTCTCTGCTGGGAGATATTCGACGAGACAACTGCGGGGCGTCACACAGTTTGCTTCGGATAATGGTTAAGAAGTGTGGGTAGTCTGTACACTAGGGTCTTCTCCTTAGCAGATAGACATCTGTCCAAGGGAATGAGACAGCTAGCAACCTTCGAAACACTGTCGAAGTTGTCCACATATGCCAATGCGTTCGCTGAGTTTGTGAGTTGACGAACCATCTATTGAGAAGTGACTAGCTAACTGGTTTGCCAGGTGTACATGTCATTATCCCATGGGGTCTGAGACACATACATAGAGATGACCTTATGTAAGTTTGTATACTCATCGGCCATATGCCTTCCTAGTTCAAGATGACGCACAAATATCATAGTTAGCAAATATTTAAAATCGTAAGCTAGACACCGGAAAATGAATTGTTTGAAACGTTATGATTAGAGGGACCCTACTCCCAGGAAGTGGTGAATACTTTGTCGGTGTGAGCAACCTAGATTTATCAGACAAAGAAATGGAAGCTGGTTCAGATAATTATGGACGTGACGTGGCAAATCAGAATCTGTTATCAGGTAATTGTTCTGATATAACTATTCGGCGCACCTACGCTTACGGCCATTATCGGCGCTATTAGTGGAGACTGGATTTGGAAATGCCACATCGCGATATTAATTGTGGTTTTTCATCTTTCCAGAAGGATACGAGCTATGTTATGCGTTTTAATACCTTAAAGTTGAACTAGTAGATGGTTTATGTACAGTTTCGTCCATACATACCGATATTATGACAAAAAGTTGAAATTAATATGTGAAAATATCGATTTATCAATTTCTAGCCGCCAATTTAGCAGCGATCTTGGCTGTGAGTATCAATTGCCAAACCCTAATGAATACTTCATGTCACTATTCCATATCAACATGTAATGGTGGATAGAAATCGCGAAAAAATAACGCCCATCGTAAGAAAGTAAAGGAATGTAGACTTGTTTTCAAATTTCGGTCACCATTTTGGCCGCCGTCTTCGATTTGGAAAACAATTTCTTGCATGAGATGTAAGGTAATTACTTCACCTCAGTATTTCCAACTCAATTGTAAGCATGGGTGGAGTTGTCTCGACAATAATGCCCAATGATGTGAATATGAGGGAATTTCGGTGATTTTTCAAAATCTGTCCGCCATTGTGGGCGCCATTTTGGATTTGGGGGACTTTTATTTGGATACGGTACAAGCCTTTAAAGTGTTCCCAACTCACAATAGTAAGCAGGTGTGGAGTTGTCATGACAATAATGTTCACTGATGTTAAAATCGGCGATTTTTTATTTCTGGTGGCCATTTTGGCCGCCATCTTGGATTTGGGTAAATATTCCTCAACTTAGGTACAAGAGGAATCCTAGCTTGAGTATCTCCTGCACATATATATGCATGGGTGTTGTTATAATAGCAATAACATTCATTGATTCGAAACATTACATCGCTTTATTAACGTAGATTCGGCTTTGACCTATTATACCGGCATTTGGGAAAACATGATATCGGACAACCCGCAATGAATGTATATTATGGACCCCATGTGGTCGCCAATGACTCCTCTATATGATAAATGTATAACATGACGCAAAGATGCCAACATTTTCCCACAGAGACAAACGAAATGTGGTAACATGTCAGAAAAATAGCATATTTTCACAATTTCCGCGGCCATCTTGGCCGCCATATTGGATTCTGGTGTCGGATTTTTGGCTAATTTGTAAGGGTTGTATATTAGCATAACGAATCGAGCGGAAAACAAGACGGCATGTGACATCATCTTTACTATAACGGCGATCAAAGAGACCTGGTGCATTTAAAAAAAATGGCCGCCATGATGGACGCCATCTTGTCTGGAGTCTCTGCGGCCACTTTTTTTTCTTGTTAACAAGTGAAAAAAATTAGAGGAGACCTTAAGGAAGAAAATTAGTGGGGTGAAGTTAAGTCCTGGGGGGGTGCAGAGGTCAACCAATATCTCCTGGACTAAACTGCTTAGTGAATGAAAATTGCTGTCGAGCTGTCGTCTGTCATTGTTTTTACAACTCTCGTGTCTGTTTATTTGCGCTCACTCAATGTATCTTATTGGATAGACTGCTGGTTCCTGGTTGAAAGCTGCAAAAATCTTAATAAACTCCATGCTTGCAAATACACCTCACTCACGACAATTCAGCCACTTGCTGTATACTCATAACCACATTCGTGACCATACAGTCACTCCTTGTTTACCACATCACATCAACATGGCCATACATCATTACATATATACATATTGGAGCTGGATGGGTCAGGTTATTATGTTTTAACTGGCCGTGTGTGCGGGGTATTTAGTATATATAGAACATCTGTATGGCCATTGGTGAGGTGTATATGTATACTTGGAGTGACTCTATTGTTATGGATGTGGTGTATATGTATATATTGAGTGGCTACATGACCATGGGTGTGGCAAATATATATACAGTGTATGGCCAATAGTGAGGCGAATATGTATACAGGAAGTGACTGTGTGATCATGAATGTGGTGTAAAGGTATATATAGAGTGACTATATGGTCATAGGTGAGGTGTAGAAGCATACCTGGTGTGCCTGCATGGTGACTCATGGCTGTATAGTCAAGTGTGTGGTGTACGGGTATACCCAAGTATGGATGTATGGTCATGGGTGAGGTGTGTGTGTTAAAATGAGTGGCTACATGGACATTTGTGTGGTGTTTATGTATATATGGAGTGTATCAACATGGGTGGGTTGTACAGGTGTACATTTGGGTGGATATCGCTTTCCACAATAACTCAGGGATATGTTAATCGATAGAGAGGTAATGTCAGAGAGTTCTTCATCTTGATGGTGGTTTATATGCACAATGGGGGAAACAATTTTCTAGCATTATTCAATCAATTTCGATGCCAATGAGCCAGAATTTTGATGTTATTGTGCCAGGGTAGCCACATAATATGGCCCTTTTCAGTTCAGTTTTTCATAGTTCTGTCCATTTCCATACAAAAACATGGTTGGAATCCCAAAAGATGTTTTTGTCAAAATTCCATAATGCATCCTTTAAAATGAATATGTCATGCCTCATCCGGTGGTGGGAAAACCAGAATAGAATATTTAGTTGTCAGTTGATTAACCCTTTGGTGAGTAGAACGACATATATGTCGCTGTACAGTTCGCGAGTGGAACGACATATATGTCATTTCAGGAAGTGTCATTTTTATGTAGACATAATTTCAATTAATCATCTGATTTATAAATGAATTGTATAGGTGATATTTTGATTAATATAATGTCCCAATGTATAAGTGCAATAGATTATGATAGCACATGTAAACAGAAAATACACATAAATTAAAATAAATTATTGGACCCTTTTGACCCGAACTTGTTGATAACTATTGCTATTATGTTGACGTTAAAATTCACGCATAATGTCCTGTGTATGATGTTATAAATACTCTCCAAAGGGGTAAGTAACATGGTTAATACAAAGTGAGTCACAATTTGCTACCTTTTCGGAACATCAAGAATAATGTTCGGGATATATGTGAAAAATCAACTTTTTTACCAAATTCTGTTGCCATTTTGCAAACCATCTTGAGTAATTTTGTCTAAAAACACATCAGTGTGACACATTTAATACATATCAAAACAATTAAAACCTTCGATACCAAAGATAGTTCCATTTTACTTGAAAAAATGGTCTTAACCTGAAGAATGAATTTTTGCCGATTTTAGCATCAAGTTTGTGATAGAAAAATTCACTAATTCTGGTAATGTCAGTGTTTAAAATAGTAACAATTAACCAAGGTGCATCAGAAATGTTAGTTTTCAATGTCTAAGACAGAGTAGTCATTTTTTTCATCAACCACAACTTGTATGCAGTTGCATGACTCGCTGGGGCAATATTTACAATTTACCATATCTTGGCAGCCATTTTGAGCCAAAGTGACAATATTGGTACCATTGAGTTGGAATATTCATAAGAAATGGAATTTCACCCTTGCATTGACATTTATTCCCATTTCTTGATGAAATATGACTACAATCCCAATGGTGATATCTGTAAAATCAAAATTTAAGGGATTGAAAGGGGCGGTTAACCCATGAATGGCATATTTCATTGCTCCAATTGTCAGTTTATCTACTTTAATAGTGATATAAATAAAATACATTATTATCTTTATTCAATACAAAGCATGGTATTGGTATAAAATATGATGGTAGGTCAGCACCTGAAGGCTAACTGAATTTTTGTACAGGGGGGTCCTCGTGAGTAAATCCAGTACGTGCACTAGCCCTCCGGGCTTACTGATGGGTGTATACAGTATCACATTATTCCACCGAGAGGTTATATAAAGAATCATATTGTTCATAAGCGAAAAAAAATGGTTTTCTACTGATTAAATTTCACTGGTCCTAATTGGCAGTCACAGGGTTGGTATGGTCCTCAAATATTCTAGTGGTTTATCAGGGAAATCGTTATTGTAAACTAAAAATAAGAAATGGCAAACAAGGATGCCTCAGAAACTTCTGCTGGGATAACTTCCAAATCTGAAACAGAGCACTGTTTAGTAAGACACTAAAATGATGTTTTTTACTTATTTGTTATTTGAAACATTCCTTACTTATTTGCATACTCGATACTATCGCATCCAGGTTTTTTCCATTGGGTAAGACTGCTGTGGCGTGACCCCCAATATGATGCTCCATATCCGTCATAATTTGTCGCAATCGCGGGTGGTTTACTAATGACAATAGCACTCAAAATTTATACCACCTGTTGGAATCAATCAAATTGACTTCCGTTTGATGTTCTAAACGATCAGATCGACCGGGAGTCAAGTACGACAGTATTAACCAGAATAAAGTTTATTTTGGCTTTTTATCTTTGCATACTCTTCAAAAATTGACACACAAACATCTCTTCAAACTGGAAGTGAAAAGTCGCAAGACCATATTTAGGCTGCGTAGCATTTATCAGATCAGCAGCATCTTTAGTGGTACATATTCTCAAATGATTTTTTCCTTGTTTTCCAGATTGTACTACTCCAAAGTACTTCAGCGGTGCAATCGAACCATATATTTTTGAAGCAATAGACATCAGCCAGTCGACAGACATTACACTCAACAGTAATGGCCTTCTTCGATATTATACAAACATGTGCCTGGCAGCTGAACATAAATGGACATTCAACAATGCTAATCCTGCCTTCGTTTTAGAATTCAGAACTGATGATGGTAGCATCGACATTAATAGACTCTTTTTCATGACCTCGAATGCCAATTCAACTACAGCTGTTTGCATGCGAAATGGTTCGGCAGTGATTAATAAGGTGTGTTTAATAGGACTGTCCCATACATTACGTACTGGCTCCATTAAAAAAGAAGTCCGTGTGACAGGCTAATTACCTTATATTTACCTTCCAGAAAAAGTTGACTACAACTTGGTCTACCGAGTGTTAGGCTATTTCGAAAACTAAGACCCTTTCTGGATTAAATTTGGCCACTTCACTACTAGCTTTGGTGTTTTAATCAGCCATGGAGGTATAAGACCAGGATCCACTATCGCAATATGTTGATACCAGTGATATGTCTGTGACCTTCAATCCTAGGACTAATGTTTAGGGAAATTGGATTTACTTTCGCATAGTATAATAGTAATCGTTTGGTTACCGTAGTACTTGTCAAAATTTAAGAGCCCTGCAGCTCATTTGCTGAACATTTCGCAGCATATTGCAGCTGAATTTAAATCGATGACCATGTATGGACAGCTCAGTATCAGCAACATATAACTCCATATGGAAGAAGTTCACAAGACGTAACCTGAGACATGGTGACAAACTGTGTTTACGTAAATAAGTAGAATTTGCATAGTCATAGAAATTCAATGATGTGTGCATGTGCGTGTCGAAACCGGAAGACTTTGGAAGGATAGCCAAATGAAAGCAGATTGAATTAGTTATCGCGACAGTCTATAACAGTTGTTGGAATGAATTAAATGGAAGAAACCATAAGTGAATTAAATCGAACCCTATGCCTGTCACCTTGAATAATTTTGTCATTCACATATTATTTGCAATCACCATATAAGTTTGAACTATCCATACATTTACACACCTGAACATCAAGTTGTCTTTGAAAGAGGCCGTACCATGCCAGCAAAGCTATTTGAAATAGTCAAATTATATATCCAGTCACCACTTGGTGAAAATTCCACATTGCCTTAGTTCCACATGATGATTCCATTCTTTGCAGGGTGGGGCATAACACTCAATCGGCATCTCAAAACTGCGTAAATAATGCCTGCCATTATTTTGCTACAGGTGGCTGTTTAATACTTATAACACCCCAAAAGCATGGATATCACAATTATATACTTCACTACTGAATCCAAGACTTTCAAATCATATCTGAAGAGCACCGAGCCTTCCATTTGTTAAACACACATCAAATAAATACAAGCATTATATCTCCGGACATCTCCCTGAACCCAGGTCCTCAAAGAAAGAAGGAATCCATTTACATGTGGTACACATTTACATACTGCCACCACCTGCTATTAACACCAGATGTGGTTGTTTTGATAAATGTGGTTGTTTTAATAAATACAACATACTTGTATATGGATCCACCAGAATGCAATCAACCATTTGTTCTGCTGATAGAGAACTATCCAACATATCCAGGTACAGTAATGCTCTAAGTAATCGACTCCTTAACCAGAGCAGAATTATGGGTAACTTTTCAGGATCTCCCCGAGAGCTTTCCGATGAATGGCAACAAGCCATATTTCCGACTAAATCCTGAAAAGTTACCCATAATTCTGCTGTGGTTAAGAAGTCGATTACTTAGAGCATTACTGTACCTCTGCAGATGTGATATATTGTCTCATCATTCTCAATTAAATTGTGCGAAATAGAGACAAGCAAGTACCAAAACCTACCATTTGAACCCCCCTAGCTGTGAAGTTCTTTCTGTGTCATTTAACCTGGGGAATTTCCACAGAAGCAAACATACTCTTTCTTCACCAAATGAAATCTGTTTGTCATTTGATGTTCCTTCATATGGGAGGCCAAATTCACATTTAATAATGAATTGAGCTTAAGCGCAATTGATTGTGCTTAACTTAAGTGCAAATAATTGCACTTAAGCGCAAATACCACATATTGTGCTTAAGCACAAATAGGGTATTTACGCTAAAACGTAATGAATTGCGCTTAAGCACAATTAATTGTGCTTAAGAGCAATTAATTGCGCATTAGCGTAATTGTAACTACTATAATCTAACCTACCCATAAACTATTGGCATGGCCTGGTGTATCACCTAGCAACACAAGAGGAGCATTGGGCTAATTTTAACCTGTTTTAAATAGCCTGAGTACTCAAAAGTCAACTGTGAGTATGTGTTCAACAATGATATAAATCCCTAATTACATATTATCAGCATCCCTATATCCAAAGAATTGATGTCTCCTTCTTGGAACTCTTGTAATTTTTTAAATGATATTTTTTAATGTATTTTTGCACAGATTTGGGCCATTACTATGGTCATATACTATAGCATGCATGTGGTGTCACTGCATGAGGGCTTGCTTATCTCATATGGTTTACTTATGGACTTAAATCAGGGGAAAAACTCTGTTTTCATATTATCAGCATCCCTGTCCCAAAAATTGGTGTCTCATTCCTGGAGCTTTGGTGACTCAGTCCTCGAGCTCTAGTGTTTTTTTTAGCTCAACTTTACTTTGTAAAGTTTGAGCTATTGCCATGGCTTTGTCGTCCGTGTGTGCGTGTGTACGTGATGTGTCAACAATACAGGCTACAGGTCGTACCTTTGGTCAGATCATTATGAAATTTATCATAGCTGTTGACATCAACATTTAGACCGGAACGATTCAATTTGGGGTCATTCAGAAAAAAAACATGGCCACCAGCGGCCATCTTGGATTTCAAAATTCAATCCATTAGCACAGGCTACAGGTCGTACTGTTAGTCTGATCATCATGAAATTTGTCGTGGATGTTAACAATTACATGTAGATGGGAACGAGTTATTTTGGGGCCATTCGGCCAAAAAACATGGCCGCCAGCAGCCATCTTGGATTTTACTCTTTGTATGACTAAATCCTTTAGCACGGGCTACAGGTCGTACCTTTAGTCTGATCATCATAAAATTTGTCATGGCTGTTGAAATTGGAATGTAGATCGGAACGAGTCATTTTGGGGTCATTTGGACAAAAAACATGGCCGCCAGTGGCCATCTTGGATTTCAAAATTCAATTCATTAACACGGGCTACAGGTCGTACTGTTCATCTGATCATCATGAAATTTGTCATGGATGTTAATATTGACATGTAGATGGGAACGAGTAATTTTGGGGTCATTCGGCCAAAAAACATGGCCACCAGCATCCATCTTAGATTTTACTCTTTGCATGACTAAATCCTTTAGCACGGGCTACAGGTCGTACCTTTAGTCTGATCATCATAAAATTTGTCATGGCTGTTGAAATTGGAATGTAGATGGGAACGAGTCATTTTGGGGTCATTTGGACAAAAAACATCTTGGATTTCAGAATTCAATCCATTAGCACGTGTTACAGGTCGTTCTGTTCATCTGATCATCATGAAATTTGTTGTGGGTGTTAATATTGACTTGTAGATGGGAACGAGTAATTTTGGGGTCATTCGGCCACAAAACATGGCCGCCGGCAGCCATCTTGGATTTTACTCTTTGCATGACTAAATCCTTTAGCATGGGCTACAGGTCGTACCTATGGTCAGATCATCATGAAATTTGTCATGGTTGTTAACAATGACATGTAGATGGGAACGAGCCATTTTGGGGCCATTCGGCCAAAAAACATGGCCACCAGCAGCCATCTTGGATTTTACTCTTTGTATGACTAAATCCTTTAGCATGGGCTACAGGTCGTACCTTTAGTCTGATCATCATAAAATTTGTCATGGCTGTTGAAATTGGAATGTAGATGGGAACGAGTCATTTTGGGGTCATTTGGACAAAAAACATCTTGGATTTCAGAATTCAATCCATTAGCACGTGTTACAGGTCGTTCTGTTCATCTGATCATCATGAAATTTGTTGTGGGTGTTAATATTGACTTGTAGATGGGAACGAGTAATTTTGGGGTCATTCGGCCACAAAACATGGCCGCCGGCAGCCATCTTGAAATTTTACTCTTTGCATGACTAAATCCTTTAGCACGGGCTACAGGTCGTACCTTTGGTCAAATCATCATGAAATTTGTCATGGATGTTAACAATGATATGTAGATGGGAACGAGTCATTTTGGGGTCATTCGGCCAAATAACATGGCCGCCAGCAGCCATGTTGGATTTTACTCTTTGTATGACTAAATCCTTTAGCACGGGCTACAGGTCGTACCTTTAGTCTGATCATCATAACATTTGTCAATGCTGTTGAAATTGGAATGTAGATGGGAACGAGTCATTTTGGGGTCATTTGGACAAAAAACATGGCCACCAGTGGCCATCTTGGATTTCAAAATTCAATCCATTAGCACGGGCTACAGGTCGTACTGTTCATCTGATCATCATGAAATTTGTCATGGATGTTAATATTGACATGTAGATGGGAACGAGTAATTTTGGGGTCAATCGGCCTAAAAACATGGCTGCCGGCAGCCATCTTGGATTTTACTCTTTGCATGACTAAAGCTATCAAATGTTTTTGAATTTTATTGAAAACATAGCCGCCAGCAAACATCTTAGATTTAATTTTATATATACATGTATATATCTCTTCAGGTTGATAAACTAGTATTAGTCATTCAACTTTCCACATTCCTAATTGCTCCATTGACTGTAATACATTAAATTATTCCCTTTCCAAGTTGAGCTGCAGTGTCATTGACACTTTCATTTATTAAATCAGCATCTTTTGCACAGATCTATAGTATATACATGGTCATATAGCGTGAATGTGCTGTCACTGAGGGCTTAATTGCTTCCCTCATATGGTGTGCCTGTATACTCGAAAATTGAAGAAAATCAAAGTCGCCCCGACTAATACAGAAAGTAATGTTATCGCGAGTAGCCCCAACTAATATATACAGAAGATAATATAATGCTATCACGAGTCGCTCCAACTAAAACAGAATACTATTGCGAGTCAGCCATTTTGATAAAGAAGTTAGGCTAGCTCCCTACACATCCAAACCAATGAAAACAAGAGGTGATATGTCAATAGGAGTTAAGGTTAAGTTATAGATTAACCTATTTATTCACCAGGGGTGTTTATTAGTTACATATAACCATAAATTGCACTTAAGCGCAATTAATTATTAAATGTGAATTTGGCCTCCCATACCTTCAAAGTAAATCAGCTAACAGCAAAAGACAAGGGACACAATACTGAATATTCAGTGTTAATTCTGGAGTACATCAGGGAAATAACGTAGTGCCTCCTGTTCCTCTGGCACACAAACATGACTATTTGTCAGCACTTTGCATGTCAGCATTTTGTCATGTTCAAATTTCAGAATTTGGTTAACGACAAGTGGTCCTCTCCTTGGTGCCTTGGCATCTGCAACCAAAGAGTGGGCTGTCTGCAATAGAGTTGATAGAAAGTTAATAACACTAAACATTATGCTCCCCTACTGCAAGGACACTTGCCAGGTACATGTTCAGTGTTCATGCATTCAAAGTAATGTGGGCATAATGCCTCCAAGTCATGCCTAAAACTTGCACTCCTTGCTATATGGCATTGGGCTGTATTCAGAGCTAATTTGTTTGTCATGGGGTTACATGCAGCACTAAGTTATTCTTCACATGCGCTTTTATACGCCCTTTTGAAAAAAGTTGTATTATGTAATCAGTCTCTCCGTCCATTTGTCTGCCTGTCTAGCCATCCGTAAACATTTTTGGTTTCCAATCAATAACTCCAGTTTGGATTATTTAATCTGAACCAAAGTTGGTATGTGTATTTCCCAGCTAAAAATACAGGCCAAGTTCAAATATGGGTTCCGTCCAATTATTTTACATGAGTTACGGCCCTTTTTTTTACTTAGAATTTGACCGTTATGGTTTCTGATCGATAACTCCAGTTTGAATTATTTGATCTGAATCATACATATTTGGTATGTGTATTTCCCAGCTAAAGATACAGGCCAAATTGGAATATAGGTTCTGTCCAATTATTTTCCGATGAGTTACCGCCATTTTTCGACTTAGAATTTGTCTTCATTTTGGCATTGAAATTAGAGGCATATATCAGATATTCTTTGTAAGCTCAAATTATTATTTTATTTTGTAGTAGTACAATTTGAAATGGCTAAAGGGAATATTTTGCCATGCCCTAGTGATGCTCTTGTTAAGTTTTGCACCATCATTACAGTTTTGTAACTTTTGAACTGAGCACTCTCCCCATACAAATGTTTTTCAGTCAGGGGAGTCCACATGATCTTAAATCTCATATATATTTTGAAGACCTCTGTTTGTTTGTCTGTCTGTCTATCATTTATACAAATCTACGATTCTCGACCGATCGGGACGAAACTTGGTACGTGTGTGTAGTTTGACCAGGCGGTCGTCATTGGCGAGCCCGTGCGACGCCCGTGCAGCGCATGCGCAGACGAGATCTCGGAAACGGGTGGAGCTATCGACTTGAAATTTGCTATGTGAATGTATCTTGCCCCGGATACGAATTTTATCGGGTCGCCGAGCCCGTGCGACGCCAGCTTCGCGCATGCGCAGACCGTATCTCGGAAACGGGTGGAGCTATCAACTTGAAATTTGGTTTTTGAATAGCCCGGACAACGTCGGGCTCATCGGCTAGTCACCTATATTATGATTGATGATATCTGCAACATTTCCTGAGAATCAGCCTAAGGATTATTGAGATACAGTGCAATATGTCAGAAGGCACCTTACTTATGTTGAGGTGTTTATTTGACCACTCCACTATATCGCCTGTGAACAATCTCACAATGTTTGTATGTGTTTCTTTTTAGACTGTATCTTTGACGGTCATGAATTTCGAGATACTAACTACATGTGACCAAGTGATCGTAAACATGACTGCACGCAATACAGATTCTCCTGTCAGTGTTTGTTCAATGTTCATGTTGGCTTGCGGAGGTGAGTTAATGCGAGATTAGCATTTCATGGATAACAATTTGAGTTGAACTTTGTAAGACCAGAAAGCTATAAAAAAATTCCTTAGGTAGCATGCACATACTATGGGCTAATGGGAGTATAAGACTATAACTACATGATACGAGGTGGATCATAATATAGCATAGCTGAGTGACCTATTTGAATAGCGAATGTGAATTGTTTTGTTGTTTTTTCTCTTTTTTTCAGATATTAATATTCGTTACCCAGCGTGCCATTGCATGAATACGCCTCTGCTTAATATGTTATAACGAAGATAAAGATATTAAATTGTCTCCCGATTCGATCTGCAGAACACCCAAAAATTGTCAATTTCATCTATTCTGGGCAAGGCGGGGGTCTTGAAAATAATTGTAGACACGAGGTTGAAAAAACAAAATTCTGCTACCTCACCACGCACCCCCACCGTCTGTACAAATGTTTTTTTTTTCCAGGCCAATATTTTGGATTTTGAGACCCACCCCCAAAAATGAGTAAATAAATCAGAATAAATCAGAAACAAAGTTATATCAGCCTGGTTCTTTCCAGCAATGACTTTTTAGCATATTCCAACATTTTAACACAACCCAAACACAGTGGAATGGTAGTAGCATGATATGATCGGAAGGTGGTCGAGTTGAAGCATTCCAAATTGATTTTCACAAAACAAATTATTGGGGGAAACAAATTTGATTCGCTCCAACTGTGGCGAATTTGTCGTCCACCTGGATATATATCGCTTATAATACATATATTTTTTAGATCAAATCATGTTATACATGTATTGTTTTAAAATTTGACTCTGTTTTTATGAAAAAAATAATGTTAAATTTATCCATCATCAAAATAAAAAGTCCATTCGGGAATCAATCTTGTCTATAATTTTACTATCTCCACCGGGGTCAGGTTCATAAATCTAAGTAATGCACAGTAGCCCAATCAGCGACATTAGTTATTTATCAGGCCCGGTGCTATTTTTAGCACAGCAACATAGCTAAGTTAAGTAACCACATTTCTGCTAATAAATAAAAATTAAGAAGTAACTTGATATTTTTTTTTTATGTATAACAACAAATAAAATCAGGGGGTTTAATAAGCGGAACTATATAATTAAAGGTCCACTTTATTTCCACCGATTATTTTTTTATTGTGCCTGGATATACGGCTTTAGTAACAATCTATGCCATAAATATTATTAAAATACTATAATTCATCACTATTTGGAATGTCTGTGTCTCGTAAGGTGGCCACACAGTAATAGAAAATAGCTGAAATAATAAAATAATTTCCCCCCTTTGGCTCCCAGAATGCAACATAATTCAAACTAAAGATGTATTTTCAATGGAATGGGAATAACTCTATATCGAAATATATAGAGTTATTCCCCTTCCATTGAAAATAATTGACTTTGTGCATAAACTTGATCCCAGAACAGACACCAGTTTGTCAATAAAAATAACATGTTCACAGTTTATTACATCAAATAAGTTTAAAATACAATGTTTTGGAGCTTACTCTTTCAAATGGTATATAATACGGCTTATATTTTACATAATGTGAACTGGGGGATCGAAAATTAAGTGGGCCTTTAAGACATTTTGAAGAAGAACTATTTTGCGTGCTGGACTACATGTACATAACTGAAGGAAAAGGATGCGCACAGGGATATCTTCCTCTTCTGCACTCAAAATATGAACAAAGAACTAAACTTTTGAATTACGGAAAAGAGCCTGTTTTATCAAATTACCACCACCTCCCCAACCAACCTCCCAAGAGTGGGTACTATTCATATCCTGGCCTATTATCAGGGGGTTGGTGAAATGCTTGAATAGCTCATTTTACCTTTCTGTTCCTCCCCAGTTTCTATCATAAGCATTCTTATTATTGTCCAATTTTCCTCCTTTTATAGGTACTTTTATTCATTTAAGTTTATTCATGATAGGAGTTGGTGTCGCGCTTGAATTGCACAGTTTCCCTCCTTTATTTATCAAGGCGAATTTGTCGTTCACCTGAATATATATCGCTTATCATACATATATTTTTTTTAGATCAAATCATGTTATACATATATTGTTTTAAAACTTTGACTCTGTTTTTATGGAAAAAATCATGTTAAATTTATCATTCATCAAAATGAAAACAGATTACATTCGGTAATCAATCTTGTCTATAATTTTACTATCTCCACCGGGGTCAGGTTCCCATCTTTTGGTAAATTTGAAAAATACCTGCGTAATATATTAAGATATGCACAATCACCTCACAATTATAATTCCCATCTTTTGGTAAATTTGAAATATACCTGCGTAATATATAAAGATATGCATTATGGATTTCATCTTCTAAATGCCATAACAATCACCTCACAATTTGAATGGTGCATGTACCCATACAGTCTTCAAGTTTGTTGGCCGATTGCACTCCATGTGGCATCCTAATGGACTGGGCAGTATGTCAGTGATTGTTTTTTTGTTTTGCTTTATAATATGTCAATAATATACAAAATAAAATGGTTTTGTTAACCAGTGACTGTTGTGACTCCTCAGGGCAACTATTTTGTTATAAGTTTATACAAACATGAATTTTGGAACTTATTCCCTATTCCTTATTCTCAAAAATGTATCTTTCTGTCAATTTGACAGCATGGATGGATGGTCTGCCCCAAATACCCCCTAGAATCACCCCTACCCCAACCCATCACCCCCGGGTGTACCACCCCGAAGTAGTGAAAATGGGATATGGACCATTTTCGAGAACAGTAAGGATCTTCAGCCAATTTGACAGCATGTGTGGGTGGCCTGCCCCAAGTACCCCCCACACATCATTGGGGGGGGGGGAGGATACCACCCAGAGAGGGTGAAAATGAGGTATGGACCATTTTTGAGAACAGTAAGGATTTCAGCCAATTTGACTTCCCCAAATACCCCCTAAAAAATTATAGAGCCCAAAACGATAACAATTGTGTCAGTTTATTATTGTAATTGTTGGGATGTGATTGTAACCAAGCTCTTCTGAGCTGTCAACATGACCATTTAAGATTTAGGAAGAATAATGTCAATTACCACAGGTTTATCATATTTTAATAAATTCTAGATTGTGGTAAACCAGTCAAACAATTTCCTGTAACATTCAATGGCATTCAGTTTCATTAATACATGTCAATAGTGAATATTTTGTCTTTAACCTCTTCAGTGCTATGGAGTCCATAACTATTATGGATGTAAAAGTGCACGTTGTGTGCTATATGGTACATACGGACCTACTTCAGCGCACTAGCAGTAGGCCATTATAGAGATTGGTGCATCGGAATAACTATCTCGAAGTTTCAAACAGTGTATGATGTTCTACAATTTTGAATGATAATAGCCATTCAACTGAGTCAGTTTTATGGTTTTCATGATATTCCCATTATATTTTTCCACTGGAAAATGGCAATAACATCAACAGCTCAGCACAGGATGTCATAACGTCATTTATCAGCAAAGAGGTTAATATGCATACACCAGTGCAGACAGGTGCAGACTTTAAGGACAAGGGTATAATGTTGCAATAGCACAGCAGACCGCAAGTTGACAGTTACCGATTCATGCGAAGAAAGGGTTACCTTTGGGATTGCACTGCTTTTTAGCTCACCTGAGACGAAGTCTCCGGTGGAGCTATAGTCATCATTCCTCGTCCGTCATCCGTCCATCTGTCCATCCGTCCGTCAACAATTCTTTGAACATCTTCTCCTCCCAATCCATAAGCCCGATTTGGTTCATATTTGGTGTGGATGTTCCCTAGGTGACTCTCATTCAGATTTGTTCAAATGAGGTCACTGGGTCAAATAGTTGCAAAGTCAGGGCCATAACTCTGTAATTCTTACAACGACTTCTTCTCAAATTTCAATGGGCCGAATGTGTTCATATTTGGTACAAAGGGTCATTGGGGGACTGTTATTCAGATTTGTTCAAATGATGTCACTGGGTCGAATGTGGGCGGAGCCAGTGACATAACTCAAAAACTTTTGTTAAATTCGGATTTTTGGAATTTTCACCTTACTCAATTTAACAATTTTTTTTTTAATTTTTTAATCATTTTATAAAATTTGAAAAAAATAACACCATTATAACATCTGCAGAGTTATGAAACTTTAATCTTCTGAAATTACAGAAATATTCCTTTACCCATCCCCCTCCCACATGGCCCATCGACACCCCATCCCCCACCCAACCCACCCCACCCTGCAGTGGACTGCACCCAACCAACATCCCTTCCAAATCTCCAGCTTCCACTTAATACCTGTTCTATTAAAGTTGCAGATATATCTTTGTGGATAGATGGAGAGAGACACAGGTCATTAATCTAGATTAGAATAATATGTCATCAAGCAGCTGGCCTTCTGTAAAATTCCTAAAATCCACATGTTATACCCAGTAAGAGCAATGACTCCCAGGAGGCTAGCAATATTTGTTTATCATATACCACCTGTTAAACTCTCCCATGTATTATGATGCTCATTTATCAACTATGACAGATTAAGGCTGGCAGACATTATTGGCCCCACAGACTATTTTAATTATATGCATTGTCTCCTAGATATCTCATTCCATCATATGTGTATAACAACCCCTTGTCAAGTTGTCTTGATAATTTGCTATTATGTTTGTGGGGCTGCTGAAATGCTATGATGTTGGTAGGGCAAACTGATGCTGTTGAGAAACATTACTGCTATTTTTATGTGCACTCATACATTGTATGGTACTAGTACACAGTGTCGACATCCGGATTGACCACTCGTCGATTTGATAATTTGCTATTATGTTTGTGGGGCTGCTGAAATGCTATGATGTTGGTAGGGCAAACTGATGCTGTTGAGAAACATTACTGCTATTTTTATGTGTACTCATGCATTGTATGGTACACAGTGTCAACATCCGGATTGACCACTCGTCGATCGTAAATGTACATCTGTCTGTCTACGTCTGTAGACACCTTACGCATGGTGCGATAACTGAAATGTTATCTATCTGATCAGTACCAAATTTTGTATATATGAGGATCTCAGCTCATGAAAAACATTTTTATATATTTTTATTTAGATTGAACTCCTTGTTTATATATCATTCTAATTTTACATTTCCAGGTTTTTGATAAAGCACCTCTCACCTCCTATCATTTTTGGTACTGATCAGTTGATAATTTTGTAAAATATTAACATCTTTTACCCATTCGATGTCATTTTACCTTTCCCGTTATTAATTGACTATATTATTTTGATATCTGACATTGCAAATTGCAACAACAAAAATACAGACTTGGCTGTTCCAATATTATTTTCTTAACCACCACTTATCCAGGTGAAATCATATCCTATTGAATATTGGAGGGGGGGGTATATTGATAATATTAGATGAATGGATCTCATAGATGGAGATTCACATTTGTTCTAATAGGGGCAGAGATAAGAGATTTAACTCTCCTCTATCCTGTTTGGTAATGGTATAATAATATTGATTTCTAGGAAGCATGGGTGGGGGCAATGTTTGAGGCAATGGAGAAGGAGTGTAGAGGGGTGGGGTTTTGACCGCCTACTTTGATCAAAATTTAAACAGTTGAAAATTTCATGCCTGATAGAACATTAGTTGTAGATTAGATGTTCACATAAAAAATAGGTTAGAATTGTTCTCATAGTTTGGTTTTATTTTCCAACATGTATTATTTTATACCAACAGTCCATATGTTCCTACTTCAGGTTAAACTGTTGGACCAAATTGGCCACAAATTTTAACTTTATGGGGTTGGTAATTTTCAAACGTTTGAGAGAGAGCTTGAAGCACTGGTACCAGTTGTAAAATTCAACCTAAGAGGGATGTGCAAAATGATTTTTGTGAATAGTACTGTGGTATGGTTGTCTTCTTTAAAAGGTAAGAGGTTGGAGATTTGTCAGTGGTGTGTAATTAGAAATTTCAAGTTGAAGAGCCCTGCTCAACGGAGAACCTCCAGCTATGTCCATGTTTAGAACTACTTGTCTTAAGTGATATTGTCACATACTGACTCTTGTAGTTTTCAGAGTCCCAGTCTTTTCAGTCTTTACAGTCTGGTGAGCGACCCACAGTCATTGACTGTCTTGTTGGTGATGGGTTTGGACAAGATCCCTTTCATAACTTAAGCACACAAAAGCAATGGACCCCAAAGGTAACCCAGTTTTCTCGAAATTTGAATCAGTAACTTTCAACATTCAGTGCTATTGTAAGATTATGCCAGGACAAGTGTGTAGCTTACATATTTATAGAAATAATTAGTTTGATCAAAATTGTTAATCATATCAAAACAAAACGAAAGACCAGCCATTTTTACAGCCATCTTGACCTATGGCGCCGTCGCTGAGTATGTTCTATCTTGACTTCAGGCAATCAATGTTGTATAGACTTTAGTGTGAGCATGCAGATGGGGCATGTCTATAGGAAATCTGCAAACAAAATCATTATGCCTGTTTGAACAGGCATAAACACTGATTTCTGTTGTATATGAATTATTATATTATTATATTAGCCAGTCGGATTCAGAAGGAAAAAAATTTGTGAATTAAGCAGATCGATAATCGTCATTGAAAGGTAATTTTATGTGCACCAGTTTATTGTTAAATCAGTCATTATGAATTTATTATGTTTGTTGGCAATAAATATGCCCAAAATGGAACCTGGTGTTGAGTGAGTTCTGTCCCCTTCTCCAGGAAACAACGTAAAGAGTGATTCAATTTGCAATTCTTAGCAGTTTTTTTGGGGGGTTTTAATAAAACAGGAAGTAACAATAATTGCAGTTAATAAAAAACCTGGCTGGAATAGGATGCAGACGCTTAAATGGACCGAATTTGGAGATGAATAGAGGTGGGTGTCAAACATTTGAAGTATAAAAATTACACGGAAGGGTGGCTGGCTTCCCATAAATCGGAAGACAAAAAAAATCAACCGTGTATATGCACTTTTTATCTGCTTCCCCTTGCTGAATATATGTAGAAATTGTCCCCATTGTTTGATTCTCCAACAAGTACTTATCTTCCAACTTTTGATCAAATTTTTGGACTGAAATAGCCATCTGTTGGAAATTTCCAAACTTAGGGGATGTGAGATGTGAAATGCATATAACAGTTGGAAATCAAGGTACCAAGTTTCCAACACAACAGGGCCGCAAATTAAATTCCTCAGACTTCAGAATTTTGGTCTGACTCATCATCATCATCGCAGGGGTGCAGTGGGAAATTCTAAGTTGAATGACCCCAACTGAGACCATGTAATCACATCCCTGCATGGGTCTCGTCAAGCTGAATTGTTCGGACGAAAACATAATGTCTTCATTTGTGATTTCAGAACCTACATCGACAACATCAACTACTTCAACTACTACGACGACAGTGACAACCACGCCTGCAGGTATGACCATGTCATTAGAAATCAACAGCAGTTGGATATTTTATTGTTTATTAAAAAGTTTAATTTCCCAACTAACATTTCATTATGTTACTAGTATGTAATTTTTAAGCCTATAAACCATGGATTATGCAAAAACAATAAATAATCGGGGTTCACGATTACATAGCGATTCGTATTCAATCTGAGCAACACGTGCCACGTGATGTTATAATTGTATATTAAAATGACTATCCTGATTTAGACGAAGGGGGATAACCAGAGCTAACTAGCCACTACTAACTAGCCACTACTAACTAGCCACTACTAAATACATTTGCTTTTGGAATTATTTTATTGACTAAATATATAACAGACCTGATCTCCATGCAATGTGCTCCCCCATTGCTGAATGGATCACAGCGAGCTATCGTCAATGCATGTAGTAATTTCAACCAAACTGTTTATGTCGATCATGTAGAATTTTACATGAAGACATTGATAAATTTTAATATATTGTAATTCAAATGTATCATGATTAGTTGGTCCTTTTCCAGTCAGGCGAAGGTATATATACACTAAATATATATATTAATTGTTTCTAGATTGCTACGTTGTTTGAACGGCTGACGGTACCTGTATCATATTCTCTGGTCATGGTGGTCCTTTTGTTTTATTGTTCACTTAAAATTTTGTCGCACTCTTGTGGATAACAACATTCTGATGTTTTTCTTCCAGATTGTAATATACATGCGATGAATTATGATTCGCCAGTGATCACAGATATACATGGCGTGCAGGATGTGCAAAATATAACAGATCTGTATGTGGGATCTAACACTCAGTTTCTATTCATGCCGACTGACGACAATGATGATGCATTGATACTGATATTGCAGTTGGACGAAGAACTCCCAATTGGACACATATCGCTGGGTGAAAGCAGTAATATTGAATACTATAGTGTTCTATATATACAATATGAGAGGTTCAACAGTATGGATTTTGACCAAATAAAGGTTTTCACATTGAATGGACAATGGGTAAATATTAATCAACGCCAAAATAATTTACTCGCGCAACCGTCCAAACTCCTCTAGTATTTAGATATACCCTGCACTCTCAAACCCTTTAGAAGTTCATGTCCTACAGTGATGCCATAAATAATTGACTCCTTAACCACAGCAAAATTATGGGTAATTTGTCAGGATTTAGACGGAAATATGGCTTGTTGCCATTCATCGGAAAACTCTCACCGACTAAATCCTGAAAGATTACCTATAATTCTGCTGTGCTTAAGGAGTCGATTACTTAGGGCATTACTGTACCCTGCACTGTCAAACCCTTTAGAAGTTCATGTCCTATGTCGTAAAACAACCTTTGGCATGATTATAATTACACATAATTGATAAAGTTACAATTGAACACTGTTTTCATCTATGGTCAAGTGACATGCTCTGAACAAGAATATACATAAATGTATATAAATCTGACCTGCTCCACTAAACAGTCCATTTTCAGCTGAACATAGAATAAGTAAAAACAAATACTAAAAGTTCAGTCTTTATTATTGCCAACCTGATGAAAATATCTTTGTTGCATAACATATAATTTATTCAAATGATTCAAAACTAAAACCTACCTGAGATAGTTGGTTTCTTCAAGATATAATATGTAGGGGTGCTTATTTTGTGTATGAACAATTGCTTATGTGTACATGTATATATGTATGATAATATTATATCGCCGAGCGAAAAATCATACTTCTAACGAGTTGAGCTAACATATCTCAAAACAAACTAAGTTATTGTTGTATTTCTCTAATGCCAACCAAATATATAATTTTTGTCAAATTTATGTCGGTTTTGTAATGAAATCCCCTACATTTAGGGTAAAGCCAGGTAATATGGACATTACAGGGAATATGGACAGCCCATGATTCGGCTTGATTTGTTCTTGTTGTGCATTTCCCCATTCAATTTTCATGCAGAAATTGCAATTCCCACTAAAAATAGGAAAAGATACTACTTGTCAGTTAACTAATTTTTTTTAATTTTTACCCCAAATTGGTGCATTTTTACTAAAATGGTATAAAAAATGTTTATGTTGCAAAAACATCTTAACCCCTGCCAAAATACAGCTACATTACATTTAGGAATTACAGTTACTTTCCAGCTACATTACAACTGGAGTGATAGTTATCTTACAGCTATTTTCCAGTGTGTGTGCCAGAAAAAGTCTTTTGTGTCTGGAAAAAGTTACAGCCATGTTACAGCTAAAATATTTCTTAGCTGTAATACGTTAAGATACCTTTCAATGCAAAATTGCCCTGATTGATATGAATAGTTTGCGTGTATAACTATAGTTAAACTACAGTGCATGGATATATAATATAATATATATATATATATATGTATATTATGCTCAGCGCGATAGTCATTCGAATTGACTTTATATTAAGCATAGATTTCAAGGTACGTACGTGATTATATGCACGACTGACATCTGTTTTTTGGCGACGGCACTGTAACGTCGTAGTATCAGTCGCCGATGAATAACCGATGGAACCGGTAGAGTGACCGATGGAACCGATAGAATGACCGATGGAACAGATAGAATAACTGATAGAATGACCGATGAATTTATTACGATCGGTTATCGGTCGGTATCGGCTATCGGTCGGTATCGGTTTTTGCAATTAAGACACGGTCCCTTAATTGTATCCACAACATTTTCCATAACTTTCCGATTCGCTTCCATCTGCTTTTGAGTTGTCTGAATGTTGTCAAGTTTGTCTGTAATATCTCATTCGTTGTCATTTGTATCGATGCGTGCGCCACGTGAAACATTGATATGAGAAGATTCATTTTGCTTTTTTCATTTTTTATCATTGAAATTCGTCATGAATTCTAATGCACATTTCTCATCAAGTAGATAGTTCAACAGCTGTTCAAATTTGACTCGATTCTTCGCAGATTTTCCCTTCTGCTTTTTGAGTGTCCATTTCCTTCGCTGTATTGGTGGAAGAAGAATTTCCACCTGAGATACTACCGTAGAATTATCCATTTCGAAATCGAGGTTCGCTTGTTTCATATCTAACCAACAACACTCTATTGTGTCCACCATATTTATCATGGCATCCGTATCGCCCTGCCTGAGTTGTTCCAGATTGTCAATATCATACATTATTGCCTCTGTCAGTTTTTCAGGTCGTCTATCAATCATTTTCTGAAAATTATCGTCAACACAAACGACGGTATTGAAATCCTCTCCTGACAAACAGCTCTGCAGTGCATAAGGATCTTCTCCAAAAGTCGGCACCAGATGTCTTCGAAAATCACGAATGAAGCTGGGATATTTTGGAATATCACCAGAAAATGACGGCGGATCCAATTTTTTTATTTTTAAGAAGAACTTACTTTCCAGGGTTGTTTTAACATCATTCGTCTTATGTTCAATATGACTTAACACCAAAGATTTCACACTGCACAAATCTTTGTAAGCACGATCTATGTTGCCTGATAGAACTTTTAACTTTTTTATCTTCGCTGATCGCTTCATTACATTCGCTATTCTTTGTTTCCAGAAGCAGGTATGCATCCTTGAGTTCATCCAAAATTTCATGTACGAGACGAATATCCTCGGTTCCGAAGCACTCGTGCAATTGTCATAGAATCCTGCCGAATTTAGCCTTAGCAGTTTCTCTCTGTTTTCGTTTACTATCTGCATCACTCATCTCTTGCGTTGAAATGTTTCAGTTGGGCTCTTTGGGACAAATCCACGCCAAGGTTGCAAAATTATAGCAGTTTAATTTCAACCTGGAATCACACAAAAAGCACGGAATTAGATAAAGCCAGCATGCAAATTAGTATACACACTCATAAACAATAGACATTAAATTGGCATAATTATCGTGGCCATTTGCATGTTACATATATCACACGAAAATGACATAAAGGCTAAACAAATAAAGGCCGTATAAAAAGGAAACACAACTTGCAAAAGCATAAGCCATACGCATGTGACATATAAATGTAGCACTGTGCAAAATGTATTGGGGAAATAAATAAGGAAAATTTGGTTTAAATGTAAACCATTAAAACATGTAAGTATAGAAACTAGTGGACAGTTGGGTGAAGTATATGCAAGTATAAGGAGCGATCGAGCGAGCGATAGGGAGAGAGCGAGAGAGAGAGAGAGAGAAAAAGAGATAGGCATGTGCATTGATATAAAACAAATATATAAAGTGGTGGATGCAATGATATAAAACAAAAAGGTCCCATAAAATAAAGGAACATAATTATCATGCCAGCTACACTGGATGCCGTTTTGTGAAGCCTACATAACACATGCAGAAAAAGTCAACTTTGAACAACCAGTTCCATTAGTCGTGAAAATAAGAGTTTACTGTACAATGTGTGTCAGCCAAATTAGAACCTACGCATTGGCGGGGACTGTTGATTAAGTCATAGTCGATGTGCATCGCGTAACCAAGCGATCAAATCCGTAATTTGCAAAGGAATAATGGTCGGCGATGTGGACTGTGAAGTTAAGTGTAGAGAGTAATTCTGTAAAGATGGTTTAACTGAACGACGCCTTTCACAAAGCGTAGAGAACTGGCACGTGTGATTTGGTGAATCATGATAACGCTGATCACCGATGCAAGTAGACGTACATCAGAAGTCGCCATGTTTTCAATCCAGCAGATACAAGTCCCCGCATCATCACACTTCTTTGACATGCCTATCGCAGCGCGATACGGTGGTGACAAGGAATTTTTACCCCATTGATTGCACCACAGAACCCAACTTTTCCTTGCAAAATTGTATCGTTTGTTTGTGTTTGGTCTCAAGGATTGGATGATTGGTCTCTGAAGCCAACTGAGAAAGTCCTGATTTAATCAGTTTTGCCCTGATGGTGGCGATCAGATATATATGGTGTAATGACTGGTGTTGTATGTTGGTGCCCTGTGGACACAGAAGTGATTGATTTCCTGATGGAAGTGCTCGAGGTGGAGCAATTAACATTTATAACAAGAGTGGGAACCACAACTGGGTTTTCCTGAAAGATATAGTTATCATATCAGCCTTGACTTGATCCTGCTTTATTTTGATTAGAATTGGAAAAATATATGGTGATAATTTATGGGGCCATTGTGATGAAAAGGCATCTTGATAGTCTGCCTCTGTATCATAACTCCAGCTGACATAATTTGGTAATTGACGATTAGCACTTGATGCAAAGAGATCAATCTCTGGATACCAAACAAAATGTACAATTTTTTTTGGGCAAATAAATATATTCAACTGCCATTCTAGTCCCATATTCATAAATCTGCTCAGTTTTTCTGCTTCTCTGTTCAAAGATGACAAGTGAATATTGCGATTTAAAGCCCAAATAAATATCTGCTTGCATAAATCATCGAGTTTTGAAATAATTATGTATACCTTGGTTTTTTATATATTGCACAGTAGTTGTGTTATCATATTTTGACACCAATATGACTATTAGTTGATTCTGACCACAAATGCTGCAGACTGAGAAACTCTGCTCTTAGTTCTAAGTAATTAATATGTTCAATCATTCTAACTCAGGCCACATTCCAGAACAAAATGTACCATAAAAAATACAGCCATAGCCAAATAATGAAGAATCTGATATAAAAACCCAGAGACTTTGTCAGGCCTAATGCAATGACCATTCATGTTCTTGATATTGGTTATCCATCATTTGATGTCATAAATAGCATTAGGTGATAATTTCAAAACAGAGTCAAAGTTCTCAGAGTTATGTTTGAGAGCTTCAACATTAAAATGGTTGAGATGCCAGTAATGAAAGGAACCCATATTTATAGCTCTACAAGCAGAAACATAAAGTCCAATCAACTTTGCAATATCACAAATTGTTAATTGCTTACTAGTCAGAATATGTTGTGAAAAATCACATATTTTCTGAATTTTTATATGAGGAAGAAACACTTGGAATTCTGCAGTGTTCAGCACAAAACCCAAATAAGTTAACTTTTGGATGGTTCTAATTGTTTTTATAATTAATATGAAATCCCAATTCAGTCAGTTTGGAGATTATTATATCAATATTTGATGTATAATTTCTCTAGATTTATGACAAGTCAAAGAATCATCGATATAGTAATAACAATGTATTCCATTTTGACGAAAGAATGAAAATACAGGCTTCATTAACTTGGAAAAACTTGAAGGGCCGAATGATAAACCAAATGGAAGAGATTCAAGCTTGAAAAGTCGTAGGCTGGATGTGATATTTGTAGGCTGGATGTGATATTTGTAGGCTGGATGTGATATTTGTAAGCTGGATGTGAAATTTGTAGGCTGGGTGTGATATTTGATGGCTGGATGTGATATTTGAATCTGAATTATTATTATCATTATTTCTTTCTTTTCTCAACGGGGGGGGGGGGGGGTATTTTTTTCCGGGCATGTAAGTCTTTTTGACTGTTTTTGCAAGGAGTTTGGCTCAAAGCCACATGGCAGTTTGCGCTCCAAAATACACAAAATAATATTCGCTTTTGAAATTTTCCTGGTATCAAAATAGGAAGATAAATGCCTAAACTACCTTTCTACGACAAATATATGTCCCAAAAAGATGCTTGAAGTCATGAAAATTACAACAAAATTGCAATGTTCGGGACCCGAACAATTTTTCCAACCTGCCATTTTGGATGATGCAATCAACCACCGACAACAGCCGAGGATTTCCGGGTGTATTCGTAAATAAGCTTCCCCAGCGTCTTATAATTTCCGGTACGCAATAAAGGAGTTTCAATTTGATCGTATGTGTCCCTGTGAGAAAAAAGGTCTCTGTTGACAAGAATTTAATGATAGAACGGTTATCCTGAATTTACCCGAGACGTGGCGATTGGGGGGAGGGGGTTCAGAAAGGAACATAATATTACTTATACATGTATAATAAGTAATTATGTTGAGATGCATTTGTATTTTAAATTTCATTTCAACATAATTATTGTGATAAATTGCATAATTTGCAGTATATGCTGAATATATTTTTTATAGAATATAGGAATGGGTCGCCAAGTATTAGATCATGTTATGAATTTATACGCTGGCTACTGCAGATATCATATTCAACCAGTTACAAATATGGGAACGTTTTAATGTTTTGAGGGAGAACTTTATAGCATTGAAAAAACAACTCAGTGACTATATATATAGTTATTTATTACTTGTTCCTTCATAATATATTTCACAATAGGGGGTGTTACACTCCAGATTGCATGATTTGTCTGACCTTTGTGAGTCGACATCGACTCAACAAAGTGACATATTTCATGCAACATCGAGTTGGGATCTTCGTGAACTATGTATGCACAGTGGAATACACTATTTACTGAGGAACGATATTAACTAAGAATATATTAGCTGCACTGGTTTTTAAAAAAATATTTATAAACTTCCCTATCTGAACATGATAAATTTCACATTACTTGAACTGGTGTAGAATTATCTCTACGGGCGTAGCCAGGGTAGAGATTCATGAATCATGATATGATCTAGCTAAGTATATGCATATAGTTTTTCATAATTTACGTAGATCCGTCCATTGCATGTTTATATGTTGAAATTGACTGTAGACAATTTAAGATAGACAGGCGGGGAGAGTGTGTACACACGCACGTAGCATTGGAACTGTGTTAATTATCTACTTGGTTAACTGTTTTGAATATATTTTTTTAACACACGGAAAAATTAGATATCATATGAAAGTAGATAGAAGATGTGAGCTTTGTGTTCCGCACTGCTGTATAATTTGAAAGTTGTGTCGTGGGAACGGCGTGTAAACAATGTAGACACATTTTGAGGAAAAATAATTTAAAACAAATTTAATCCTATTCTACTACTGAAACCGATGGTGAAGACGCTGCTTTTGGTGTTATTTTTCATGTCTATTTTCTAACTATTCCAATATCAAATTGGGTACCGGTAACAGGTGTGATATGGCCATGTTGGGACAGACATTCTACATAATTATATGGTTTACGACTAAGCATTGTTTGTGTATATTTCATTTTATTACTAACTTGGCGATAGTTGGTGCACCTAAATCCACCTATCACAGTAAATCAGCATTTTTCAATACCAATTATTGTCATCATGGAGGCCATTTTGAATAGAACATTTTGCTCTAAGCGGATTTATCGGATTTTGGATATGTTATAGAGGATATGATTATTATTCCTCTTCAAAATGGAATAAAAACCAACTTAGTCCAAATATTTTTTAGGTCAAAACTTTTATCGACGAGACTATATTTTGTCTTTTCAACATTTACCCCTGACCTGGAGGTCTTATATCTTTGCCCTTTTCCCACCTTTCGTCTTGTGACTCAGAGGCAGGTGGTTTTAATTAAACTGATGGTGAAATAAAATAAACGAATTTTGAGTGCTCCAAGCAACCTATATGTACTGGTTGTGTCTATATATAGACTCCACACAGATGCCAGTATGTCACCAGGGAAGTGACAGTTTTCAATATCGTTCCTTTTTATTAGAGGTAGAAACATATTTTCCCAATTTTCATTTCGGTCCCAAATTAGTGTTTCTCTGGCTTCGGGGGTTACCAAAATATTAGACTTGAGTCGAGGACCCAACCCACCAAAGCTCAGAGTTATCAGATATCGATTTTTGATATATTTTTCAACACCTGGTAAGGTACTCAATCCGATCAGACGCTCCTAAATTACTATTTCTTTGGTTTCTGGGGTAAAAAATATTTGACTCGAGCTAGTTACAGCTGAGCGAAGTAGGACGCTGGAGTCACATGGTTTTTTGATTAGAGTCGAGGAACCCACCCATCAAAGCTCAGAGTGATCAGATATAAATTTTTGAAGTTTGTTATTTCTCGAGATGTGTAATAATATGTGGCCGAGAAACACGTGGTCAAACGAGGGTCTCGGACAAAATTGCGGATGAAGATGGATAACTCTAAAGTCAAGTGGTAATACGGTAAATTTTTGTGATACTTTAGTCATAATACGGCCATATTATGTTGAACAAAATGTTGATAAACAACAAGTTTTAGGAAATTTGATACTCTAGTTGACAGTGATTAGCATTATGTTGTTGCAATACATCGATTCTGATAACTAAAGCGTATTTTGAAGAAATGTTGTTGCGGTTCTATCTTGATGGTATGGGGACCGTCTGATCGGATTGAGTACCTTTTAAAAGAACTACGGAATTTAACTAACTGCAGTTCATCGACACACTCAACTGAAAATTATTGCCTACAAAATTGCGATTAGAGTATATTTGAGAAAAATCAATGTGTTCCAAGGATCAATGTAAATGACTAAAATTCATGTTGACAATGTGTATCAAACTGGAAAACCGTTCTATCGTTACATCCTTGTCAACAGAGGTTATTATATTATCGCATGGACAAATAAGATCCGACGGAAACACATTATCGATAGAGACGGAAACACATTAATGATAGAGACGATGGGGAAACTTGGAAAATATTACGTCACAAACATGGAGGTATCGAGAATGCACTTATTTCCGAAAACACACGAGCGCTGCCGGTATCACTCGGAATATCGGCTGATTAGAAAAATTTAACCGGAACAGCGAAACGATATAAAATTTACGCAAAAATATAACTAACAAAACACGTTTTTTAGCGCTATATTGACGAATTAGCTCGGAAATAGTTTGCATATGCATGTTTTGAGACCCCTTTTCTCGAATTACGTATACATAAATTTTAGGGTTCGAATGAGCCATGTCCGTTTAAAACCCCTTAGAATGTCAATATTAACATAAATGAAAAATTTCTTGATGATCAGACAAACAGTATAGCCTGTAGCCCATGCTAATGGATTGAATTTAGAAATCCAAGATGGCCACTGGCAGCCATGTTTTTTGGCCGAATGACCCCAAAATGACTCGTTCCTATTTACATGTCAATGTTAACATCCATGACAAATAGTATGCACAGAAATTTATATACAGCTGTTTACAGTGAATTTCCCCCCGCAAATCTCTGTTTTAGTGTTAAAAGGGGGTGGGTGTCCAAAAATGGTCGGGGAAAAAACTGCCGAAAACGGAAAACATTTTGGACGCGGGAGTGGGTCCCAACAAGACCCCCCCCCCCCCCCCCTGTTCTCAATCTCAGTTTTTGTGACTATCAATCTTTAATTTCCACCAAAGTTAAGCAATTTTTTTGTGTTCAGGTGCCATACTGATACTAAAATAAGCATCTGTAAGATCAATAGATGATAGAAAGTCATTTCTTTGGATTGTCTGCAAAACATTATGAATTGATTCCATTTTGAAATGTTGATTATACTCAACAAATTTGTTAAATTCTCTCAGATTTATAATAACCATGTAACCACCATCTATTTTGATCGTGGGGAAAATGTTTAAAATATATTCACATAGTTACATGGAGAAATTGCACCTTTTACTCCTTCACTGCCACTCAGCACCACAGACGGATTCCTCACTGCCAAGTATAAAATACATGTATACAAGCATTATGGGTGTATATAAGTAACATAGTGTATCTCAAGTATCGCTTGGAAAAATGTGTTGAAACTTCATATGTGACTAGACATAGGCATCGCAAGTTCATAGCCAGTTACGCCACCACCATAGAGGTCACGTTTACACACTAATGGCTGTGTTTGATGCCTATTCATGCGTATATGGGTGCTATCGATGCAGAAAATTGCCAGCAATTGGTTATTCTCAACATTTATTTCTGACGTTTGTTGTCATCTTTCAGGGAGTGACCCATACCCGTACAAAATGTGCTATATATACCCATATTTGAATAGGTCACGTGACCGTGGTGATAACCATGAACTTATGCATGAGTGGTCACATATACCATGTACATACATGTATAGGTGCGGGTAATGCATTAACATTTCAATATATCGTGAATATCTGACTTATGTTGTTGGACCATATAGACATATTGATATGTTGGAGCCACATTGGCCACCTCAAATTGGTCACGTGACCTTCGTGGCCATCTTGGATCTACATGTACATATAACACCAGTATGGCCGTATGTTTTGGGTATTTTCAGACTTCATTATGTTATAAGCATTTGATGAACATATCATATTGGGTAGGTTGCTGTATTTGAGTTTCCATTTTATATTATTGGTAAAAATGTGATAGCTAGAGATACACACATGAAAAGACCATGTGACTATGATATCACCAAGTGTCCTTATATAACAGTTCACGGTATATATTCCTATTTACAGAGACTGCCTCTTATCTGCACTATCTCACAAGTTCCCTGGTGTTATATAGTCTGGAACTTATAAAAATGTCATGTATGTGCCCATCACGGGAACTCATATGCGTCATATTCACTGGACGGCCATATTTACACCACAAGTACCCGTCCTGCTTGCAGCATGTACCCGATTTCGACTCAAGTCGCTATCGGCAGTGTATGGGTAATTCGATTCTAGTCGCGATCGGCAGTGAAAGAGTTATTCAGTAATTGTATTACCTCGACATTAATACACTGCTTTTGATTATTCTCAAAAGGAATCATTTTGGGTAGTATTTTTAGCTCAACTTTACTTTGTAAAGTTTGAGCTATTGCCATAGCTTGGTATCTGTGGTCCGTGTGTGTGTGCATGTTTGTGTGTGTGTGTGCGTGTATGATTTGTCAACAATTTCCTTTAGCACAGGCTACAGGTCATACCTTTGGTCGGATCATTATAAAATTTGTCATAGCTGTTGACATTGACATATAGATGGGAAACGAGTCATTTTGGATGTTGACCTATGGGATGTCCTTCAATATTTGGTAAAATTGCTGACATCATAGATCGATACCCAGTAATAGTTGAGTAAACTAATCCTTTTTCAAATAAGGAGGACAAAAAAATTTAAACAGACTGTTAGAGAAGCTGTATAGGGATCAATTTGTTCTCTATGACGCCAGCGACTGAATTGTTAAAACTTACAATCATAGTCTGTTCTGGTACCTGGCCTGCGGGAGGAAGATAACAATCTTCGAGCCTCTGTCGAAATGCCTGCTGTTTCATACTGTCAGTCGACAGAAGCCAGTCCATCAAGTTCAGATGTTCTGGATTCGAGTGTACTATCATTTCTTGCTCCTGTATCAGAAAATTCGGACACAGAGGCAACAACACTGGTGGTGCCACGAGTAATTGAAGCAATCGGGGATACCAACACCTTCGAGGCCAACATGGTGCTACCAAAAGTATGGTGCAATGAAACTGGATCATGTGAGATAATACTCTTGTTAAGAGAGGGAATGGTGGAAATGCATATGCGAACAGGTTGTTCCAAGGTATTGATAACGCATCCCGGACTTTGGCTTGTCGTTGGTACATCCAAGGACAAAAACTCTCGGTCTGAGTGTTCTGAGCTGTTGCAAACATATCTAATTCCGGTTGACCCCACCTGTTGAATAGTCATTGTACTATCTCTCGATTTAGACACCATTCATTCTGATCTAACTTGTGACGACTTAGAAAGTCGCTTTCAACATGATATTGTTCTCGATCGCTAACATCCATAATTTCTGTGTCAATTTCCACAGATTTGGAGACCTCGTGCCCCCTTGTTTGTTTATATACTGACTGACTGTTGTGTTGTGTTGTCTGTCTGTATCAAAACAGTTCTCCATTTGATCTACAATAAAAAATGAGACACTGTCCAAAGGACATCTTCTAGTTCCAGACAATTTATGTGCGCTAACCTTTCCATAGGGTTCCAAAGTCCCTGTACCACACAATTGTTCATCACCCCTCCCCAACCATGTGTCTT
The DNA here is from genome assembly GCA_032622095.1 of Siphonodentalium dalli. Taxonomy (NCBI): domain Eukaryota; kingdom Metazoa; phylum Mollusca; class Scaphopoda; order Gadilida; family Siphonodentaliidae; genus Siphonodentalium; species Siphonodentalium dalli. The sequence goes on from CP136069.1 coordinate 93,167,333, forward strand.
GGTTGCGTCCGTGGTGATTGTGATTTCGGTCGAGATTGGGGTGAGTGATCGCGGCCTCTCAAAATGTTCCGATCCTGTAACCACCATGTTAGGTGACTTATGAGATCCCCAGTCGAAGGAATGCTGTGGGTTAACTCCATTCGTAATGGAGACCAATACTGTTTCAGATGCAACTGAATCGGTCGCATGAAAAATTGAGCATTTGGAATGAGATCTAATAGGGACGCAATTATCCCTAACAGTACCAAGTACTGTCGGGCACTGTTTGGTCCTTTCATTAGACTTAACGTGATTTTCTTCAGCGTTAACACTCGTTCCTCTGAAGGATAAACCATGCCTTGCATGAGATTGAACCGGCAGCCCAGGTAATTGACCTGTTGGCTGATCATCATGCAGTTGTGATTTTTCTGAATTGATCAGAAACCCTAGGCTTGTCAAAATTTTGATAACGAGTCTGCGATCTGTGATCAAATGAGTCCTGTTGGAATTCACTACCAACCAATCGTCTAAGAATGAAATCAGACGTATACTCCTCATACGCAGGTAAGCTGCGACCACTGAGGTTATTCTTGTGAACACCCGAGGCGACATTGTGGGACCAAAACATAGGGCTCGAAATTGATAAGTTTTCTTTTGAAATTGAAACCGCAGATATTTTCGATTGTGTTCGTCGATTTTCACATGGAAATATGCGTCTCATAGGTCTAGCGTGAAAGCCTGATCTCATTTGAGGAGAAGCTGAAGAACTGACTGAACTGTGTCCATTTTGAAGTGCTTTTTCACAATGAACTGATTTAGTGGTTTGACATTTAGAGCTGGCCTCCATTTCCCATTTTTCTTTGGCACAAGAAAAAGAGTGCTGTAAAAACCGTCGAGAGCCATATGTTTTGGAACCATTTCTATGACATTTTTTATCAGAAGATTTTCTATCTCCTGCTGAATCAAATTTATTTGATGGGGTGGAACCTTGGTCTCTTTGACCCCCATAAATTTTGGATGATCAGTGTGGAACTCGAAAACAAAACCTTCCGTTACTGTTCGCAACACCCATTGATCGCTTGTCACTTGATGCCAGAATTTCAAAAAATGTGACAACCGACCTCCGACAGGCACATTTGGTAAAGGATGGACGATACTCACAAGATAGTCATTGTGATCCGTATCTGCCTCCTCTAGCTCTGCCCCGACCACAGATGGCATTCCCGTTCCTATAATCGTATCCATGCAGGTGTCGTTTTGGGAATCCGAAAGGAATCGCGCTGAAAGCCGCGATCAAAGCCGCGATCAAAGCTGGCAGATGCACTTAGCCGAATCTCGGAAGCATGTGGTCGGTCCAGTGGTTTGTTTACCGAAAATTTCTTCGCTTCAGGAAGAAGAGTTGTCATTCCTCTTACGCTTATCGACATAAGGCTTGGAACATTCAGGTAAAAGCTCTTGAACCTGTTTGCGTCATTCTCTACGAGCCTTCAGCAGGGGCTCCAGACCCTCACCAAAAACTCCCTCCGAAGTGAAAGGGAGATTTTCCATATCGCCCATAATGTCCGACTCCAACCAATCAGTATCACTCAACGCACACATATGGTATATCTTATGCAGAAATGCGCCGGTTCTGCCTGCTTGATCCAAACTCTTGGACGAAATTTCAAAAACAGTTCGGATGTTAGCAATAGCCTCCTCTTTATTCACATCCTCTGTTTCCAAACAAGTTAACAACTTCGCCAAAGCTTGCTGCGAATATAGTTGTGTAATGATTCCCATGCAAGCCGCTTGCTGCCCTCTGTATACTGATTGTTCAATCATCTTACATGGCTGGGAATGCAGCGATGTGGACTTGGAACCGGAACGTCCCTTTGACCCACCTTCAGTTCCATATTTCTTTAAAATGGCCTCTCCGACCAAAGGATCCAATGTTGGAACACTGAGGAAGTTCTCTGTCTCTTCGTTGACAGGAAATCTATCGAATGTCTCTTCAGAGAAAGCAGACATAAACTTTGGAGAATCAGAACGATAACTCGACTCCAATAAAGCTCGTTGAGCTTTGTCAATAGCCAACCCTTCCTTTTTGTTACAATCTGACACGGAAACTGTCCTCGCCGAACAATTCCGCCAAACTTTTGGTAAGAGTAAAGTCTTTTACTTTCTCTTTCTCCACCTCATTGTTGGACTCCGCATCCGACAAATATGAGTCTACATCCCTCACGTGAATACTCATAACGTCTGAGTCCGAGTCTCTGTCTCCTACCCTTGACCTCACATGTCGGGGTAATGGAGAAGGTGACACCCTAGATTGACCAACATTGTCATTTCGGTGCACATTACTGAATTGACTTTCTAACAAAGTCTTAATTTGGTCCATAGAGTTGGACATGTCAGTGAACTTTGTGTTCAGATCCGATTGAATAACATCACATTCTCCAGTAATTCACACTGAGTTTTCCGTTTACGTCGTGGAGTATCCTGACCTGTGTCGGACTCTGACACCGAATCGCGGACTCCCGCTTCAGTCATTATTATTGTAAGTAAATTCCCAAGTCAATGTATTGTTGACAACTACGCCAGAAAGAAAGTGGAGGGATTAGTTACAGCTGAGAGAAGTAGGACGCTGGAGTCACATGGTTTTTCGATTAGGCGTTACGCTTCGCTTCACCGAACGGCGAGTTAAGATTGGGCTAGAGTAGAATTCCATATGTAATATTAATGACATGAAAGTATGAAATGATACTGTTATATTACCGTATGTTGCATGTCTAAAATTACACATCAAAATACTGTTGGCAACACACTTTGTTATCAGGATGTTGGATTTTTAAGAAAAGACCAAAATGAATAAACACTTAATTAGTTTATCCACGTATGATATGGAATCAGTTCTTTTTTGTAACCCCAAAATTTTCCAAAGTGTGTGTCGAAATAACATTTTAAGTTCGAAGAGAATTAGCATGGGGACAACAGTCGGTATGCGGCTTATACGGACCCTGGCTCTTACGGACCCTGGCTCTTACGGACCCTGGCTTTTACGGACCACCGGCTGATACGGACCCTGGCTTATACGGACCCCGGCTCATACGGACCTAAATTAAATTATGCAATTTGCAAACTTATATTTATGAATTTAATATATTATTATGATTGTCTTTTCACACATGTATCTGTATTAATTGAGAATTTATGTGATTTTTTTGGTGATTTTCAAACTTATATTTATGAATTTAACCGATTTTTTCGGTGATTTTCAAACTTATATTTATGAATTTAATAAATAATTATGATTGTCTTTTCACACATATATCTGTATTAATTGAGAATGTAGGTGATGTTCTGACTTGAAAAAGCATTCATTGAATCGTGTTAATTAATCTCTTCGCCGCTGTGTAAACACGCGTGTGTGATCCCTTTATGTCGTTGTATAAACAGACATGCAGTGATAAATGGTCAGTGAATGGTAATCAGGATGAATCCACTGAGTATGATTTGTTACGAAAACATGTTAGTAAAAACACAACTTGTTTCAACTGATTCATTGTCCGTTATATAAACACTCGTGTGTGATCCCTTTATATTGTTTTATAAACAGACATGCGATGCATGGTGAATGGTGATCAGGATGAATCCACTGAGTTTGATTTGCTATGAACTGCTATTCAACTGATTTATTGTTGACTGGCAAAATTCCACAATGTATAACTGTGCTGTATGTGGAGATACCAAGTCGCCGTGCATCGGAAGATGCGTAGACGACAGGAGAGAGAAACGAGGGAGACGACCGGTAAATTAATGACATTGTGCAGAGACTACTCGTCGATGAGGATAACTGCCAGCAAACTACTGAAAGAAGCCGACAAGCTGTACGCCCCAGTTTAAATAATGTTCGTCTGATGTAACTTTGTTCCATTTTGTTATCATCATATCATGTTATCTCTGTATGTATGTTGTCATTATTTTAATTTATTTAAATAAACATAAAACATACAAAATAAAATTGTATATTTTAAATTGAGGTCTGTATGAGCCAGGGTCCGTATAAGCCGGGGGTCCGTATAAGCCAGGGTCCGTATGAGCCAGGGTCCGTAAGAGCCAGGGTCCGTATCAGCCGGCATTCCAACAGTCTAGCATTTTGTGATTTCGGAAAGGTACAGGGTGAAAGCAGGGGGTGTCTGCAAAAAAACAAATTTTCCGCCCCAACCGGGGACCCACCACCCACCCTTACGTTAATTTATTTTTCTCCAACAAATTGGGGACGCACCCCCCTTTTTCCATAATTTTTACATTTATAGCTGCTTTTTTAAATGAAAAAACTCCCAATATAGACTATTTGATGCAACTATATAGTTACTTCTCTGTTAAGCAAATTGCAGCAGATATTATATTTGCCAGCATATACCTGCATGTTTTAGATGACTTTGATAATTTGCATCTAAAAGTTTTATTCAAATTGACCTTTGATGATTTCGAGCAATATATAATAACAATTATTTGCATAAAACCCTAGTGCCCGCCAATGTGATTGTTTTATCTTGTGTTTTTTATATAATTTCAAAGTGGAATAGAATATGTATATTTTGTACATCTGCATGTATTTGGCCACCCCTATTTTGATAGCTAATGGGTGCATATTTAGACAGAGTATTCTACCCTGTTCTATTCTGCTATATAAAACATATTGATTATACTGGGCTTTTATTCACTAATGGCATAGGACATTGAACATATGCATCGATCTGCATCAATTGGATCATTACAGAGTGGATCATATCTAGTTATCTCAGGATAACTGAGATCATGTTCATTCTACTGTATATTAACAGGAAATGATACAATTTAAGTTTTATATATTAGGAAAATATATTTTGTTACAAAATATTTATCCAGTTAATTATAAATTATTCCCTCAAAACTGATGTTATTGTCCATGTTGGCGAACGGTACCAAACATACAGGAAGAGGAAAGACCTCAGTTCAATATAAAGCGAATTAAAGTGCCTCAGTATTGCAACATTGTATATGTTCACCCTCCAACCAAAAGGGTGTTGTTTAGGCTGCTGAATAATAGAACAGTCTCAGTGTTTGTAAAATAGTGTAAGCTATTTAAAACTTTGTCATATTAGGATCCTTTATTCGTGTTTCGTCATATAGAAAATACAATCTAATGTTTATTGCAATACACCAGATATATAGGGGCAGTTGCAACTTACATAATTAGTTAAAACTTAAAACATGTAAATTAATGCAAATTAAGGAACATAAATTGTATTCCATATAACTGTTTGATACAATGCATAGTCACTCAATGACCACCATTAACTTACTAGGTTTATCTCTATAATATACTAAACTTTCGAAGATAGGGCCCTGCGAATCAGAAATTCAGCAACCAAATCAAATATCGATTCGAAATGGGTGTCCGATGTCGACATCAACATCAAGTCCAAATCGAATCTGGACAAGCACTGGAGGTAGAAAAATCATAGCTGTTTATTAATTTGATAGTCGCCCATGACTATGACTGTATTATAAGGGTTGCAGGACTGATGTGTGCTGTATCATAAACAAAGGCATGTATATGATGCGCATGACCCACGGCCACCGCATCAGTACCCGGGTGGCTACTTGTAATAAGGTATTCTGTTTGATGGGAGGTACAGGTAACTCAGTATAGACATCATGTCCCTGAATTAATAAAAGATGGCATTACCCGGCTTTCTTGTCAACCAGAATGCATTTATGTGAGGTAACATCTTATTCATTCATAACATGTTAATATAGGTTGATCGTGGGGATATTAAAATTTATTAATATGCAACTAGCATAATTATGACACAAAACGCACTTGGCAAGTTAACTTTAAATATGTAGGTATGAATGCACGTTCATAGATTAGAGAAACTAAAGCTAACACTAACTATATATAATTTTATTACATGATCCTTTCCTTATTCCATTCAATAAACCCATTCTATAAATTGTGATATTAAATGTTCGTTTAATAAAAGGAAATAGTACCAGGTGACCTTTGACTTCCGGTTTGTTGTCTGTTTACATGCCGTATGCTATGTCTCAAAATACTTCCAATATTTTTCCAACAAACTATAATGAATGAAGAGTTTGAAAAGTTATGTCATTAAATATACGCAATTAAATACGACAAAGTGTCTTTATTTATCTGGACTATTTCTTTATGTGGGCATGCAACCAATGCATAGTACATGAAACGTCATCGCATGCCTATAGAAGCCGATGTTAGTTTCACATCCCATTAGTTCATTTAAGTTTGTTTTGTGAAGGTTTTGGATCATGTAATAAATAGAATCTACAACTCGTCCCCAGTTTATAGTAGAATGTACAAAACTCGTCTTGTAAATTAGGTCTTGACCTCGCAAAGGCTTGATCCAGACCTAATTTGCTAGACTCGTTTTGTATAATTCTGCTATAAACTGGGGTCGAGTTGTAGTTCCTCTATATATAGACCATAGATGTCTTGACTTTTTACCTGTATATAGTGATTATATTCACTGATATACCATATTTTACCCCAACATTGCCAAAGAACCACCAGTGTTAAAACGAATTTACATCCATAAAATGGCGACGGAGTGCGATTGGACATATTCGTGTAACTATAGACTATAGTGTAAACTCTAAATTACCTTATATGCGAGACCCTCAGATGGGAAAACACGGTACAATGTGGCAACTGCGCAATAAATTGAGCTCCATAGATACAAAAATTAGTTGCTTGTCCCCATAAACTGGAACGAATAGGTATATAGATTTGAAAATATACGAATCTGAGAGCCAATTCGGCATCAATCCCAAATCTGAATGCCGATGTCGACATCGAATCAAATCTTCGCAGGGCCCTATTCAAAGACCCCCTTCTGAGAAAGAACAACTGGATCATGTTTCATACAGTATTTATAAACTTTGCATCATCATTTCTCATAATCGTCTGAAATTTTTCATTATCGCTCATTTTTGAAAATTCACCCTTATTTTCTTCAATATCTCGAAATAGTCTTGCCCTTAGATCAGAGTATGCACTACACTCGATAACAAAATGATATTCAGTTTCAACACATGCCTGATCGCACATTGTACACATTCTGTTGTTAACTGGAATTTTTGTTGTTTATGTCTACCTTTCTCTATTTCCAAATTGTGATTAATAATACAAAGTCTTTTAAACATTTCTCGCGCTTCGTGGCATCGTGTATGTTCGAGAAAAGGCTCAATTATATACTTGTCCTTAAATATGTATGTAGCTTATTTGCTCCAGACGATTTTTCATCATCGTATATATATTGCTTTTAAATTTCACAATATGTCTTCTGATTTCAAATCAATCGCTATATATTTGTGATTTGCAATTAGTTTTCCGATGTCATTGACTTTTATATTATATGTTGCTAAAATTTCCATCCAAGTGTTGGGTAATAATGTTCACTTTATTGATTCAGAGAATGAATCAGAAAGTATACCTGCATCTTTTATTTGCGAAATGCTACTCATATATTTGAAAAGCTGAACAACCGCATCATTGGTTATTGGGAACTGACCTGGCTCGGCTCTAGAACCCTTCAGATACTTTCTGATTTAAGAAAAAAAATAAAAGTAACAAATGTAACATTAACTAATGTAAAGTAACCAGAAGCAACCATGGGCCTGAAAGTAGTTCAGGGAATATGTTTTCTAATTTGCACCCAATGTACCCGGCGTAACAACAGGGTACAAAAGTTGTGATTTTTTTCCGGTGTACCAAAATTTTCCATATAATGATCAGTACAACGGAAATTTAGATTGGTTGACCAAACTTCACAACCATATAACAGAATGGGTTTAATAAGTTTATTGAATAACTTACATTTTGTACTTAGAGCTAAGTTTATCTGTGACTTTATTGAATTTGTTAAAAAACACATAGCTTTGATTGCTTTTGAACTTAGGTATTCCTGTTTTTTTCATCCTCCCAGTAGAACTTAATGTAACACCTAAGTATTTATACTCATCTGCCATTTCCAATTGGATATCACCAATATGGTATAAGTATTTATACCATAATTGTCTGTTCTATAATAGAACTTCTATTGTGTGTATAACACCCATTTTGTAAACTTCATCTTTACACCCTACTGTGGGTATACAGCTTCCTACTGGTGGTATAAATTTCTACTGTGGGTGTAAATTTTCAAACGTGATTTCGCGTGTTAAACGTCTATACCCATAATATAACCACATCGTAGTTAGCAAAATAGTTCTTATGTTACATTCATTTAAAATTGGAGATTGTCATGATATCAATTAGATATGATGAAAATTGCTTGCATTTCAATCAAATCTAGCATTCTAGTGTTATATGAACAAGGAACATATGAATGGTAATATCAAGAGACTGATGGCTCAAAAAGATGCTGACGTCATGAACATAACTGTATGCATCACTATGCATGACACACATTCCTTATAGCATCGTGTTTGTGCCTCTGGATGAGGATACACATTCAAAGTAAACAGTGGAGTTGAATTCTCGAACAAAATTAATAATTATGGCATAAATAAAATACACACATAGTAGCCGAGAGTACAAAATTTTCACCACTCGTTGTGAAAATTTGGTATTCTCGGCTACTATGGGTGTATTCTATATAAAGTATGAATATGGTATAAAGTATCTGTTTTTAACTATACATTTATGTATATGTTACTACATTACTATTTTATTCCACCGGTAAGTAAATATGACCCAATTCGAGGCGAGAGTTTTTGTTGATACGTCGCTACGTTGTGATATGAATGGTCATGATGCACATAGTCTATTCTTGAAATATAATACACATATATGTTGATACAGTGAAAATTTATATACACAGTATAAAATCAAACTGGTATAGGATAAATAGGTATGCATGTATATGTTCGTATAATCATAAATGTATGCATGCTTATATGCACTCAAATGTGTTCTTGTTTGTCTCTTACTTTTAGTTTGTCAAACTATATAACCCTTTATAGCCAAATCATTGATGTATATTAATGTACTTGTAACATTTATATATAGAATATGTAGTTAGTGCCATCGCTCAAACAGTTTATGTACGTGAGGCAGAATGTCATGAATTGGGAGAGGCTCTGCCGAGTCAATTAAATTCCAAATCCCCAGAGCGGACATAAACCGTTTAAGCGACAGCATTAGTTACATATTTTATTTATCCATCGCTCAAAACTTTCCGTTTGTCAGGGAAATTCTGTCATTTTCCTAAGATTTTCATTCATTACTTCGATGACACCCTTACATTTATGAGGTCAAGTACACTAATTAGTATTCATGACGTGGGCAAATGGAATTGTAGCTTAGAGCGAAATAGTTCGTTGGCGTTTTTTAAAATTATGCTGAGCCAACTTTGTTCTGATGATGTAATATATGTTTCAGAGCTAAAACATATATCCTTTTACTAATTTTATATCAATAACAGTGAATTATGGATGATAAGAACATTCTAAAATCACAACGACATCATTTAGGCCGATTGAAGTCCCTAGTTACCAGCGCAATTTGCAAATAAAATTATGTCATAAAAGTAGTACTAACCTAATAAAGCTATGTTGACCTAATAAAGCTACCTTGATGTAATAAATGTAACATTTATTAGGCAGGCTTTATATAGGCGGTATAGGTAGTAAGCAGTGGATACATATAATTATGCTCTTCATTATATGATGGAATCAATACCATATAAATAGCTCCAGTTTTCTATACCAATATTACTATTGTAGAAATTCCAACCAAATGAAACGGTCACGCTTGACAGACTGCTAATGCGAACCATCATCATCGACTTGAAACTGCTAAGCATGGACATGCCACTGAATTTATCATCAATTGATATTACTATATGTCGCCGTGAGTATGCACTATATGCATGTGGGGGTAACTATGTGGTGTTGATGTATTTATATAAAATTATAGTCGTTGTTGTGTCACCAACAAGAGTGTTACAATGTAGCTACAGACTTCAACCGAGAATATCATAAAAATTAATTTCCATTTTTCAACATAACATATTGGTTTTAATTTGTTTGCATTCCATGCATAGAGTATGGATGCAGGTTTGTTTGACATATTGTGTGTAACGCGAAAACATTCCATACATAAAATATTGGACCAAATTGCATCCATAATCAATAGAATATAACAAGATCAACATACATTGCTTATGTTTACACTCAAATAGCAGATTAAAAGAGCATTTAATAAATCCCTTTCAGTGCCAAGTCCGATTTTTGTATCAACCCATATTTCCTTGATCATTTTTCAAATTTATTGATTATAATAATGTGATATATTGATGGAAAGAGCTCTTAAAGCTCTTTCCATCAATATGGGTTGATACAAAAATCGGACTTGCATGGCACTGAAAGGGTTAATCCCAATTTTCAACGATATTCGAGTTGCCCATTTCAAGTTGTTTCCATAAAATATGCTGACAAGTTGGTGCTCGCGTGCAACGTCACATGATGCAATTTCAACCAACCTACGCCATGCATTCAAGTTCCACAACTCAAATGTTGTACAAGTATTAATATATTCGTATAATAATCCAAGATGAGGTTGATCACATATGTGCCTAAAATGGACTTCTGTGGCTGTCATTGGTCACATTCTTTTTCCAGTTCACAAACATAGCGATATTATTTATGCCAATATAATTGATACTTAAATGAAAATAAATTTTCAGGCTTATAATCTGGACCAAAAATGAAAATAGAGCATTAGTTAATTTCAATATTTATCCCAAATGTGTGAAGAAATTCCCGATAATTTACATAATTCATGCTAGCGATTGTCGGATGTAAACACGTGTCATATGAGTTTTGTTCAAGAATATACAAGTTTCTGAGTTCATTAAATCATAAAATGTTTGCACAAAGGTACATGCTAAATCGAGAATAAGGGAGCTTGTCCAATTCCGACGGATTTTCCGTCGGAATCGGTGTTTCCGATGGATATTTCCGATCTCCGATACCAATGGCAATCGGAGTTTTTGTATCGGTATAAAACTCCGATTCCGTCGGAGATTTTTCGCTGTGTCGTCGGTAAAATCATCCGATTCAATCGGAGTTTTATATCGGAGTTCCCGTTCTTCAAGAGCGGTATGTTTTGGAAAACTCCGATCCCGTGAATTTTCGTAGGAGCTTTTAATAAATCGTCGTTTCGGTTCTTCGTGTATATTGTTTATATATATACCAGACACAACGGAGAAAGACATGTAACATGTTACGTCCATTCTCAGCGACTCGGCCATTTCCGCTTCGCTGAGGAAATAACCTCCCCATAAATAGAAACCATATTCGCGCAATGCTAAAATAGGCCTATAATTATCAGTCGACGTAAACATCTCCGTAATAATTATAATATCAGATGAATTTATATGATATACTGAGTCGAAATTTATGTCGACTGTATAATTATATGCGTGCAGGATTTGAACCGGTGGAATATGATATCTACTGGTAAGTATATTATTGGGTGCATATACAAGATTTGAAATACACTGGGTTTACGGTATTCTCAGAATCCGACGATGTTGCAAATATAGTTTATATCGCTAAGTGCAGTTTAATATGGAATAATCCATTTCAATCCCGGCTGGGGTGCAAATAATTATTCCATTTTCAATGACATACCGGTACCCAGGTATTACAACGTACTGGTATCAGTACTGAAATTGTCTTCTAATGTTTCCAAATCCGCCTGAACAAACCAAAGATCTATTTCTTGTTGCCATTTTCTGAATAATTATATCGTTTGAACCAACTTTGCGATTCTTAATTCAACTTCGGTCGAGTGAAAACCACGTGTGTGTGTTGTGTTGCAAACCGGAAGAGTGGATCAATCGGGAGGTTATTGGAAGAGCCTGTATAATTGATGGAAGAGCCGGACCAATCCAGTGACGGCAGAATCAAGCCTCACCCAAATAAGGAAGTTGGATTTATTTTTATTTTGTATTGATATTGGGAATCGTAGGGATTATTCATATTTAAGAGACGAGTAATACCATCGCACCAGATAAATAAACAACGTGTTTTGCGAAAGCGACAAACTGAAAATGACGCAACCAACAATCACGTAATAAAATGTTATGATTTACTCGATATTAAAGCTAGATTTTTCCAGTTTTCTCCGCAAAAGTTTAAATTATAATCGGAGATGGGATGTGTATTCCCTTCATCACAAGGATTTCCCCCTAAACGAACCGTCTGTTCAACTTTTCAGAGGAAGTTTGGCATAAATAAAAATGAAATTATTACACAAAACTCAAATCACATCGCCGTTTTGATATCGGAGAAAACTCCGATGAAATCTGATTAAATCGGAGTTTTAACATCGTAGTTTTCATATCGGAGAAAAACTCTGATTTCATCGGAGTTTTGTTCAGAGTTTTCACCGGAATTGATCGGAGTTCTTGATCGGAGAAAAAACTCCGATCTAAGAAATTCCGATGATGAGGGAGAAAACTCCGATTAAAACTCCGATTAAAAGCTCCGATCACCGACGGAAACTCCGTCAGAATTGGACAAGGTCCCTAAAGCTCAGAATATTGCCTTTAAAGGCCCACTTAATTTTCGAACCACCAGATCACATTATGTACAACATAGTCCATATTATATACCATGTGAAAGAGGAAGCTCCAAAACATTGTATTATCAACTGATCCGATCGAATAAACTGGGAACATTGTTTTTGTCGAGGTACTGAGGTGTGTTCTGTGATTAATTTTGATACAGACTGTACTATAAAGTCTATTATTCTCAATGGAAGGGGAATAACTCTATCTCTTAGTTTGAATTCTGATGCATTCTGTGTTGACAAGGGGGGAAGTCTTGGAATGAATCTGAGAATCTCTATCACTTGGTGGACAGCTGTTCCGTATTATGGTGGAATATATATATTTTTGGTTCCTCTTCCAAATGGTATATAATATGGGATATGTTGTGTATAATGAAATCTGGTCATTTGAAAATTAAGTGTACCTTTAAGCTGATATAAGCCAATATACCCTGAAATATCAAGCATTTTAGTTAATAGTGGGGTATTTAAGTGAACGCCCAGATTTTGTTTTGGCTAAAACCCATACAACATAATGTATTTACGTTGGGATTGTGACGTTTTTACGTAACATTTCGTGGCAGTTAGAATAATAAATCCAGTCAAGTTTTCCATTTTTGTATAACTTTTTCTGGATTTAAGATATTGCAATGGATTTTGCTGTGCTGAATTCAAAATATAATAACCTTTCCAATGGTATAAAAAAAATTATGGTAGAGAAATATACATAACTGACACCATACAGCTAAACACTGTCTACAATAATTCAAAATACCACTGGGAGAACAGGGTCAGGTGATCGATCGTTGTGGGGAGCCAGGGTTCAAAGGGTTAAGGAGGCAACAAGATATAGGAGGCAACAATCTGTTTAATAGTCCACAGTTCTCTGAACTATAAATACCCCTTGAGTAATGAAGCTATGGTGTATATTTGAATCAGTGTGTCCGTCTGTCATTCTGTACATTTGTAAGTCTGCCTGTCCGCGTACGCAATTATGTCCGAACTTATATTCCTACATTTTTCAGTCAATATTATTGAAACTTGGCACATATATTTAGTACCATGGGAACTTGTGCACCTGCGATTATGAGTTGCGTCTGAATTTTATTAGTGGAGTTATCCCCACTTTTCAACTTATATATTCTTCACAGCACTACCAATGATGTAGCGATATATGCCAGCATGCTTGAAAACAAAAAAATAGTTGGAAAATTCAGACAAAAAAATTATTTGAGATATTTAAATTTTCAACAAAATTGTGGAAAATATATATTCCCGTCTATAAGATACATTACACGCTGAACTACATGAAATATTCCTTTCTATTCACAAAGGAGGGATCTATGAGACCCTTTATATACCATTTTATTCTTTCGTTAATTACGAAATAGCATAAGTGAACATTACATTTAACCGAAAGGTCACAGCGAGGTCATTGATCACGTGTCATTTGAATGGCTATACGTGTATAACAGAGTTGACATCAATGTCTATTTCTCTTTTTCCTTTGTGAATACAAGATAGCAGGGAAGTTTTATGAGTAACCTTGAACGAGCCGGGGAGTAGAATAACAATTAAATGAAAAACTTGTACAGAGAGAGGAGAATCTCTAACAAGAGCAGACTCTTTGAAACAAAAACTGGATAATAAAATAAAAAAACTTTGATGACCAGCAGACGAAATTATTTGTAAAACTATAGAAAGATTTGAAAGAATTGCAGAGAAGTCTAGAAGAAAACATCAATTAGAACTTACAGTAATAAAATAAGACCAAAATCGAATACAGAATTACAGTAATGCACTAAATAATCAACTTTTTGACCACAGCAGAATTATGGGTAACTTTTCGGGATTTTGTCGGAAATATGGCTTCTTGCCATTCATCGGAAAGCTTTCAGTGACGACGAACATACACACACCAAATAACACGACGAATGAAACGCCTCTTGTGTTACCCAACCCTTTATATTGTAGTTTTACCATGTGATAACCAAAAATTCAATAGTGTTGGTCATGTTTGTGCTCGCATGATGGAATGAGTGTTGTTTGTCGACACACTGAGATTCATATGATTGCAATTTCCCCATTGACTGCAGTGCTAAATATGTTGCCGATGTGGCATTTTCGATTTTGTTGTTGTTTGGTAATCGGGTCAAGTGACCAACACACGATTTACAATGTGAAATCTGGTAAACTCCCATGTTTTTTATGCCTATAAAGGATTTTCAGAACAAAGAGTGCACATGTTGGGATATAACTGCAGTAGCTCTCTTCACCGACCAACTTGGGAATTTGGTTCTGAAAATTATGGTCCTTTTGAATAAAGCTTTTGATAATGCAAATAATGCCGCCATTGATTATTACATGGAATAAATACATAGAGGTGATGACAAGTTAACCCTTTGATGACTGGAGATTACTCAATGTTTGTGAAAACCCTGTGCCAATGCATTCTCTTATATATGCGAGTCGCCATAGGCCACCTCACATATATAAGAGAATGCATTGGCCTAACAATGTTTACCCTGATCTTGTAAGCCTGTGCATTCTCTTATATATGCAAGGTGCCCTATGGGTGACTTGTATGTACAAGACAATGCCCTGGCACATGGTCTTTAATGCTGCACCAGCGCAGCTTCCATTATGGAAGTGTTGACTGTGCATGCATTATAGAAGATCGTAATGTCACTAACTGAACCCGGATCTATGAAGCATTTGTAGAATAATGCCTTTTGATTAAACTCCAGTACTGTTTCATCACAAACTCGCATATATGTGCACACACAGTTCTTAAATGGTCGGGATTCGCTGCAAATCAGACTGATAACATTGAACGGGTTGCTTTATCATTCATAAGCCCAAGATAACAACAAGAAATGACCACTTCCCAATCTGTGGTTATATCGCGACATTTATACTATTCACAGCACCAACCACGACAACAACACCTACAACCACGACAACACCTACTACCACGACAACACCCACTACCACGACAACAACACCCACTACCACGACAACACGCACTACCACGACAACAACACCCACTACCACGACAACACCTACAACCACGACAACAACACCCACTACCACGACAACAACACCTACTACGACAACAACACCCACTACCACGACAACAACACCCACTACCACGACGACAACACATACAACGACGACAACAACACCCACTACAACGACAACAACACCCACTACCATGACAACAACACCCACTACCACGACAACACCTACAACCACGACAACAACACCCACTACCACGACAACAACACCTACTACGACAACAACACCCACTACCACGACAGCACCTACTACCACAACAACAACACCTACAACCACGACAACAACACCCACTACAACGACAACAACACCCACTACCACGACAACTACAACTACGACAACAACACCCACTACCACGACAACAACACCTACAACCACGACAACAACACCCACTACAACGACAACAACACCCACAACGACAACAACGCCCACTACCACGACAACAACATCCACTACCACGACAACACCTACAACCACGACAACAACACCCACGACAACACCTACAACGACATCAACACCCACTACCACGACAACAACACCCACTACCACGACAACAACACCTACAACCACAACAACACCCACTACCACGACAACACCTACAACCACGACAACAACACCCACTACCACGACAACACCTACTACCACGACAACAACACCAACTACCACGGCAACAACACCTACAACCACGACAACAACACCCACTACAACGACAACAACACCAACTACCACGACAACAACACCTACAACCACGACAACAACACCCACTACCACGACAACAACACCTACAACCACGACAACAACACCCACTACCACGACAACAACACCTACAACCACGACAACAACACTTACTACCACGACAACAACACCCACTACAACGACAACAACACCAACTACCACGACAACAACACCTACAACCACGACAACAACACCCACTACCACGACAACAACACCCACTACCACGACAACAACACCTACTACCACGACAACAACACCTACAACCACGACAACACCTACTACCACGACAACAACACCCACTACCACGACAACAACACCTACAACCACGACAACAACACCCACAACCACGACAACAACACCTACTACCACGACAACAACACCTACTACCACGACAACAACACCTACAACCACGGCAACACCTACTACCACGACAACAACACCCACTACCACGACAACAACACCTACAACCACGACAACAACACCCACAACCACGACAACAACACCTACTACCACGACAACAACACCCACAACGACAACAACACCCACTACCACGACAACAACACCCACAACCACGACAACAACACCTACAACCACGACAACAACACCCACTACCACGACAACAACACCTACAACCACGACAACATCCACTACCACGACAACAACACCCACTACCACGACAACAACACCTACAACCACGACAACACCCACTACCACGACAACAACACCCACTACCACGACAACAACACCCACTACCACGACAACAACACCCACTACCACGACAACAACACCTACTACCACGACAACAACACCCACTACAACGACAACAACACCAACTACCACGACAACACCTACTACCACGACAACAACACCTACAACGACGATGAGAACAATACCCACTACAACGACAACAACACCCACTACCACGACAACTACAACTACGACAACACCCACTACCACGACAACAACACCTACAACGACGACAACAACACCCACTACAACGACAACAACACCCACAACGACAACAACGCCCATTACCACGACAACAACACCCACTACCACGACAACACCCACTACCACGACAACAACACCCACTACCACGACAACAACACCCACTACCACGACAACAACACCTACAACCACGACAACACCTACTACCACGACAACAACACCCACTACAACGACAACAACACCAACTACCACGACAACACCTACTACCACGACAACAACACCTACAACGACGATGAGAACAATACCCACTACAACGACAACAACACCCACTACCACGACAACAACACCTACAACGACGACAACAACACCCACTACCACGACAACAACACCTACAACGACGACAACAACACCCACTACAACGACAACAACGCCCACTACCACGACAACAACACCCACTACCACGACAACAACACCTACTACCACGACAACACCTACAACCACGACAACACCTACTACCACGACAACAACACCCACTACCACGACAACAACACCTACAACCACGACAACAACACCCACAACCACGACAACAACACCTACAACCACGACAACAACACCCACTACCACGACAACAACACCTACAACCACGACAACACCCACTACCACGACAACAACACCCACTACCACGACAACAACACCCACTACCACGACAACAACACCCACTACCACGACAACAACACCTACAACCACGACAACACCTACTACCACGACAACAACACCCACTACAACGACAACAACGCCAACTACCACGACAACACCTACTACCACGACAACAACACCTACAACGACGATGAGAACAATACCCACTACAACGACAACAACACCCACTACCACGACAACTACAACTACGACAACAACACCCACTACCACGACAACAACACCTACAACGACGACAACAACACCCACTACAACGACAACAACACCCACAACGACAACAACGCCCACTACCACGACAACAACACCCACTACCAAAACAACACCTACAACCACGACAACAACACCCACTACCACGACAACAACATCTACTACCACGACAACAACACCTACAACCACGACAACACCTACTACCACGACAACAACACCCACTACCACGACAACAACACCTACAACCACGACAACAACACCCACAACCACGACAACAACACCTACTACCACGACAACAACACCCACAACGACAACAACACCCACTACCACGACAACAACACCCACTACCACGACAACAACACCCACTACCACGACAACAACACCCACTACAACGACAACAACACCAACTACCACGACAACAACACCTACAACCACGACAACACCTACTACCACGACAACAACACCCACTACAACGACAACAACACCCACTACCACGACAACACCCACTACCACGACAACAACACCCACTACCACGACAACAACACCCACTACCACGACAACAACACCTACAACCACGACAACACCTACTACCACGACAACAACACCAACTACCACGACAACACCTACTACCACGACAACAACACCTACAACGACGATGAGAACAATACCCACTACAACGACAACAACACCCACTACCACGACAACTACAACTACGACAACAACACCCACTACCACGACAACAACACCTACAACGACGACAACAACACCCACTACAACGACAACAACACCCACAACGACAACAACGCCCACTACCACGACAACAACACCCACTACCACGACAACAACACCTACTACCACGACAACACCTACAACCACGACAACACCTACTACCACGACAACAACACCCACTACCACGACAACAACACCTACAACCACGACAACAACACCCACAACGACGACAACAACACCTACAACCACGACAACAACACCCACTACCACGACAACAACACCTACAACCACGACAACACCCACTACCACGACAACAACACCCACTACCACGACAACAACACCCACTACCACGACAACAACACCCACTACCACGACAACAACACCTACAACCACGACAACACCTACTACCACGACAACAACACTCACTACAACGACAACAACACCAACTACCACGACAACACCTACTACCACGACAACAACACCTACAACGACGATGAGAACAATACCCACTACAACGACAACAACACCCACTACCACGACAACTACAACTACGACAACAACACCCACTACCACGACAACAACACCTACAACGACGACAACAACACCCACTACAACGACAACAACACCCACTACCACGACAACACCTACAACCACGACAACAACACCCACTACAACGACAACAACACCAACTACCACGACAACAACACCTACAACCACGACAACAACACCCACTACCACGACAACAACACCTACTACCACGACAACAACACCTACAACCACGACAACACCTACTACCACGACAACAACACCCACTACCACGACAACAACACCTACAACCACGACAACACCTACTACCACGACAACAACACCCACTACCACGACAACAACACCTACAACCACGACAACAACACCCACAACCACGACAACAACACCTACTACCACGACAACAACACCTACAACGACGACAACAACACCCACTACAACGACAACAACACCCACAACGACAACAACGCCCACTACCACGACAACAACACCCACTACCACGACAACAACACCTACTACCACGACAACACCTACAACCACGACAACACCTACTACCACGACAACAACACCCACTACCACGACAACAACACCTACAACCACGACAACAACACCCACAACCACGACAACAACACCTACAACCACGACAACAACACCCACTACCACGACAACAACACCTACAGCCACGACAACACCCACTACCACGACAACAACACCCACTACCACGACAACAACACCCACTACCACGACAACAACACCCACTACCACGACAACAACACCTACAACCACGACAACACCTACTACCACGACAACAACACCCACTACAACGACAACAACACCAACTACCACGACAACACCTACTACCATGACAACAACACCTACAACAACGATGAGAACAATACCCACTACAACGACAACAACACCCACTACCACGACAACTACAACTACGACAACAACACCCACTACCACGACAACAACACCTACAACGACGACAACAACACCCACTACAACGACAACAACACCCACAACGACAACAACGCCCACTACCACGACAACAACACCCACTACCACGACAACACCTACAACCACGACAACAACACCCACTACCACGACAACAACACCTACTACCACGACAACAACACCTACAACCACGACAACACCTACAACCACGACAACAACACCCACTACCACGACAACAACACCTACAACCACGACAACAACACCCACAACCACGACAACAACACCTACTACCACGACAACAACACCCACTACCACGACAACAACACCCACTACCACGACAACAACACCCACTACCACGACAACAACACCTACTACCACGACAACAACACCCACTACCACGACAACAACACCCACTACCACGACAACAACACCCACTACCACGACAACAACACCCACTACAACGACAACAACACCAACTACCACGACAACAACACCTACAACCACGACAACAACACCCACTACCACGACAACAACACCTACAACCACGACAACAACACCTACAACCACGACAACACCTACTACCACGACAACAACACCCACTACCACGACAACAACACCTACAACCACGACAACACCTACTACCACGACAACAACACCCACTACCACGACAACAACACCTACAACCACGACAACAACACCCACAACCACGACAACAACACCTACTACCACGACAACAACACCTACAACGACGACAACAACACCCACTACAACGACAACAACACCCACAACGACAACAACGCCCACTACCACGACAACAACACCCACTACCACGACAACAACACCTACTACCACGACAACACCTACAACCACGACAACACCTACTACCACGACAACAACACCCACTACCACGACTACAACCACGACAACAACACCCACAACCACGACAACAACACCTACAACCACGACAACAACACCCACTACCACGACAACAACACCTACAGCCACGACAACACCCACTACCACGACAACAACACCCACTACCACGACAACAACACCCACTACCACGACAACAACACCCACTACCACGACAACAACACCTACAACCACGACAACACCTACTACCACGACAACAACACCCACTACAACGACAACAACACCAACTACCACGACAACACCTACTACCACGACAACAACACCTACAACAACGATGAGAACAATACCCACTACAACGACAACAACACCCACTACCACGACAACTACAACTACGACAACAACACCCACTACCACGACAACAACACCTACAACGACGACAACAACACCCACTACAACGACAACAACACCCACAACGACAACAACGCCCACTACCACGACAACAACACCCACTACCACGACAACACCTACAACCACGACAACAACACCCACTACCACGACAACAACACCTACTACCACGACAACAACACCTACAACCACGACAACACCTACTACCACGACAACAACACCCACTACCACGACAACAACACCTACAACCACGACAACAACACCCACAACCACGACAACAACACCTACTACCACGACAACAACACCCACTACCACAACAACAACACCCACTACCACGACAACAACACCCACTACCACGACAACAACACCCACTACAACGACAACAACACCAACTACCACGACAACAACACCTACAACCACGACAACACCTACTACCACGACAACAACACCCACTACAACGACAACAACACCCACTACCACGACAACACCCACTACCACGACAACAACACCCACTACCACGACAACAACACCCACTACCACGACAACAACACCTACAACCACGACAACAACACCCACTACAACGACAACAACACCAACTACCACGACAACACCTACTACCACAACTACAACACCTACAACGACGATGAGAACAATACCCACTACAACGACAACAACACCCACTACCACGACAACTACAACTACGACAACAACACCTACTACCACGACAACAACACCTACAACGACGACAACAACGCCCACTACAACGACAACAACACCCACAACGACAACAACGCCCACTACCACGACAACAACACCCACTACCACGACAACAACACCTACTACCACGACAACACCTACAACCACGACAACACCTACTACCACGACAACAACACCCACTACCACGACAACAACACCTACAACCACGACAACAACACCCACAACCACGACAACAACACCTACAACCACGACAACAACACCCACTACCACGACAACAACACCTACAGCCACGACAACACCCACTACCACGACAACAACACCCACTACCACGACAACAACACCCACTACCACGACAACAACACCCACTACCACGACAACAACACCTACAACCACGACAACACCTACTACCACGACAACAACACCCACTACAACGACAACAACACCAACTACCACGACAACACCTACTACGACAACAACACCTACAACGACGATGAGAACAATACCCACTACAACGACAACAACACCCACTACCACGACAACTACAACTACGACAACAACACCCACTACCACGACAACAACACCTACAACGACGACAACAACACCCACTACAACGACAACAACACCCACAACGACAACAACGCCCACTACCACGACAACAACACCCACTACCACGACAACACCTACAACCACAACAACAACACCCACTACCACGACAACAACACCTACTACCACGACAACAACTACAACCACGACAACACCTACTACCACGACAACAACACCCACTACCACGACAACAACACCTACAACCACGACAACAACACCCACAACCACGACAACAACACCTACTACCACGACAACACCCACAACGACAACAACACCCACTACCACGACAACAACACCCACTACCACGACAACAACACCCACTACCACGACAACAACACCCACTACAACGACAACAACACCAACTACCACGACAACAACACCTACAACCACGACAACACCTACTACCACGACAACAACACCCACTACAACGACAACAACACCCACTACCACGACAACACCCACTACCACGACAACAACACCCACTACCACGACAACAACACCCACTACCACGACAACAACACCTACAACCACGACAACAACACCCACTACAACGACAACAACACCAACTACCACGACAACACCTACTACCACGACAACAACACCTACAACGACGATGAGAACAATACCCACTACAACGACAACAACACCCACTACCACGACAACTACAACTACGA
Source organism: Siphonodentalium dalli (assembly GCA_032622095.1). NCBI lineage: Eukaryota > Metazoa > Mollusca > Scaphopoda > Gadilida > Siphonodentaliidae > Siphonodentalium > Siphonodentalium dalli. Next base: position 93,191,114 of record CP136069.1, read on the forward strand.
CAACAACACCCACTACCACGACAACAACACCTACAACGACAACAACACCCACTACAACGACAACAACACCCACAACGACAACAACGCCCACTACCACAACAACAACACCCACTACCACGACAACAACACCTACTACCACGACAACACCTACAACCACGACAACACCTACTACCACGACAACAACACCCACTACCACGACAACAACACCTACAACCACGACAACAACACCCACAACCACGACAACAACACCTACAACCACGACAACAACACCCACTACCACGACAACAACACCTACAACCACGACAACACCCACTACCACGACAACAACACCCACTACCATGACAACAACACCCACTACCACGACAACAACACCCACTACCACGACAACAACACCTACAACCACGACAACACCTACTACCACGACAACAACACCCACTACAACGACAACAACACCAACTACCACGACAACACCTACTACCACGACAACAACACCTACAACGACGATGAGAACAATACCCACTACAACGACAACAACACCCACTACCACGACAACTACAACTACGACAACAACACCCACTACCACGACAACAACACCTACAACGACGACAACAACACCCACTACAACGACAACAACACCCACTACCACGACAACACCTACAACCACGACAACAACACCCACTACAACGACAACAACACCAACTACCACGACAACAACACCTACAACCACGACAACAACACCCACTACCACGACAACAACACCTACTACCACGACAACAACACCTACAACCACGACAACACCTACTACCACGACAACAACACCCACTACCACGACAACAACACCTACAACCACGACAACACCTACTACCACGACAACAACACCCACTACCACGACAACAACACCTACAACCACGACAACAACACCCACAACCACGACAACAACACCTACTACCACGACAACAACACCCACAACGACAACAACACCCACTACCACGACAACAACACCCACAACCACGACAACAACACCTACTACCACGACAACAACACCCACAACCACGACAACAACACCTACTACCACGACAACAACACCTACAACGACGACAACAACACCCACTACAACGACAACAACACCCACAACGACAACAACGCCCACTACCACGACAACAACACCCACTACCACGACAACAACACCTACTACCACGACAACACCTACAACCACGACAACACCTACTACCACGACAACAACACCCACTACCACGACAACAACACCTACAACCACGACAACAACACCCACAACCACGACAACAACACCTACAACCACGACAACAACACCCACTACCACGACAACAACACCTACAACCACGACAACACCCACTACCACGACAACAACACCCACTACCACGACAACAACACCCACTACCACGACAACAACACCCACTACCACGACAACAACACCTACAACCACGACAACACCTACTACCACGACAACAACACCCACTACAACGACAACAACACCAACTACCACGACAACACCTACTACCACGACAACAACACCTACAACCACGACAACAACACCCACTACCACGACAACAACACCCACTACCACGACGACAACACCTATAACCACGACAACAACAACACCCACTACCACGACAACAACACCTATAACCACGACACCTACTACCACGACAACACCCACTACAACGACAACAACACCCACTACCACGACAACACCCACAACCACGACAAAAACACCCACTACCACGACAACAACACCCACTACCACGACAACAACACCTACAACCACGACAACAACACCCACTACCACGACAACAACACCCACAACCACGACAACAACACCTACAACCACGACAACAACACCCACTACCACGACAACAACACCTACAACCACGACAACACCCACTACCACGACAACAACACCCACTACCACGACAACAACACCCACTACCACGACAACAACACCTACAACCACGACAACACCTACTACCACGACAACAACACCCACTACAACGACAACAACACCAACTACCACGACAACACCTACTACCACGACAACAACACCTACAACGACGATGAGAACAATACCCACTACAACGACAACAACACCCACTACCACGACAACTACACCCACAACGACAACAACACCCACTACCACGACAACAACACCCACAACCACGACAACAACACCTACTACCACGACAACAACACCCACAACCACGACAACAACACCTACTACCACGACAACAACACCTACAACGACGACAACAACACCCACTACAACGACAACAACACCTACAACGACAACAACGCCCACTACCACGACAACAACACCCACTACCACGACAACAACACCTACTACCACGACAACAACACCTACAACGACGACAACAACACCCACTACAACGACAACAACACCCACAACGACAACAACGCCCACTACCACGACAACAACACCCACTACCACGACAACAACACCTACTACCACGACAACACCTACAACCACGACAACACCTACTACCACGACAACAACACCCACTACCACGACAACAACACCTACAACCACGACAACAACACCCACAACCACGACAACAACACCTACAACCACGACAACAACACCCACTACCACGACAACAACACCTACAACCACGACAACACCCACTACCACGACAACAACACCCACTACCACGACAACAACACCCACTACCACGACAACAACACCTACAACCACGACAACACCTACTACCACGACAACAACACCCACTACAACGACAACAACACCAACTACCACGACAACACCTACTACCACGACAACAACACCTACAACCACGACAACAACACCCACTACCACGACAACAACACCCACTACCACGACGACAACACCTATAACCACGACAACAACAACACCCACTACCACGACAACAACACCTACAACCACGACACCTACTACCACGACAACACCCACTACAACGACAACAACACCCACTACCACGACAACACCCACAACCACGACAACAACACCCACTACCACGACAACAACACCCACTACCACGACAACAACACCTACAACCACGACAACAACACCCACTACCACGACAACAACACCTACAACCACGACAACAACACCCACAACCACGACAACAACACCTACAACGACGACAACAACACCCACTACCACGACAACAACACCTACAACCACGACAACACCCACTACCACGATAACAACACCCACTACCACGACAACAACACCTACTACCACGACAACAACACCTACAACGACGACAACACCTACTACCACGGCAACACCCACTACCACGACAACAACACCCACTACCACAACACCCACTACCACGACAACAACACCCACTACCACGACGACAACACCCACTACCACGACAACAACACCTACAACACCTACTACCACGACAACACCCACTACCACTACAACAACACCCACTACCACGACAACACCCACTACCACGACAACACCTACAACCACGACAACAACACCCACTACCACGACAACGCCTACAACCACGACAACAACACCCACAACCACAACAACACCTACTACCACGACAACACCCACTACCACGACAACACCCACTACCACGACAACACCTACAACCACGACAACACCTACAACCACGACAACACCTACAACCACTACATCAACACCCACTACCACGACAACAACACCCACTACCACGACAACAACACCAACAACCACGACAACAACACCTACAACCACGACAACAACACCCACTACCACGACAACAACACCTACAACCACGACAACACCCACTACCACGACAACAACACCCACTACCACGACAACAACACCCACTACCACGACAACAACACCCACTACCACGACAACAACACCTACAACCACGACAACACCTACTACCACGACAACAACACCCACTACAACGACAACAACACCAACTACCACGACAACACCTACTACCACGACAACAACACCTACAACGACGATGAGAACAATACCCACTACAACGACAACAACACCCACTACCACGACAACTACAACTACGACAACAACACCCACTACCACGACAACAACACCTACAACGACGACAACAACACCCACTACAACGACAACAACACCCACAATGACAACAACGCCCACTACCACGACAACAACACCTGCAACCACAACAACACCCACTACCACGACAACTACAACTACAACACCTACTACCACGACAACAACACCAACTACCACGACAACAACACCAACTACCACGACAACAACACCTACAACCACGACAACACCCACTACCACGACAACACCCACTACCACGACAACACCCACTACCACGACAACACCTACAACCACGACAACACCCACTACCACGACAACAACACCTACTACCACGACAACAACACCTACAACCACAACAACAACACCCACTACCACAACAACACATACTACCACGACAACAACACCAACTACCACGACAACAATGCCTACAACCACGACAACACCCACTACCACGACAACACCTACAACCACGACAACAACACCCACTACCACGACAACAACACCTACTACCACGACAACACCTACTACAACGACAACAACACCCACTACCACGACAACAACCCCTCCCACAAGTAATTCTCTAATGTTTAATGAGTATTAAACAGTATAAGATGTGTTTGAGATACTATTGTTTCCCGTTGAGACAGACAGTATTGAATATTATGACTAACTGTGGTGATAACACAACTCATACATACCGAGGCAAATCTAGCTGTCAGAATCTTAGTGATACAGCATATTTATATGAAAAACATGAAAAGCTAATTTAGGCATTGTTTGGAAATGTGTCAACGCTAAGGATTCACAGAGCCGTAAGATGTTTTTTATGATAAATTGCTTTACAAATTGTTCAATCAAGTATACTTAAAAGACTATGCTAAAAGCAGAGCATACATTTATCAATTTATTGAGTTGCATGATCTCAAATATGGAATTGTATCACTTGAGTTCTGTGTCAAGAGGCAAATGTGGCCATAAGAGAGAGAGTGAGAGAGAGATAATGTTTATTCCTCCAACACATGAAGATAATATATACATGAGTGAGTTGCACCGTCAATGGCATGTTGACCAGTGATGTACAAACAATAATTATATACAGAAAGAGTGCACATGAATGTTATATGCTATTAATCATACATGGATGTGTCAATTAAGCACAAAATACATATAAATGTGAGGCAGTCCATAAAAAGAATTTCCTCGTCACATAATTGCGTCATAATTGGGTGACTGGTGCCACCGGCTGCATATTCGAGAAATGCTTCTGGTGTGAGATTGTCTAGCAATGTGTATACTTGCACTCCGTGTTTGTTTAGAATTTTGTACCAGAAGGCGTTTCTCAGTTCTTGAATGTGAGGGGAGAAGCAGTGAAGGAACATATGTGACATCAGGTATGAATACGAGGAGTGGCAGTGTTTGCACACTGCAGCGTTGTCATATGTAGTTTTGGAGAGGATGTTTGCCATGCAAAGAGATTTCGCCAATATTTTGGGTTTTTCTCTAGCGATCAACCAACCTCTCCATACTGAGTTTGGACAAGGCTTTACCGTGCGGAAAAAAGTCAGATGTGCATTCGTTAAGTTGGCAGTAGCTGTTGTGTTAGGGGTATTAATATTCATGTTCACGAGCTCCTTCCAGTGGCTTTGCAATGGAAACATTCCGCTATTTACAAAGGTAGTGAGATATTGGTATAGATTATACCTATGTAAAATTGGAAATATATCCCTTGCGAAGCCTATCAACGGCCGGTTAAATATGAGATGACCATACACATTGAAAAGAAATATTTTTAGTGCTTCAGCATGACTGTTTGGCAAGTTTATGAGCGAACCCATGAATAACAATTTTCTCTTATCTATTTCAACTCGAAGAGGCGATAGTCCGTATAAGATGTGTTTGAGATACTATTGTTTCCCGTTGAGACAGACAGTATTGAATATTATGACTGACTGTGGTGATAACACAACTCATACATACCGAGGCAAATCTAGCTGTCAGAATCTTAGTGTTACAACATATTTATATGAAAAACATGAAAAGCTAATATAGGCATTGTTTGGAAATGTGTCAACGCTAAGGATTCACAGAGCCATAAGATGTTTTTTATGATAAATTGCTTTATAAATTGTTCAATCAAGTATACTTAAAAGACTATGCTAAAAGCAGAGCATACATTTATCAATTTATTGAGTTGCATGATCTCAAATATGGAATTGTATCACTTGAGTTCTGTGTCAAGAGGCAAATGTGGCCATAAGACCTGAGTCCATACAATGGAACACAAATTGTTTTTGAGAATGATTTTGTCTTCTTAATCATATATGCATAAATCAATCGATGTTGTTCCCAATCTGGTGATGTATGCGCAGACCAGATCTCGGAAACGGAAATTTGGTTTTTGAATAGCCCGGACAATGTCGGGCTCATCGGCTAGTCTATTATATATTTTGGAAGATCTGTCTGTGTGTGGTGTGTGTGTTCGCGATGAACTCGAAAACGGCCGACACGATTTCGATGAAACTTCGTATGTGGGGGTATTTTCGGACGGGCATGGGCCTATTAATTTGCCCGTGCAACGTGACCTTGACCTTGAAATTGGGTCATTCCAAGGTCAAACGCCCGAATATCACGGGATTTCGATGAAACTTGGTACGTGGGGGTACCTTCGGCCGGGGAGTGGCATAGGCCTATTAATTGAAATCCTATTTTTGAAGGCGCATAACTTGAAAAATAAGTTCCGGATTTGGCAATTTTTTTCTCATAAATGCACTGGAATAATAACGCCTGATAATCCTAACTGATGAAACATTTTCAGTTATTAGCTTTGTTATCTCCTATATATTTTGAAGACCTCTGTCTGTCTGTATGTATGTTATGTATGTCATTTATACAAATCTACGATTCTCGACCGATCGGGACGAAACTTGGTACGTGTGTGTAGTTTGACCAGGCGGTCGTCAACGTATTGGCGAGCCTGTGCGGCGCCCGCTTCGCGCATGCGCAGACGAGATCTCGGAAACAGGTGGAGCTATCGACTTGAAATTTGCTATGTGAATGTATCTTGCCCCGGATACGAATTTTATTGGGTCGCCGAGCCCGTGCGACGCCAGCTTCGCGCATGCGCAGACCAGATCTCGGAAACGGGTGGAGCTATCGACTTGAAATTTGCTATGTGAATGTATCTTGCCCCGGATACGAATTTTATCGGGTCGCCGAGCCCGTGCGACGCCAGCTTCGCGCATGCGCAGACCAGATCTCGGAAACGGAAATTTGGTTTTTGAATAGCCCGGACAATGTCGGGCTCATCGGCTAGTCTATTATATATTTTGGAAGATCTGTCTGTGTGTGGTGTGTGTGTTCGCGATGAACTCGAAAACGGCCGACACGATTTCGATGAAACTTCGTATGTGGGGGTATTTTCGGACGGGCATGGGCCTATTAATTTGCCCGTGCAACGTGACCTTGACCTTGAAATTGGGTCATTCCAAGGTCAAACGCCCGAATATCACGGGATTTCGATGAAACTTGGTACGTGGGGGTACCTTCGGCCGGGGAGTGGCATAGGCCTATTAATTTGCCCGTGCGACGTGACCTTGAAATCGGGTCATTTCAAGGTCAAACGCCCGAATATCACTGGATTTTGATGAAACTTGGTATGTGGCGGTACCTTCGTATGGGGAGTCTCATAAGCATATTCATTTGCCCGTGCGTCATGACCTTGACCTTGAAATCGGGTCAATTCAAGGTCAAATCGCCAATTTTGATGGGATTTCAACGAAATTTTATACATAGGGTTACTTTTGTCCACCGAGTGTTTTGGACGGGTCAAATCGTAACCCCGACCTGACTTTGACCTTCAAAATGATCAATTCAAGGTCAAATCGGGTAAAACCGGATGGATTTCGACGGGGCCGTTTGTCGGGTACGTTTGTCCGGGCAGTGTTTTGGATTGGTCAAACCGTGACCCCACTTGACCTTCAAAATGGACAATTCAAGGTCAAAGCCCGGACGAAGTCGGGTCACCTTCTAGTCTCTTCTATATATTTTGAGAACTCCCTGTATTCGAGAGATAGCCCACACCCTCCGGACCTCAATGATATGATCGTGAATGAGTATTGATATACCCCACTAAACTTTGACAAACACCAGTAATGGTGTGTAGATCATTTACATATCTCTCCTATATATTTTGATACAATCTATCTAATTTACATATCTCTCTTATATATTTATGTTTGTGTGTGTGTTGTACTTCATACAAATCTACGATTCTCGACCGATCGGGACGAAACTTGGTACGTGTGTGTAGTTTGACCAGGCGGTGGTCGTTGTCGTATTGGCGAGCCCGTGCGACGCGCGTGCAGCGCATGCGCAGACGAGATCTCGGAAACGGGTGGAGCTATCGACTTGAAATTTGCTATGTGAATGTATCTTGCGCCGGGTACAAATTTTATCGGATCGCCGAGCCCGTGCGACGCATGCGCAGACGAGATATCGGAAACGGGTGGAGCTATCGACTTGAAATTTGCTATGTGAATGTATCTTGCGCCGGGTCCAAATTTTATCGGGTCGCCATGCCCGTGCAACGCCCGTGCAGCGCATGCGCAGACGAGACCTCGGAAACGGGTGGAGCTATCGACTTGAAATTTGGCATGTGAATGTATCTTGCGCCGGGTACAAATTTTCATGCGCAGACCAGATCTCGGAAACTGGTGGAGCTACCGGGTACAAATTTTTCTTATTGAAACGCGTGGAGCTAAAAATAAAAAAAATATATATAAAAATGTCATGTTTCGGACAAGCCGCCGGTGGCGGGCTAACCTGCTAGTCTATTATATATTTTGGGAAATCTGTCTGTGTGTGTGTCTGTCTGTTCGGGATGGACTCGAGAACGGCCAAGCCGATTTCGATGAAACTTGGTATGTGGGGGTACTTTCGGCCGGGGAGTGGCATAGACCTATTAATTTGCCCGTGCGACGTGACCTTGACCTTGAAATCGGGTCAATTCGACGTCAAACGCCCGAGTATCACGGGATTTCGATGAAAATTAGTGTCTAGGGATACTTTCCTATGGGAAGTGCCATAAGCCTATTCATTTGCCTGTGCGATGTGACCTTGAAATCGGGTCAATAGAAGGTCAAATCGCGAATTTTTATGGGATTTCGACGAAATTTCATACATAGGGTTACTTTTGTCCACTGAGTGATTTGGACGGGTCAAATCCTGACCCCGACCTGACCTAGACCTTCAAAATGATCAATTCGAGGTCAAATCGGGTAAAACCGGATGGATGTCGATGGGTACTTTTGTCGGGTACTTTTGTCCGGGCAGTGTTTTGGACGGGTCAAATCGTGACCCCACCTGACCTTGACCTTCAAAATGGACAATTCAAGGTCAAATCGCGCAATTCGCCGAAAAGCAGAGGGGAATCAGCCCGGACGAAGTCGGGTCCACCTGCTAGTATTCTATATTTTGATGATGCTTAGGAAGTATAAATTGTCATTTGATAGGTGATAAACTGCCTTTTTCGGTTAAATTGCCTCGAATATTCTGAAATTAAGACACTTGTAGAAACAATGACATATAACACACACGGAATAATGTTAAATATGGAAATAAACTAAATTTTGTAACTTGTTGTAGAATATTCTCATGTGTTTTGGGCGTTAACCGTAGCAATTCGGGGGCCGGAACCGTATGATTTATCGGAAGCAAGCGATTTTTCAAGTCGCAGTTCCAAATTGTATTCTTCTTTCCTGATCTTTTTCAGATTATTGCACACTGAACATAACTATTCTGGATAATCTGGTTAATTACATTGATCGAAATCAGAGATATATTGCTTACCAGTATGACAATGACAGCAATGCAATACTTTATGAGCAAGAGGACATTGTCACTAATGGTACAACAGTGTTTGTTAACTGCGTCCGCTGGTGAGTATACAAATTCAAATTCAAATCCAAATTTATTGGTATAAAATCCAATATCTTGATTGTAACAATGTGTTCAACATAAAGTTGGACATACTAATATAAATGAACAGATATGTAAATAACAATGTACACAAAACAAAGAACTTTAATAAAACAAATAAATGTTAATGTTTAATCAACTAATTGAATAGGTGGTAAGCTTAATGGGTATCACAAGGAATTCAGTGGATGGCACATCAAACAATGGGCCACCAATTCCAATAAAACAGAAATGAGCATTAACACTAATGAATCCATAGGCGGAATGGTAGATGGTGGGTAGTGGTATATTTTCAAGTAACAATGGTGGGATTAAAGAAGTCTAGTCACAGTATTTGGAGGTATGGACATGCTTTACATTGAGGTGTATGATTAAATTTGAATTTGCTTTGGCACAGTGTCGACGTACATTTATTTCACTTGATTAAGTGGATTTATGTAATTTTAATCAAATAGTATGTTAGATGTTAAATGAAAAGAAAATATTCACTAATTTTGAGCCCAGAAAATGAGCATTTAATTTGGGCAAAGTTTTTTTAATTTGGACAAAAAAAATCAGAATTGGTCAAAAATTGGCCAAAATAGTTTTCGGCCCAGCATGAAGACTGGTTGAATGCTTACTTTTTCAAGTGGTCCATATGGGGTATGTTTCAATCAAGTTAACCTGGAAAATATTATGCAATAATAGATGGTGAATTATAGGTTTATCCTATTATGCGATGGAAATTGGGAAAATTGTTGTCCAAATAACTTGACATCCTGATAATATATTCTTACGTTATATTACACTGGTCTAGCATAACATATGTTCTTATATCTTATGACAAAACTAATAAAGTTAACTTAAATGCCCACTTACACTATATTTGGGATGCCCAGATCACAACTGGAGCTTCCTGAAATTTTGCAAAGACCCTGTGCCAATGCATTCTCTTATATATGTGAGTCTCCCAAAGGGAACCTTGCATATATAAGAGAATACATTGGCCTAACAATATTTACCTTGACCCTGAAAGCCAGTGCATTATCTTGCATATGTGAGGCTCTCTATGGGAGAATATAAGAGAATGCGCTACACAGGATCTTTAATGCTTCACCAGCGCAGCTCCCATCATGAAAGGGTTATATAGTGATGAAAAGCAAACTGTTAAATGGATTACTATTATGAATGTCAAGTTCGTACAGATAACACTGTAATGAAACCACACACAGAATAGAAGGGAAAACCTGATATTAAAAAAAAGAAGACTACATTTTGTACTTTTCTCGTTTAGTAAGTGATCTAGATTGATTATATGAAAATCAATGTTGGCAAGTTGCTATTTCCCAACCATAATGGCGTCCAGATATGGCCGCCATCAGAAATAAATGGAAAATGTTGTTCACTTTCCTATAGTGGTAAATATTCATGAACAAATTTATAATATCCCAATTTTAGACGAAATATTATCAAAGATGTAGACATCAAATGCAGCATTTTGGAGTGGATATTATATATATATATATGAACAATCGATTTTAATAGCCCATTAATCAGGTCGCTAATTCCAGAGAATGAATTCGTTTAAAAATTTCTCTTTCCGAAGGTTTTGTACAATACTTCATTTGTTATTTAATCTAATGAACTAATATATTCATGTTGGCACGCCTGAACATTATCATTTTTGGCTCAAATGGCGATGCAAGATGGCCGCCACAATTAATAATTTGAATAAAAACTAAAAAAAAGAAGCTAATTTCAAGTGTATATGTTGTGTTTTTGTCATGTTAAATACTTAAATTAGCCTGCTCGCGAAATTTCTTCAGTGAGATACAATGTCATGGTGGCTAGATTGTCTACACTAAACTAAATAACAACTAAACACATGTTTGAGCAGATAGCCAGTGTCTTTATTCACCAGATGGGCACACCAAAAACCACTGGATGTACAACATATACAACATTCATTACAAATTAATGTGCGTGAGCGTCTTAGTTCAATAGTATATTCACATATTGTAATTCTGATAATTATATTGTAATAACTAACATGTCATTCTGTGAACATGAATCGTACACAAATCTCCAGCAGTCTTGATTCGAATTCCTGCGATAAACCAGGGATAAAACCACATTTTGTGGGGAAAACTCTGGAAGCATTGAATGCTGCGTTGCATGCCCAGTGAACATAATATTTATGTTGGTAAATATATATGTAACATTCGAAACGTATGTTTATGTGCATGTACGAGACGTTTCCGTCCGCTTCGTGATTATATAGAATGTTTCGTTAATTAATATGTTATACATCTGTATTAATTAAATCTTCTTCGATGTGTAATTATTAAATTGTACAATTATATGGCCATAATTGTGCTTATGTAACTATACTCATATAAACATATTTTTACTCAGATATGTGGAATTTAAGTTGTCACTCCTAGCGAAAAACTGGCTAAAGTGACCCAACTTTATTATGTGCTAACGAAATTACTCACTCACTCCTTGAACTCTAATTATCGTTAGCCAATTACCAACTGATACTCTAGACAACTCAGTTGTATTCACACATTATGCTACAGACAATAGTTTTGGGCTAATCTACGAAACGCTCAAAACATGTAGTCTACACTAAACTAAATAACAACTAAACACTTGTTTTAGCAGAGAGCCAGTGTCTGCTAAATTAATGTTCAAAAGAATAAGTGCGGCTGCCCAAAAGATTTCTTTAGAGCTCGGTTATGGTTGATCTATTAATATCTTTCTTATAAGACGAATTGAGAAATGTTTGTTTCACTCTGAATAATGACAATTATGCATATTTCGGCCATGACAAAGTATATCAAGTAACAATGGTATATCCTGTCTATCTGACCGTACACATGCAATTTTAAATTTATAAATTGAGGCTTCTGGATACATGCAACCTGGATTCTAACGAATCCATTATGTATCCGTCCTTGGCGGACTCAGATTGCCGTCTACCGTGGCGTTTCCAACATCTGTCGTTGACTCCTGACCTGGCGGCTTCTGTAGCGCCGCCTGCTCTCAATTGAATGAAGCCCTAATTTGGCGTTTTTTTCCACAAGCCTCGTTCATTCAGGTTGTGATACATTCTCTAGCCCTAGCATAACTTAAGGGCTTATTCTTATATACTAATATATACTAATTTGCTTGACCCCTTTGAACCAAACATGGGCCTGAAGAAATACATGTCTGATTTTATATCTAAGTTGGCCACATTAATATATTTAGAAATAATTGATAAAGGACATGCTACTGTGTTTCCTTTGGGAATCACTATTTTGTTGCCCTGTCTATATTGGTCTGTTTTACTCTTTTCAATAATAAATTTCAAATGATCTGGCAAAATTTCAATATTACTGCATTTTAGTGCTTGAAGTTCCTAAAACCTTAAAAATCTACTGAATCCAAGAACTATCATAGATAGATCTCTCACTACTGTCAAATCTGTTGAATCAGCATATTTTGTACAAATGTTAATGACGTCGTCAGAGTAAACAGGGTCATTCTTTTGGATTTTCTTTGTACGTTATGCAAACTTCCGTTGTCCAACAGACTGGTTAGAAATAGCGCCACGTCAGAGTCCGCTGGTATAACCGTTCCTCCTATACCGTGAACAAAGTCAGTCCACCGCCCGAATTGTGAATAATATTTCAACACTGTACTGTCCGCTCGGGATCGCAACAACAATGTGGCCATCTTACTGCTCAATACGTCGGCTTTGTTTGATTCTGCCACGCCAGTGTCATCTAGTGCCATTCGTATCTGTCGTGATAACCCTAAAAAGACGAAAGATTAGTCAATTTTGTTTTAAATCATATGACATTATATGTGAAATGGATAGTTCCTAATGGGAAACTCAATCTGCTGTGTGCAAATATGCCGTTATGTCCCCTTCCGGAGTGAACGATGTGTTCAGACCCGAGGGTTTTCAACCCGTTATTCCCATCCGATACCGCGTCTGCTTCTCGGATTAAGGGCCAAAAAGGCGCAGATTTACATATGGGAAAAATTAAGGTGCTCTCACATTGCTCATTTTGAATTTTTCTTATAACGGTTGTCAATATTCTAGGGGGTGGAACGATCCAGTTATTCTCGCCCCACCAACATTGCTTCATTGCATCTACCGCTTTGTTTCCCGGGCACCACCATCTAGAATTAAATCTATCTAGTTGAGAATTGTAATCTGTTGCAAATCTGTCGATTGAGTGTGGTCCCCACATATTGTTTAATTTGTGAAATATTTCGACGTCGATACACCAGTCATTGGGATTTAAACACCTGCTCAATGCATCTGCACTCATATTGAGTTCTCTCGGTATCCATGTGGGTACCAGCATGAAATTATTTTCAACGCACGTTAATTCTATATCAAGCGCGACTTTGTAAATGCTCTTTATTACTGCCCTTCGAGATCACGCTCATGACAGCTTTATTGTCGGTGTGTAACATGAACCTTCCTCCCGACATGACCGCTGAATTTGATTTACAAACTCTATTCAAGGCTTCTAGCTCTCTCCATGTGGAGCTACTTCCGGCTTCTGTAGCCGACCAGGTCCCGATTGCTACGGGACCTCCTCCCACTATGGGTTAGGCGACTGTCGCCCCTGCGCCCTGGGTCTCATCTGGGTGAACACTGCCTCGGCCAGGTGTGCTATACGCCTGGGATCAGGGGCCTCCACCGGGCGTGCCATATGCCTGGGATCCGCGGCCCCCTGCGCTAATACCAGGTAACCTCCGTATTCTGTGTCGGATGCATCTGTTTATGCGCTTCCGGTGTACACATCTGGCTCTGATCTAACTAGATCTTGCCCATTTGCCCGCTGTATATTCGCGGCCCAATATGTTAACTCCTCCCGAGCTTTTGGGGAGATAAGAACTGGTGCATTCCAGCACACAGTCTGGTTTAACCCTTTGAACCCTGGCTCCCCACAACGATCGACACCCTGACCCTGGGTTCCCAGTGGTATTTTGACCAATTGTAGACAGTGTTTAGATGTATGGCGTCAGTTATATACATTTTTTTCTACCATAATGTTTTATACCATTGGAAAGGTTATTACATTCTGAATTCAGCACAGCAAAATCCATTTCAATATCTTAAATCCAGAAAAAGTTATACAAAATTGAAAACTTATTTATTATTCTAACTGCCAATAAATGTTACGTAACGTCGCAATCCCAACGTAAATACATGACGTTGTATGGGGTTTAGCCAAAACCAAATCTGGGCGTTCACTTAAATACCTACTAATAACTAAAATGGTCGGCATTGCGCGGTCTATTGGCTTATACCAGCTTAAAGGCAATATTCTGAGCTTTGATCTCGTGTAAATCGATTTAGCGTGTACCTCTGCCTAAAAAATTTATGATTTAATGAACTCAGAAACTTGTATATTCTTGAACAAGACTCATATGACACGTGTTAACATCTGACAATCGCTAGCGCGAAATATGTAAATTAGCGGGAATTACTTCACACATTTTGGAGTTATAAATGTCCGAAGAATACGTCACTAAAGTTTCTACGCATAATTTTTTTTTTATGTCACTTATGACCTAACGCGAAATTAGCGGTCGTGAGAAGCAAGATGGCGGCGCCTGTAATTGCATAAATTTGATAAAATGGAGACTGTATCCGCTTTCAATCGGCTGAAACTTCGCTGTGCCAAATCTAATCGCGATAATTTTTGGACAGCTAAAACAGTTGTAATATGAATTTTATGAAACACTAAATTATTAGTCGTACCATTGAGTATTTATCGAAATATAAAAAATACGGCGACCTCTGTAGGACGCGAGATTACATCAAATGAGAAAAGTCACTGGGAGCCTACTCAAGTTATGAAATGGCTCGGTTTAGATCGTGAACACGCATTTATCAATGTGTATTTCTTCTACGTGCGTTTCGTCCGTGTGTTCATAATTTGTTGCGCATTTATCGCCAATACAACTTTCACCCTCTTCCCCCAATCTGGTGATAATAAGAAGGAATACTTATCTTTGCTTTGAGTGAAGTGGTTTCTGTTTATTCGGGCAGGCGTATTTCCAATGTGACGGATCTCCGCAGGAAAAACAAGCGTATATATGCAATTACGTTCTGGCCGGATTACCATGCCGGGTTCAAAGGGTTAAACAAATATCGCATGTGCAAACTACTTGGCTCGTCCATCGCACCGTTCATTGAGGCTAATTGCCCCAAAATGCTTGCAAGCAATCTTGCTGGCACCATATCATGGGCAGAAACCATGATAAGCTGCAAACGCTGCAGCCCGACTAGAAATTCATCTAGTTAGCCTTCACTCACGCGAATGCGTCCGACTTCGAAATCCCACTCTAAACCGAGCCATTTCATAACTTGAGTAGGCTCCCAATGACTTTTCTCATTTTATATTATGAAACCGAATTTGGTTAAGTTGCCGCATATTCTGTCACTGACCTCTAACGCTGCATCTTTCCCACGCGTGCCCGCTAAAGCGTCGTCCAAATACATAACGACTTTGATACCGTCGTTTCTCCAATATTTCACCATGACTCTAGTCAGCTTTGTGAATATTTGGCCGGCCGTGGAAATTCCAAACGGTAAAATGAAATGCGTATCAGTCCCATTGTATGTCCATTTGAAACCTAAATAGGTTTTGCTAGCGTCCGCGATACAAATGTGATGGAACGCGCCTTCAAAGTCAAAATCTACGCCAAAATCACTGATTTAGAAAATCTGTCTTGACAGCTGTCTTCAAACCTGAATTTGTATTTTGCGAGATTATCGTTCAAATGCCTATAGTCTAAAACGAGTCTACGCTTGCCATTACGATTCGTTGCCACCGTAAATGGGTTAATCACCATAGGCGGTTCTTTGAACGCTGTCATGTGATTTTTTGACAAAAGTTCGGTTATTTCTTCGTTTACAAATTCACTATTGTCATTGGAAGATTTGTTGTTTTTAATTCAATTGGTATGGGAATTTCTACAAATGGCAAACGATAACCGTGTTCTATAATACTGAAATGATGTAATCTGAAGCCTCGGCTTCTTTCCAACATTAAATACTCTCCTTTAGAGAGCCTACTGATACGATCGTGTACATGCATTTATCAATGTGTATTTCTTCTACATGTATGTGCGTTTCGCCTGTGTGTTCGTAATTTGTTGCGCATTTATCGCCAATACAACTTTCACCCTCTTCCCTCTCATTAATTTTAACCCCAATCTGGGGATAATAAGAAGGAATACTTATCTTTGCTTTGAGTGAAGTGGTTTCTGTTTATTCGGGCAGGCGTATTTCCAATGTGACGGATCTCCGCAGGAAAAACAAGCGCCCGGTTTCTTGCCTCTCTCTGATACTGATGCTGATATGGGAATTTGTAGCGGCCTGCTTTGAGTCTGAGCTGGTACTCGGTACGGTGCTGAGTGAGGTTTTCGTTTCTTTTTTGAGTCATTGTTCTCGGCTTTGGCACTTTATAACACTCTACGTATGCGTTTCTCGTCTTCGGAATCATCTGCCAACCCAGATAGCATGATATGGTTGGGCCAACGTTGGCACAACCAACATCTGAATGGTTGGGCCAACGTAGGGCAACCAACGTTGGGCCAACGTAATTTCGCTCATTGGGTCAACGTTGGGCCAACGTGTTGGGCCTACGTTGGGCCGACGTTGGACGATATATAGAGAGTGTTGGCCAAACGTTGGGCCAACGTTAATATCCAGACTACATGGTTGGCATAACGTTGGAAACTAAACCATTTGGTTGGCATAACGTTGACCCAACGGAGGGACAACGTTGGGAACTCAAACTAAATTGGTTGGCATAACGTTGGGGATTTTTTTTTTTTGGCATCCAATAATCCGTTCATAATTTAGTTACCACCGTCAGCCACCATGTCACTATCAGATGCAAGTTTGTGAGAAACTACTATGCATGTTAATAAGTATTCCCCGCTATAACTTATATGTACGCCGGCAAACATTCCGAGAAAAATATTGGAAAAATAATTAATTAATTTTACACAAAAGAGTAGTTTCTCACAAACGTAATCCTACCTCGGATAGCGACCCGATGACGCTGATGACCGATGGTGGCATCTAAAGAGCGAACAAATCCTTGAATTCCAAATTGAAGAAACTGAATCCTTTATTTGCTAAAATCAATACCAGCAGCAACACTGAACGAGAACCAGAACAAAGCGCGCAATATGAAAAGCCTGATCCGTTTGACGTCAGAGCTTTCTACGTCATCTACGTTGGCATTACGTTGGGCCAACGATATACCAACTGACAACATCCAACGTGTTTTATGACATATCGTAGCATATATTGTGTCAGCAATATTTGTACGTTTAATTGTTTACAGAACATACAGCATATCGTTGATATTTATATCACATGTATGTACGCTACATATGTAATTGGACTATCGGGAAGCTGTAATTGGCCGTTGGCATGTTCGCGTTGGCCCAACGTTGGACCAACGTTATAATTCCGATGGTTGGGAGAAATAGGCCTACGTTGGGTCAACGAAGGGCCAACAATGTCAACACAACCGATGCATGTGCTGCATTAAATTCCGTTGTCACGTTCGCGTTGGCCCAACGTTGGACCAACTTATAATTCCAACGGTTGGGATGAATAGGCCTACGTTGGATCAACGAAGGACCAATGTCAACCCGACCGATGTGCTGCGGTAAATTTCGTTGGCACGTTCGCGTTGACCCAACGTTGGATCAGCGTTGTAATTCCAACGGTTGGGAGGAATAGGCCTATGTTGGGCCAACAAAGGGCCAACAACGTCAACCAAACCAATAAATTACGTTGGCATATTCGCGTTGGCCCAACGTTATAATTCCAACGGTTGGGCGGAATACGTTGGGCCAACAAAGGGCCAACAACGTCAACCCAACCGATGTGCTGCAGTAAATTCCGTTGGCACGTTCGCATTGGACCAACGTTATAATTCCAATGGTTAGGAGGACCAACGAGGGCCAACGAAGGGCCAACACCATTAACCCAACCAAACCTATTGCCAAAGTTGCCGACATTATGCCAACGTTGGCCAAACGTAGTCATGCTATCTGGGAAGCTGTGCTTCTGGTATTCTTGAACTACACTCCAACCGAGCTCGGACAAGTCGGCCAGCTTAACCATTTTCTGTCTAGCTTTAATAATGTTCAAACCTTCTGACAAACAGTCCGCGACTTTCAATGTGTTCTGCTGTTCAGATTTGAGATGCCATTTAGCCTCTGTGATTTTTTCCTGAACTTCATCATTGAATTTGATTTGTGCTTCGTTTCCCGATTGTTTGAACACATGTACTACTTTTCTTTCGAACCGAGAATTTGCAATTGGGAAATTTCTCGTTGGCTCTCGACGATTCCAGCTTTAAAGCTGGTCAACTGAGTGGTTAAAATTCCATTAACCTCTTCGCTGCTATGACGTCCGTAACTATTACGGACGTAAAAGTGCACGCCGTGTGCTATATGGTCCGTAGGTACTACGGACCTACTTCAGCACACTAGCAGTAGGCCACTATACATAACTGATAATCAGAGATTGGTGCATCGGAATAACTGTATCTCAAAGTTTCAAACAGTGTATGATGTTCCACGATTGTGAACGATAATAGCCTTTCAACTGAGTCAGTTTTATGGTTCTTGTGATATTCCCGTTATATTTTCCCATTGGAAAATGGCAATAACGTCAACAGCCCAGCACACAACGTCATAACGTCATTTAGCAGCGAAAAGGTTAAGTTGTGTCAATAAACTGTCCTAAAATTTTCTAACTGCCGCTTCGATGTGTTTGTCTAAGTCGTTGCTGTTCATTTCACTAGGAATTTAATTTGTCACTCCTAGCGAAAAACTGGCTAAAGTGACCCACCTTTATTATGCGCTAACGAAATTACTCACTCACTCCGTGAACTCTAATTATCGTTAGCCAATTACCTACTGATACTCTAGACAATTCAGTTGTATTCACACATTACGCTACAGACAATAGTTTGGGCTAATCAATGAAACGCTCAAAACTTGTATTATTGTGGAGAAAACGATGCCCGTCATCTTTGCAATCTTATCAGCTTTATCAATGTCGTCAACATTCCATGATAACCAAACTACTCTGAATGCACACTATTACTTATTTGCCAATTTTATGAAGATACAGTAATGCTCTAAATATCAACTCCTTAACCACAGCAGAATTATGGGTAATTTTTCAGGATTTATTCGGAAATATGGCTTGTTGCCATTCATCGGAAAGCTCTCGCCGAGAGCTTTCCGATGAATGGCAACAAGCCATATTTCTGACTAAATCCTGAAAAATTACCCAGAATTCTGCTGTGGTTAAGGAGTCGATTACTTAGTAGTCCAGGAGATCGGGAGGTGTGTTGCTCATATTGACGGACAAGCTGCGACCATGTTATTTTTAATGTTTTATGTATGGTAATGAAGAAAAATCATGATAGCAAGAACAAATTTGTAGCCTTCATTGTTTTTTTTCGATTTTTCGGGAATTTTTCGACATTTTAAGCCCAAAATTTTCAATTTTTTTTCAATGTGTAAAGATTTCATTTTAGCATGATTTTGGTGATGAAGTTGAATAGTAATTGTGTTAATAATGTTAAATAACTAATTGTGCTGAAAAAATTGAAGAATTGAATGTTTTTTTTTCAATATTTTACCATTTTTTTGTACTTTTTTACGCAAAATCGTCCAAATTGCAACCATTTCATCTTAGTATGATGTTAAGGTTAAAATTCACCATAATTATTTTAATATTGTTAAATAATGTACAACTTGGCTTCTACAATGTTTTTAAATGGATTTAAGAAGATTTCTACTTGTTTTCAAAGTTGAGGGGGGGGGGGGTCTAATTCAAATCCAATTAAACAATGTACTGTTCAAAATTAGATAAATTCCTTAAGGCGTATGGTAGATATACGTCACTAGTTTCCAAAACGTATACATATGCTTTTCTATCCTGTGCGTTATGCACGCGAGTCGGATTTTACAAATTAAATTATGATGAAAAACCCTGAATTTTGGGTGTGCATGGTCACATTTGTGGTCATAATATTCCGATTAGAGAGTGGATGGACATGTGGCATGCGACACTGTGCAGTATATATGTATATAACAAGCATGGCATGAGACATTAGTATCTTTCTACTAAACTGTGCTTCCAGAGTTATCAGGAATCGAATATCGGTGTTATTTCTTACCCCCCCCCCCCCCAAAAATGGTCAATTTTAAAACGGGGTATGTGGGTCAAAGGACCACTGGGAGATAATAGGATGCCCAATGACTTCTATATTTCTATCGTATCACAGTAAAGCTTTTTTTGTAAAATTGGCGCAGTTTACACGATCAAAGTTCGATTTTCTTTACAATTATATGTTACAAGCAACTAATTATATAGATTTACGCTTCTTGAAACTCGAGTCAGCATAACAAAACAATCTGGCTGCTGATTGGTTGATTATCATTGAGGGAAATATCCCTAATCGGGAACAGAAAATCATAGCCTACGTAAATATAGTGATCGTGTATGTTTAGATGTCCAGGAAGAGTCTGGTGGTATCCAGAAGTTACGGAAGTGGTCTGGATATGTTTGTGCTGTTGATTTTTGTGCAGTAAATGGGGTAGTTGTGGAAATGCAAGATTATCGTTTGAAAAAAATACCGAAAATGGCGCATTTGTTGTCACATACTGGTGCAGCGGTTGACGTGCTAAGGGAAAATTTACCACTTGAAGTTCAAATAGGCTTAACCCATAGCCGGCGGGACTTTGAGTTAACACTGTCGCCTATGGAAAATAATTAAGTGTCTGTCACCTCTAGATACGAAGCTTCGGTACATTAATTATCATTTATATATTACTATATTTAAATCAGATTTATGCATACAGTCGACGTCAAAACATAAACATGAATGTACCAATTATTCGTGACATTCAAGTTAAATGTTCAATAATTGAAAATTATACTGTGACTGGTTCATTCAACATGAAGTTAATCAAGGTGTATCTTTATTAATAACAGTATAGAGTACTATCAAAATCAGAAACATGTGACCCTGGGTACTTATCTCCCAGTGATGTGGCAAAAAAATTTGACAATGCATTCTTAAACCCAAACCTGTGGCGGTTTTTCATCCAATGCACCGAAGCTTCGTGCCATGTACCGAAGCTTCGTGACGTGTCAGAACTCCAGGAATATACCACCATATGACATCATATGGTACCGGTAACAAACGTTGAATGGTCACCAGAAACCCGGATATTAATAATTTCAGATCATAATTAGCATCGCATTATATATTAACCCATCGAGTAATATGTCATGACATACTATAGTACACCTACTATATAACTGCTGCCTCCCTGACACAGGGATACATATAAGAAGTTTATAGATGTCTACTTAATGAGAGTATACAGTTCCGTCAAAATCTGACGAAAATGTGACCTCGCATCGTTAACCCCAATCTGTGGCGATTTTTCATCCAATTTACCGAAGCTTCGTGACACGTACCGTCAAATGGCATCAAACGTTGAATGGTCACCATAACCTTTGATATCAGTCATTTGAGATCGTAATTATCATGGAATTATATATTAACCCATGGTGTAATTATGTCAAAATGACACACTATATTACATCCACCCTATATAACTGCTTCCTCCCAGTGCAACATACAAGAAGTTTATCCATGTCTACTTAATGAGAGCATATAGTTCTGTCAAAATCGGGCGAACAATTTGGTCTATAAATCCCGTAGTGTGACACATTTAATATAGACCAAAACAATAAACACCTTTCAACTCAAAGATAGTTACATTTTAATTGCAAAAATGGTCCAAACATGAAAAGTTAATTTTTGCCGATATTTAAGTCAACTTTTTGAGAGAAAAGTCCAATATTTTTGATAATATTTTTAAGATTCACATAGCCTGGTGAGCCCTGGTCTAATTGTATAATGGCCTGGTATATAATGGGACTCTGTCATATATTACGTTGTGTTTTAATCATTGTTTGGTCAGCAGAATGCGTTACCAGTGTTATGTTCAACTCCAGGATGTTTCAGCTCTGACAACCGCCTTACATGTTGCTTAGAAATTGTAGAATGATGCACAAGCGGTAATCTTCACGATTTCGCTGCAACCCGCTGCCTAAGCGTCTATGGTGGGTGAGCCAAACGTAGATCTATAATTATATGGGTCGTTATCTGTCTTTTTGCCCAAAACATACCCACACTGTTATACCAGGAAATAATATCGACCGTATGTTGTTTATGTTGCAAGAGCTTGCATGTAGAGCAATCGGGAACAGAAAATCATAGCCTACGTAAATATAGTGATCGTGTATGTTTAGATGTCCAGGAAGAGTCTGGTGGTATCCAGAAGTTACGGAAGTGGTCTGGATATGTTTGTGCTGTTGATTTTTGTGCAGTAAATGGGGTAGTTGTGGAAATGCAAGATTATCGTTTGAAAAAAATACCGAAAATGGCGCATTTGTTGTCACATACTGGTGCAGCGGTTGACGTGCTAAGGGAAAATTTACCACTTGAAGTTCAAATAGGCTTAACCCATAGCCGGCGGGACTTTGAGTTGACACTGTCGCCTATGGAAAATAATTAAGTGTCTGTCACCTCTAGATACGAAGCTTCGGTACATTAATTATTATTTATATATTACTATATTTAAATCAGATTTATGCATACAGTCGACGTCAAAACATAAACATGAATGTACCAATTATTCGTGACATTCAAGTTAAATGTTCAATAATTGAAAATTATACTGTGACTGGTTCATTCAACATGAAGTTAATCAAGGTGTATCTTTATTAATAACAGTATAGAGTACTATCAAAATCAGAAACATGTGACCCTGGGTACTTATCTCCCAGTGATGTGGCAAAAAAAATTTGACAATGCATTCTTAAACCCAAACCTGTGGCGGTTTTTCATCCAATGCACCGAAGCTTCGTGCCATGTACCGAAGCTTCGTGACGTGTCAGAACTCCAGGAATATACCACCATATGACATCATATGGTACCGGTAACAAACGTTGAATGGTCACCAGAAACCCGGATATTAATAATTTCAGATCATAATTAGCATCGCATTATATATTAACCCATCGAGTAATATGTCATGACATACTATAGTACACCTACTATATAACTGCTGCCTCCCTGACACAGGGATACATATAAGAAGTTTATAGATGTCTACTTAATGAGAGTATACAGTTCCGTCAAAATCTGACGAAAATGTGACCTCGCATCGTTAACCCCAATCTGTGGCGATTTTTCATCCAATTTACCGAAGCTTCGTGACACGTACCGTCAAATGGCATCAAACGTTGAATGGTCACCATAACCTTTGATATCAGTCATTTGAGATCGTAATTATCATGGAATTATATATTAACCCATGGTGTAATTATGTCAAAATGACACACTATATTACATCCACCCTATATAACTGCTTCCTCCCAGTGCAACATACAAGAAGTTTATCCATGTCTACTTAATGAGAGCATATAGTTCTGTCAAAATCGGGCGAACAATTTGGTCTATAAATCCCGTAGTGTGACACATTTAATATAGACCAAAACAATAAACACCTTTCAACTCAAAGATAGTTACATTTTAATTGCAAAAATGGTCCAAACATGAAAAGTTAATTTTTGCCGATATTTAAGTCAACTTTTTGAGAGAAAAGTCCAATATTTTTGGTGATGTCAGTGGTGACAATAGTAACAATTAACCATGACACATCAGACATGTTAGTATTCAGTGTATAGAAGGCAGAATAGCCAATCGATTGCAGGACACGCTGGGGAAATATGTATCATTTTCCATATTTTGGCAGCCATTTTGGCAGCCATTTTGAGCCAAAGTAAGAATTTTGGTTCCAGTGAATTGGAATATTCATAGGTATAATCATATGCATCACTTACATTACAAAGTTCTGTTCATTTCTTGTCAAAATATGACTATAATCCCAATTGTGATTTTTTGGTGAAATTTTATACTGCGTTCGGTAAATTCAAATTTTTGAGGGAACGGAAGGGGATTGGAACCCAAAAAGTGCATATTTAATTGCCCCAATGATCAGTTACACAAAATACAAAATAAAGTCGCATTACTCAACCAGTTCCAAACAGCATGAATCGATCTAGAAGATATTTGTAAAAAAAAGTCATATTTTCAACTTCCGGCAGCCATTTTGGTGGCCATCTTGGATGGTGAGTTTCAATTTTGCCCCAAAGAAGTGACATTATGTCTTAGCTTCACGAAAATATATACATTTGTATACATTTTACAAGATTTTCACCGCTATAATTTTCATAAAACTGACTTAGGGTCTGGTCTGAAAAACGGCGGCCATGATGGACGCCATTTTGTCTGGAGTCTATACGGCCACTTTTTTTTCTTGTTAACATTGCTTAAAAGTTGAAGGACATAATAAGGAACAAAATGAGTTGGGAGAAGTTAAGTCCCAGGGGGTGCAAGGGTACCCATATTAGCTCCCGGACTACTAGTAGTACTATGACGTCGCCGGAAAATTCTTTCATTTTCGGTCGTCGGGTAGGTCAATAAAAACACGTTTTTCGCCAATTAAGCTACAAATTCACCACTGCTATCATGGATTTTCGTAATCTACATATATTTTACTACAAAATTAGACCGGATAGCACTTGTCCGTCAAAATGAGCAACATTTGTTATTTCTTGGGGTCGATCTCCTGGACTATAGAGCATTACTATAGCATCCAATATGGCCTCCCATGCATTTGAGTCATTCACAAGTAGATACTCAAATTTAGCTAAGTGGGCCATCATATCTTCAGCAGCTGACTCGATCTCATGAGAAAATAGCAATTTACCCGCTGGTATAGCTACATGTAACACTATCAATTCATTATGACTGGTACTGTATTAACATGCAGATAATAACATTCAAATAAATATTAATTAGTGCGACACTATGAGTATATGTATCATTAAGATATAATCTCTGCAGTGACAGTGCGTCAAGCAAGACAACACAAGTTTTCTACAATTACACCTGTCTGTGCCACTATTCTCCTATGCCAACTGTTCCGAATTCGAAATCTTTATTTTTGAATGGAATCATGATATGGCCTTCCATTCTACATCCCATTATGACTGGTACTGTAACAACATGCGGATAATAACATCCAAATAAATATTAATTAGTGTGTAGCATTCGACACTAGGAGTATATATATCATTAAGATATAATCTTTGCAGTGACATTGCGTCAAGCAAAACAACATGAGTTTTCTACAAATACACCCGTCTGTGCCACTACTCCTGTGCCAATGCTCCAATTTCGAAATCTTTATTTTTGAATGGAATCATGATATGGCCATCCATTCTGCATCCCATTATTTTAAGATTCACATAGCCTGGTGAGCCCTGGTCTAATTGTATAATGGCCTGGTATATAATGGGACTCTGTCATATATTACGTTGTGTTTTAATCATTGTTTGGTCAGCAGAATGCGTTACCAGTGTTATGTTCAACTCCAGGATGTTTCAGCTCTGACAACCGCCTTACATGTTGCTTAGAAATTGTAGAATGATGCACAAGCGGTAATCTTCACGATTTCGCTGCAACCCGCTGCCTAAGCGTCTATGGTGGGTGAGCCAAACGTAGATCTATAATTATATGGGTCGTTATCTGTCTTTTTGCCCAAAACATACCCACACTGTTATACCAGGAAATAATATCGACCGTATGTTGTTTATGTTGCAAGAGCTTGCATGTAGAGCATGCATGTTGTTAAGGGCAACTTGTGATTTCTAAGGTATACCCATGATTGGTTGTCAGAAACCATTAATTTGAAAAGGATCATGTTGTGACTGATATAAAGAGCGTTTGCGATTATCTTGAAATTAGAAGGGCGTATGCCACCTAATACGTTCCTATATAGTTGTTGCAAGTCAGAATGCCGGTACACATTGGAGTGGTTGCTGAACATCTCACGGCCAAATTTATTATGATATGGCGATGACGGCTATTCCATGCTGGAAGATGCGAGTGTATATGACCACCATACTTTACAAGTGATAAAAATATGGCATCGCATGCTTTTAGATCATATTGTTTATTTGAGCCGAGCTCATGTTAGCTAATTATACACAGATGGTCCCTGATAAATTCACCTACTAATTAATGATTAGAGACACCATTCCAATCCTGGTGTTGACAGTCATTCCTCATCGACGATCAAAATTATTTATCAAATAATAAAGAGATGTTGTTTATACAGCACCCATAAGTGGTTGATCTGGACAACATCTTAAACAGTCTGACCAGCTAGAAAAGCACAATCCGATGTAGCTGATGAAACCATTGAGGCCAGAGACGGTTTTGTTTATAAAATCACTGGGTTGTTGGGATTTAACCTAAGCTGTGCACTGTGAGTGATGTTCCCCACAACTGAAACTTTAGAAAAGCACACTGGTTTACCATAGATTGAACACAAAGTGACATAACCATGCATGGCCACATAAGAGACATACTATATAAAGAGTTAAAGTGGCAATGGACGATTTGAAACCACCATGTTGCATGTCACTTTAGACAATTCTAAAATATCATTGTGTATTTGAGCTGTCTGCCACATACATATTGGTAAAGAATCAAACTAAATATGACCACAGGACCAAAAAGATGAGCTCAGAGAAATGAGAATTTAAGCATCTGTGCACAGAAGATCTAACAGACCATTATCCTTTTCAAACTGACTCTATTTACTGATTTCGTTTAACTGGTGACCATTGTTTTCTTTTCTAAAGTGATCTAATTGTCCGAGAAACTACAGACAGTGTGTTTGAGTATAATCGTTCTGTTTAAGATATTACTGTTGATTGCAGTCTATGCATCAAGAGACAGTCAGCATGATATACTTTAACCCTTTACCCAACAGAACGGCCTTGTGCCAATGCATTCTCTTATATATGCGAGTCGACCATAGGTCGCCTCGCATATATAAGAGAATGCATTGGCCTAACTTTTTTTTACAATTTTAATAATTTTTTCTTGTATTCTTTAACAATTTTATAATTTCACCCATACAGAGCCCCATACAAACATGAGCAGACGACACTCTTCTATATGCTTCTATATATGTTTGGGGCTCCCTGCAGGGTAATGGATGTTTTTTATTTTATTTAAGCATCTGTACACAGAAGATCTAACAGACCATTATCCTTCTCAAACTGACTTTATTTACTGATTTCGTTTAACTGGTGACCATTGTTTTCTTTTCTAAAGTGATCTAATTGTCATAGAAACTACAGACAGTGTGTTTGAGTATAATCGTTCTGTTTAAGATATTACTGTTGATTGCAGTCTATGCATCAAGAGACAGTCAGCATGATATACTTTAACCCTTTACCCAACAGAACGGCCTTGTGCCAATGCATTCTCTTATATATGCGAGGCGACCTATCCTCGCATATATAAGAGAATGCATTGGCCTAACTTTTTTTTACAATTTTAATAATTTTTTCTTGTATTCTTTAACAATTTTATAATTTCACCCATACAGAGCCCCATACAAACATGAGCAGACGACACTCTTCTATATGCTTCTATATATGTTTGGGGCTCCCTGCAGGGTAATGGATGTTTTTTATTTTATGTCCTAAAAATTGTGAGAAACATTTATTTAAAAAAAATGATAAAAAATTGTTAGGCCGATGCATTCTCTTATATATGCGAGTCGACCTATATTTTAGGCTGTTGAAGCTTTATTTGGGCGTTTTTGGCCGTTTTGTTGGGTAAAGGGTTAACCGACAGCTGATGTTAGCAATAAGCTCTCATACAATATGGTCTATGAGCTTTCGAATATAAAGAATAATCAAGACAGTTTCAACCAGACATATAGTTCATGTGTGATACATCGGGTTTTGAATCCGGTAGTTGTGATGTTCTTGCATTTAACTGACTGAATGAAAACAGTTTGTGACAGAGGAATATATTCTCCACACCTACATACTGTTTGAGTTATAACATTTGCGTATGTATTATCCCTATGCTATCCGAATGGATGCAACATGATAGAACAGTTTTAATAGGGAAAGAGACACCAGCAAAACTGTTTACAACCACAGGACGGATGTAATTGTAGAATTATTGCGGTAAATTTTGACGGATTTTGTTCCATATTTGGATCCTAGAAATGTTCTATTGTAGAACATATGTATTTCCCTACGCTACACTACAGTGAAACCTCTCCAAACCAGACCCTCTACAATCCGAATCCCTCTCCATTCCGAACGAATTGTTCGGTCCCGAATTTACCCAAATGCATTGTCACAAATGATTACCTTTGTAATCCGAAACCTCTGTACTCCGAACATCGGACGGCTTTTCTAGTCCACAAGTGAATGAATACGTTAATTTTTACCTCCGAAATTCGAACACAGAAAGCGATACCAACCGAACAAATGCACCTGCGTTAGATTCACATACTTGACGCTGAGCTCTTGCTGGTATATACTAGGGATCCTTTATAAGTTTAGATGTCTGTTTAATTTCTGTTTAAGTTTTGGTGACAATACAAACCATTGTAACTGAACCAATGATGCACAGCATAATAACAATTAATAAGAAAACTGCATTTCCAATTATGTATAATATACTTTATGATTTAATATGTAAAATACCCGGCCCAGACACATTGTTTATCTCAATGTTTTGACAACATCCCCATTGTTCACTAATTGGCAGCTGAATTCAAACTCAAGTGATTTTATTTGATAATTAGCAACCACTATTCAAAGTGACATTAAACTCTATTCATCATTACTGTATTCACTCTTCACTTAGCCAATACAGCCTCAAAGGAATCGCCGCTCAGTTTATCTTATCATCAGCAGTAACTTTGCAGTGTTACGTCACGTCACATGGACATGTCACGCTCTGCTTGATTTCCGTATTGTATATACAGTACCGATCAACACAATGTGCCGTTAATTCAAAAGTTGCGCAGTTGGTGTGAACTTTTTATCACACTTTGCCATGAGTTGGGCTGACACTAGTGACCCAACTTTTAGGATTAATGGAGATCTTTTGTGAAATAATTATGGGCACAATGTGTAATGCAAATATAGCAGTTAATCCAATTGTTTACTTGCAAGCACCAACAGACATTCCCATTACGTTGTCAATGGACATCACTAGTAGGTAATTTTCCTGCCTATAGTTTTCAATTTACACTGCTCATTTAGGGAAGAGTTGATTAATTAGTAAACACATGCAGGTATAATTTAGGTGCATTATATTGTCTATTGTTATTTATATTTTATTTGGTATTTTATTGAATAAGGTTAAATTAATCAACAATTATTGGTTGTACTTCGAAAGCTCATAGTAACAACGTCAGTACATTCCGATCGTAGAGCGATTTTCTATAAACCGAACACCTCTCTAAACCAAACAGAGGGGCCAGTCCAAAGGGTGTTCGGTTTGTAGAGGTTTTACTGTAGTACGGTAAATAAGATTTGGTTGTGTTGTGTTCGCTACTTTTGATGCCAGAGCATGAACAGCCATATTGGATGCCATCTTCTAAAACTTGTGAGTAAATGACACGTACGTCCAGGTAATGTCAACAAGCTTTGCATTTTCGTTGACGAGATAATATTTTTCTTGAGTCGGCTAGAATAGGAAAATTTCCAAACGAATATATATTGAAGCCCAGGTGGCCATCATGGTCAATAGTATTAATAATCGGACACACAATGGTAACATTAGATGTCACATAGGTATTATTCATGGTTGTTAGTTGTGTCGATTGTTATAATCGATAATACTAGTCATGGCAACAACGATGGTGAGTACACTGGCATTCGTATTTTGTTGCATTCAGTACCTAATTTTCTGTGTTTGACCAGAGACCATATTGGATGTCATCTTTCTATAAGTAGTGAATAAATATTGCACATGTATGTAAGATATATATACTTGATCTATTTGCAAAGATTATGCAAATTAGCTCTTGAATTTGCTATAAATTTGCTAACTTTTCCAACAAATTTTGGGCAAAAAAGTGGTATCTTCCTGTAAAGATGGCCGTCAAAATGGCCACTGGAAACAAAACATGTTGAATATTTATGTCTCACTGAGAATTCCAATATTAAATCAAACAATTGCATGGAGATGATGCTGGACCGAAAAGGTTTTGAGAGAAAACTAAATATATCGGACATATAAACTGTATATATGTTAACTATATATAATGAGTAAATGAATAGCATAGGGCATGATATCTAATTGTCTAACATTATCCGATATATATGATTTGCAAAATGATACGCTACACTAGTTAATTTGTTTACTAAGCATGACTATGGTGGCATATCTAATATCAATATATGCCTATTATAATCACGACAGGATGACATGCACCTGTATACATATATATATTTATTTTTTTTGCCCACGGTATATGTGTTACTGCAGGGTTTCCACCAGGCCGGCTGCGGGTCCGTACCATGGACCAATTCCCCCCATCGGTCGTTGCATGAATCCCGCTCATACACAAATAAATGACGTTATTAAAAACTTATTCAGTTTTGTCTGTCTCGGCCAGCTATATATGTATCTAACCTTATTTTCATTAATAATGACCAAGTTGAATCGACACAGTCCATCTTCAGAAACAAAAATAACAGCATGAACGAACCATAAATAGTGACACCCCACAAATAGTTTCACGGGATTCCCCCACGTGATTGGTGGGGAATTCCATATCAGGGGAGATATCAGTGGTTCAATTTACTTCAGAGTATGGGAACGTGGATCATAAAAACTGCCTCATTTATTATCTTGACATGAATATTGACGAGGCGTTTGGACTAATTTGTTCATCATTTTTCCAACTTGTATAAAACATGTGTATAATTTGAGGCATAGGAAACACACAAATATCGTATCATTTATAGTAATATAAAATTGCGACTTGGCTTACTATTGTTTTAGGGCAATGGATCGTTAATTTAGTGGTTGCCTCATTGTCGCGAACTGAAGCATAAAAACGCTTGGTCTAATGGCGATCATCATAAAAGAAACTTTGTGCAACATACACAAGTTTGCAGCTTCGCATTAATGCATGCCCTCATTCAGAGTAAAAGTTTGTTTAATGCTCGTTCCCGGGCTGGCTTAGATAATCATTCCGATGTGACGTCATCCAGTAGAAGTTTGCAGACACGTGCAGTTAACTATGTCACAATAATAGAGATAATCAAAGCTATTATTCCGCAATCATTGAATATCATGCACATGTCCACAATTATTAGTCAGGTCAAGGACGCCCAATTAAATGTTTTGCTGCTCTTTTGCAGTTGAATTATCAGATACTAATACATATAATTTGATATAAATGTGTGAGACAGGGAATAAAATAAAGACAAACAGTCACAGTGAGAATGGGTTCGTTTACTTCTTTTTTTTATATCGGATTTATCATCTTTTTAGATTTAGTTTGCGCCGGCATTTTGTCTTGTTGCTTACCTGTGATCGCCGTTTGTATCTCAAAATCCTGATGAAAAATGCCCCTCATGACATACCGATCCATACGTCGCAGGAAGTTTTTAATAAGGGAAACTGGGTTAGAAAGTTGCGACTTATACATCGGCCGGTACAGTAAATGGCGAAATTACAGATAAATCGGTCTTCATATATTTAATTATTTACTGGGTTTCCCCAATAGCAGCTACTGGACCCATTCCCCCAACCCCTAGCGGAAACCCTGGTTACTGGGGCTCCAGGGTTTACAAATATAGTT
Source organism: Siphonodentalium dalli (assembly GCA_032622095.1). NCBI lineage: Eukaryota > Metazoa > Mollusca > Scaphopoda > Gadilida > Siphonodentaliidae > Siphonodentalium > Siphonodentalium dalli. Next base: position 93,224,001 of record CP136069.1, read on the forward strand.
ATTGCGCGTTAAATATTGTATTTGTTCAATTTATGATTGACTTTCAATTACTGATGTCAATGTGATGGCACTTCATCAGTGGCGATCTGTTTCAAGTGAGTCTGGACGTTCTGTGTGCTATTTAATATATTCCATTCAGCCATTCAAACTTTTGCTCGTTGATATGAATTTTCAGATTGACCCTCACAATGCGTAGAACCTATGTATGTCTTATATTCGCTAATCATCTATTATGTTGGGGGTCTATGCAAAAGACATATAAGTTATACAATGCCCAGTTCATCTAAGTCACCATGGAATCCTCTGTATATTTCAGTACATGCCAAAACAGAATGTTTACATGTGAAGACAACTGTACGTGCTCAGGTATGATATTTACCAAAACATCAATTCTTAATACCTGGCGCGGTTAGCGTGCTCGACTAGTAACATCATGTTGTGAAGACGACACATATGTTCAAATCCTGCTTGGATGCAACACTTTGTTAGTCGCCGTCAACAAATGACTTTATACTTCGATTGTCGCTGGGAACTCATTTGCGGGTAATAATTGCTCCACACATTAAAACTGTACTACAATTATAATGCGTGTAATAAATGGATCAATTATTATTTTTTGCTGATACAGGTGTTAACTTTACATTAACCTGCATAATTGAACTGTTATTGTACATGACTGCTTTCATTACATGGGTGTTAATCATTAAAGGCCCACTTAATTTTCGAACCACCAGATCACATTGTATACAACATATTCCATATTATATACCATTTGAAAGAGGAAGCTCCAAAACATTGCATTATCAACTGATCCGGTCGAATAAACTGTGTGTTCTGTGATTAATTTTGATCCAGTCTGTACTATAAAGTCTATTATTCTCAATGGAAGGGGAATAACTCTATCTCTTAGTTTGAATTACTGGTATATGTGGCGTAGCTTGTTTAAAAGGTATATTCTTGGACCGTTGTTGTTTTTCATTTATGTTACTGACATGCCGAAATGTACATCCATTAATCTCCTCTCATTCGCCAGTGACACTACCCTATGTGCATCGGACAATAACTGTCGAACATACAGAATACAATTAACGGAGAACTAGAAACAATTGTATAGATGGTGTCGCAGCAATAGTCTATCAATTAATGAGTAAATACATTCTCATACACCCCCAAAACAACGTCTCAAAATGGAACGATATCAGGATATAATTGATATACCCATGTTAGAAACCAATACAAAGAAAAATCTCTCAAATTTCTCGATGTGACCATAGTAGAAAATCTCATATTCAAGTATCATATATCCATGATCACAACAAAAAAATCTCATGCCACATATTTCTTAAACAAGTCAAAACAATTTCTCCCCAAAAGTGCACAGAGAACCCTTTATTTCACTCTCATTCACAGTCATCTCCTGTGCGGCTTAATAATATGGGTCCTTGCAAATATAACAGGATCATTATTCGAGTTTCAAAAGAAAGTCATATGCATTATATGCAAGATGAAATATCATAGCCATACTGAACCACTTTTTAAGAGGGAAAAGATCACCAAACTGTATGAGCTGTATCATCTCCAAGTCGCATTATTTATGTATAATTGAAAAAATAAAACTCTCCCATCGTCATTTGAAAAATCAATCAATTATACACCCATATCTATAAGACAAGCTGAAAGTTTGATGATGACCAAGCCGAGAACAAATTTCTCATTAATTCTTCCAAAACACGCTTTCCCCAATGTATGGAACTGAAGCCACCTTTCGTGTTGTCATTCTTTGAAATTGAATCTATTTCTATAGGATTGGGAATTACAGCGGTTTCCCTTTGTTAATTTTCCCCAGCATTTTTATTGACAGTTATTTCCGGTGGGCCGAGAAATGATTCTGGTATAAATTGAGGTACAACCTGAAACAAAGACTCAACAGTCTACATCGTTTGTCATGGGTGGGGATCAAGCCTTGAAATAGTGTGCCTGTCATTTGCAGAATGAGGTCCCCAGAGGGTGAATTTAGTGATGCTACCCCGCATAGCGGGCTACCATCACCAAATTCACCCTCTGGGAACCTCATTCTGCTGAGTTGTAAGCAGAATGAGGTCCCCAGAGGGTGAATTTGGTGATGCTAGCCCGCTAGCTCTGAGGACCTCATTCTGCAAATGACAGACACACTATTTCAAGCCTTGGTGGGGATATAGAGGATCTCCAACTCATTATGTTGGGATATAAGATTTTATGAAACAAGTTTGATAAATTTGATTCACAACGATTCGTAGATAAGTTGTGAATCATATTTATCTAACGAGTTTCATAAAATCTTATACCTCAGCATAACGAGTTGAAGATCTTAAAAACTAGAGCTTAATGCCTATTTAACAAATCAATATCTTTTAAAACAAGTTGAAAAATGTATGTAAAATGCATACAATCACAGCGTTAGCTGAGATGCTTCACAACCATATATGACAGTAGTGCGTGCTCTGGCTTGCGACCAAAAATATAGTCCCCCAATTTGCCAATTTGTTTTTGATGCATATATTCGTTTATAGTGCAACGAAGTTGGACAATAATTGAACTTAATGAACAAAGCAAACATTTTTTGCAATGTCTGGTATTTGTAACAAGGGCGGCTTTTTGAAATTCTATTTTGGTTGGCGTGATGCCAAGTATCCCTGGAAGCACACGACTATTCGTCACTAGTGAGATATAAGGAAATATGTATGTAATGACTTTTTAAATAATATAATCGGGGTTTCATGTGATTTAATATTGTATTATATAATTTATGTTGATATTTTTACCTCTGCGCTTCTTCTCCAACAGCCACACTTAAACAGTAACATCTACAATACATATGAATTAAAACCATCTCTTATACTTATATTTACGAGCTCCGATAAGTTTGCCCACACACATATCATCATTTGTTGTTTAATCTGTGTAATAATCTGTGTAATATATATTGTATATTGTGGGTTACAATAAATATGTTCAAATCAGCTTCTTTATCAGAGAACGGAATTGATCAATAACAAAATATATGCAGTATCGTCTCTGCCGTGCTAATGGCTTATTTAATGCTCAAGCTGTACCTGATCTGCTTTGATCTACATAGATCTACATAGCACCTTTTTGAATCCATATATGTGTCATTTTTCACTAGCCTGCATGTTGCTTTAAGCAAATAGTCTGCTGCCTAATTATTCAGGTCCTTCGAGTATTAGTTCTTAAAAGGTAAACACGGGGCTGTTTGAAATTCCAATCCCAAATACATGTATCAGCAATCATTATGCATTTATCAGGTCTTGAGAAGAATATGCTGAAGTATGTTTTCATCTGAGTGCGTATGTAATTTTCCATTGTCCAGCAGGGAATATATATACATTTGATCATTAGTTGAAAATATGTAAAAAGAATGTGGCATCAGTACATCTCAATACACGGCATTAGGTACGGCAGCAAGTATACACATTGTAATTTTTTAGTTTAAAAGTATTTAATCTCATTCAAACATTAATAATTATTTACATCCAGTTTATATTATAATCATGAATGAGAATGAGATCTAGCAGTAAGCTAAAAGCTTTTTGGTGCCATCTCCTATATATAATGATATGAACGAATGGATGATGGCACAAAGTTACACGAGTACATGTAGTGATTATGCGTGTTAGTGTATACAAATATATAATTTTTTTGTGTGTTACTTAAGAAATAAATACACTGCGCATCGGCCTGTATAGTAGAATTTGACCACAAAGAAACTGATTGTAGGACGATGCGAAGCGGAGTCCTACAATCAGTTTCTGTGGTCAAATTATACTATACATGCCGATGCGCAGTGTATTTATTTCTTTTGAAATTTGACTATGTTTTGGTCAAAATTTTAGTGACATATGTTCAACCTGCTATATAATAGCCCAGTTTCGAGCTCTGCATGGTATGATTTTCCACCAAACAGTTCTTCTCTTAGAACTGTAACATCAAACATGACGTCACTTTTGAATGGCGACCCCTTTTCATTGCCTTTTTGGCAACAAAAAAATTCAGTTAAGACTTAGTTTTGTTCTATCTTAAATAAAATTCAGTAAAGTACAGTTGGTAGTCATTATATGTCTCTTTCTTCTGTATATATACATGTAGCATGATATTAAACAATGCCCGTTTGGTTTGACTTCTGAAAGTTTGAGGCGTTGGCAGCATTTCACTGATTGTACCACATTTTTTTGTGGTACAATTCAGAATATTTTGAATTGTACCACAAAACGACGGTCGTGTCTCCATGGGAATACCGGACATTGACCAATCAGGACGAGCCTTGTATGTAGGTTTAGGCAAGGTCGTATTACTAGTTTGTTATAGTTATTTTTTTTTATATGGGGCCTGACACCCAATATCCCTGAGTTCTCTTGATTAAAGAGTCTAAATAAAAATTGCATACCATTGTTAAACTTTCCCTGACTAGGCTAAAATAATATCTGGTATATGCATACATGTTGTCTACTCAAATAACTTCCGGATGTCGATAAAACTCTCCCAACAGATATATATATTTCTAAGTGGATGCTGCATTGCTGGTTACCTACCCATAGTAACCAACTATGATTTGGTTCAATTAAATTAAACCCCAGCTCGATTCAGACTCAGGCTTGATTTGGGTCTAATTTGTTTTTATTTTTCAGTTTGTTTGCACAACTGGGGGCCATGGTCAGAATGCCCAAATAGTTGTACAGAATTTAAGGTGAAACAAGTGCAGTATCCTCGGGTGTATGGCCGACCTCAGAACGCCGAATCTTGCTCTGATGCTCGATATCGGGATTGTCCACAATTAGAGGAATGCGCGGGTAAGTCGTCTTGTCAACCAAGTTATAATTGTGAACAACCGAGGCAGATACACAATGATGTAGGTAAGGTGTGACAAACGAGGCAGACACACAATGGTGTAGCTAAGGTATGATGACCGATGCAGACATATGATGATGTAGGTAAGGTACGACATCCGAGGCATACACACGATGTAGGTAAGGTATTTGACACACTCTGGTAACAGTACACCATTAGCTCTGAATTGTTTAGCATACCAAGTAAGGCTTGATGTATACATTGTGATTTAATTGTTTCAAAACGTTGCATGAACAAGCAACCCGTTGACAATACAACCACAACGAGATTCGCCAACTATGTGTATGTATATTTTACGCCATATTATATTTAAGCAACTGGATAATTTCTATTCTGTTTTAACTATAACTATAAACATGATGGCATGCATGAAAGACAATCAATATTCATTCCAGGCGAACCAAATTGGTGTTTCTGGTCAGCATGGAGTGGCTGGTCAGCATGCAATATAACTGCTGATCCCTGTAGCGTCCAGAAGAAGTTGAGAACGAGGGAATGTAACTGCGAAGCGAACAGTAACTGTGGACCAGCAGACGATGCTATCGAGACCAGCTCTTGTAACTATGTGGGCAATTGTACATGTGAGTTGAATGTTTTGTGTCATATTATAATGATTTCTAGCCAATGTACATGTCCATGCCTTGCAACGGAACTACTACGTTTTGGTTGAGCTTCTGCTTTACCAGTCGCATTTCTTCCTGAACATATTCAAGGAGGTTTTATTATTAACTGTTATTATACTATAGTTAACTGTTGTCTATCTGATACGAGCTCTAATTGTGTAGCCTAGTCCATTGTGTTGTATAATTTGATAAATGCTTGGCGGCCAAAAACTTCAGATAAAGAATTACTTTTTTATTCCCTGCAGGTGATATAGAAATAGGTTCCATCTGTCAGTCTGTGAATTCGTCCACAATTTGGAGCTCTATATCTCATCCATGGTGGGGTCAGATTTGAATTATCTTTGGTGTGCTGATAAACCATAATGGTGGGGTATTAACATAAAATGGAGTTTGTCCATTCTTTATATTTGTTTAATTATTGGACACGGTGTGAACAGTGAACACTGAACTGTGCATGGAGCTCTATATCTCTGCCGTCGGTGGTCCGTTTTGAATGATCTTTGATATGTTGATGAGGGGAGGATATTTACATACAATGGGTTTCGGCCATTCATGTTATGGTACTTAGTGTGAAAGGTGAAACATATATGCCAACTGTGCAGCATGCATGGTTCTCTGTAGGTCATGTTTGAATAATCTTGAGTATGCTCATTCATGAGGCAGCATGAAAAGAACAATACCCACATGCATGTAACAGATTTTGTCCTTTCATTTTGTTCTAATCTTAGGGTCATTATTGAGCAAAATACACCATTCCTGTATACCTGCCATCTCAGGTGGGATTTGAATTATCTTTTGGGCGTCCATCCATCCCAGATGGTTTCAGTGTGATAACTTTGGTCTTAGTTATCTGATTGTCTTCAAATATTGTATATGGATTACCCATATGGAAATACAGGTCAAGTTCTAACTTGAATTTGGTCCGCCATTTTTGCAGGAGTTATGGTCTCTGTCGACTTAGAATTTGCAGATTAATTTGGTTTCCGGGTGATAACTTTAGCTTTAGTTGTTTTCAAATGTGGCATATGGATTACTGACATGGAAATACAGGTCAAGTTCTAATTTGTGTTCCATCTGCCTATCATCGGTGTCCGTCCTTGGTGCGTCGAGACGTCCATCAGTCCCAGATGGTTTACGGATTATAATTTTAGATTTAGTTAACTGATTGTGTCCCCCTAAGACACTCTTTCCATATGACCCAAATACCCAACCCTGATACAAAATGGCCACAATCCAGAGGGTTCAAATAGGTGGACCCATGCCATTTCTTGGCCCGTAGGAAACGTCTGGCCAGTCGGCCATTCTGGATCGAGCTGGGATGTGTGTGGTGTATATTTAGGGTGTCTTATTGGACGACTCTACAATACTCTGTGTTTGACCTAACACTGGTCGAATTCACTAAGTGTACTCTATCTTTACTTGGAAACACCCTTCTTGACAGCTTATGGTAGTCTATTGCATCATAATTGTTACTGGCTAAGTCACTGGGGTATGGCAAGCCAAACCGCTATTTAATATTAATTTTACTTAAGTAAAATAAAATGACACTTTATTTCACTTAAGTGAAATAAAATGACATTTTATTTTACTTAAGTAAAATAAAGTGTCATTTTATTTTACTTAAGTGAAATAAAGCGCCATCTACATGGTTTTATTTTACTTAAGTAAAATTAAAACGCACCCTAATTTTACTTAAGTGAAATAAAATTACCATTATGTTATGCCCTTTTTGTATTTTACTTAAGTAAAAAAGAATTTTACTTAAGTGAAATAAAACACAGTTTTTATTTAACTTAAGTAAAATTCTGTTTTACTTAAGTAAAATAAATGAACATTTGGGTTTATTTCACTTAAGTCTATCATAACGTTAAATACCTGTTGGCTAACGTAATTAATCTCCATGACGTTGTCTAACTACATGTTATATTGGGTAAAGGGAAGGAAGGTGACCGACATGAGGGACAACGTAGCCCATCTTAGAATTTAAATTTGTGTGTGCATCCCGGTGTCAGACGTTCTTGCAGAATATGGCATCTCAAAATTAGAAATCAAATTCAAAAAGATTGTTGGAATTAATTTTTGACAAATTTATGTATACATAATTTGCAACTAGTAGGACATATTACTAGTGAAATACAAGGTAAAATCTTTCGTGTTGAGGCAACCTTTCAATTAATGACGTAAAATGACATAAAACTATAAAACATACTAGTACATAGATCTGACAATATTATTTTATTGAACATGTTCTTCCGAATGGCTAAAGACTAAACATTTATTTCAAGAGAATTATTTAGTCTTGAATGTAATGTGACCACACCATTCGCTACAAGTACAAGTTCTATAATGTATACTGGAGTCAGATATGTTATGTTCTGTATTTATTATGCATCTATTTCAGTTAGGCTTTTATTACACATCTGTAATCGTAATTCAAGTTGAATACTTGTCTCTAAGACACGTACATGTATTCTGATCGGTCGCGAGTTGATAGCTTTAGTTTTCAATTCACCATCAAAAGCCACTGACGTTAAAAAAACATTGAATTGAACACAGTTGCAGGAAGTTAATTGGGCATTAAATACCAATAAGAACAGATTTCTGTTTAATATTTACAGGGTAATAATGTTGAAAATGCTGTACACACATACATTGAACTTATATAAAATGTTTCCATGAATTAAATTTCATGCTACAATGAATTCAATTTCATGCTACAAAATTATACTATATAAATAATGAATAAATCTATCAATTTAAACTAATGTTTTTGTATTTAGAGAAGATTGTGGCTAAAAACCTGTGATTCAGTCCATGCCAACCCTATTTTAAACGTCTGGCCATAATAAGTTTGTGGGTTAAATTAATAGTCATGTGCCATATTTGTTCTGCCCTGTAACCCGAACCACACATTTAATTTTCTTTGGCCTTATGGCCATTTCCATTTATTTACACTGGTTGGTGTGTAATAATTACAGAACCACAAAAGTATGATTGAAGTCAATGAAGTGAATACCCTTAGCATTTGTTCTACTGGCTTGCAAATTATGAAAGCTTAGAATGAATATATACAATAGCATTAATTTCATTCGCATGTCTGTGTTCGTGTATATAGTATATATACTATATTAATTGATATAAATAAAAATGACACTTGTTTCCAAGAACAATTACAACATATTTGGGTTGAAATCTGACTGGTCATGATTATTTTTACCCGGGCGGCTGCGGCCGGATTATCAGATTACTAGGCGGCCGGATACGGCCGGTTTATCAGATTACTGGGCGGCCGGATACGGCCGGATTGCGGGCTAAAGGGTTAAGTGAAATAAACGCCATCTACCGGTCATCGATAGATGTCATTTATTTTACTTAAGTAAAATTAATGCATTATTTTACTTAAGTAGAATTCTTTTTTACTTAAGTAAAATAAAGGTCATTTTTAGCTCACCTGAGACGAAGTCTCCGGTGGAGCTATAGTCATCACTCCTCGTCCGTCGTCCGTCCGTGTGTCCGTCCGTCTGTCCGTCCGTCAACTTTTTTTTAAACATCTCCTCTGAAACCATCATACCGAATTGGTATTAACTGCTCAATGACATAAGAACTGACTATGTCAATATGGCGACAATTTTTTCACCGATACCGACATACTTCTGCGCTTTCAATCCGTGAATAGTAACGGCGAACTACTATGCATATATATTGTCACGTGCTCCAGATGCATTGCCAATAGCCTTTCCCACTGAGCCCATCACTTGGCTCTCAACCTTCTATTTCCACATATCGAAAAGATCAAATGTGAAATAGCCTTCACTCACGTATAAAGCACAGTTACATAACATGCATTTATATTGCGCAGGGCCGCTGCCACTATAATTTTCAACAGAGACCAACACATGGCTCTTTTCTTTCTATTGCCTCATATCCAATTGATTATCGGGCAAATAACAAAAAGGACAGCATTTGTATTGTCACACAAATTAAGTGCGTTTACATGAACAGCATTTAGATTTATATTGTGCACGACCATGGCAGGCCTGCATATTGGAGGCACACGACGGTTCGGTTCACATGACGGTTGCGAAATCTAGGTTGCGCCAAGGTTGTGTGAGGCTCTCGCGATACTGATTATAACTGTTTGTGTAACTTATGGGTACCTAAGGACAACCAGACAGCCGACACATCCTAGTATGTTATGGCTTGCGCATATTTTGCATTCCGCAGACCTGCCAGTGCCAATTTCAGAAGAGTCCAAAACATATCTCTTCTCCTTCTATTACTAAATATCCATATGATTATCTGGTGAATAGAATACCTAAATGACTAACACAAATGACAGCTTTTGTATCATCACACATATACAGCGCCGTTCCGCAAGAAGCCTCTATATCGTGAATGACCACTGCCCAGTACCAGTGACTGGCGGGGTGCTACTATCGTTGATTCGGAAAACCAATCTTCATGGGCGCACGCCTCAGCACCTGAGCCTTAGGGTGGGGAAGACTCGTCATGTGCCGCTGACAGCGCACCAGCCAACCAGCCTTCAGTTCTTCCCAGATGAAAATGCAGCTCAAGCTCTCATTTTCTCTCACAATTCAGAAGACGGATGTAATTGCATCCGTAATATAATCGTTCGTTGTGTTTCTCTCAAATTAAATGTCTTTGTGGGTTAGACCTCGATACATGCATGTTTAGTTGCACTTTCACATTCCCATACTATAACTGCGATGGGTTCGGTTTTTAAATATACCTCCAATAGTTTAATATTGAATCAACGGTTACTGTAACCATGCACATTTTGTCAAGAGGGAGAGTGCAAAGTTTAATGCTCGTGAATTAGAGAATTACAAGTGCATACGGGTGCGAGTACAATTGCTCCTGTCATCTGGGAGGGACTGAGACTTCTGACTCTTCCCCACGGTCCATGGCCCACTCCATTACGAGAGTGGGTCTTGTCCCCCTGGAATCATTCTCCCTCGGGATATGTCCAGGCCTGCTCTACCTTCGGAGGACTTTCCGTACGCATATAAAACATTCTCCTCACCGTAAGCAAGGGCACCGCGAAAACTGTTCTTGCACAGGAGAAATCGGTTCTCATCGTCCTCTTCGCCGAGAAGTGACAGTATCTTACCTGCAGTTTAATTTCTAGCAGGTAAGACCACGTGGCCACATAATGAACAGAATTTACCTTATTAACATTATTTTGCATTAACTAACAAAATGTTTTGTGTATTACGCTTGCTAATAACTAACAGAATGTCTTGTCTTGCTTATAGTCGACGAGATTCGACTTTGATGGCCACACACCGTGCGGGTTGCTCAAGAAATAAACGCGGCAATTGCGGTATTGTCATTGTTGAATGAGGTCCTGTTGGTCCATGGTTAAACAATTTGAGCAAACGTACCAGTCTTACCTCGGGCAGGACCAGTTCACCCCCCCTGGTCATGCATCAGCAGACTTTGGGTGGCAGCGTGCAGTTCTCGGAGATTCGGGCAACCAATCCTCCAGAACACCCGCACACTCGCCTTTGGAGGCTGTGCTGGGTGGGGAAGTCTCGATGCCCGGTGCCGCTCAATGCGCTCCAGCCAAAAGGCCTTCTGACGCTTCCCCATGGCGCTGTGGCCCACCCCATTACGAGGGTCGGTCTTGTCCCCCTGGAAACATCATCCCACGTGATACGTCCAGGCCTGCTCCTCTGCCGTCATGGGATCCTAGTGGTATGTCATCGACGTTGATTCCAGCTTGTCTGGACCACCTGCATTCGGGAGATTCGGTGGGGGGGTTTTCTCTGGTCAAATGGATCCTTCTAATTTTATCTTTTTGCTGACCTTCTGGCATTGGGGTGGGCCAAAGCACCTTAACTTCAACTGCGAGAGCATTTATACCTCGTTCGAGCCATTCCCTATAGTACCTTATCTCAACCTGATGTAGGGTGTTCTGTTGCTGTGGTCGATACTGACATGCTTTCTATACTTCTCATGGCGTCTGATGGCTTTGACGACGATGGGCAAGAATCACGGGATTCTGTCGTTCCTAAGGAACTCGCTTTGCGTATGGAAACGACATGGGTCGATCTCTTGTACAAAACTTCATCACAGGATATGTGTCAACTGACTTACACAAACTTGCACAACTGTACCAGTCTTTACCTCGGGATGAACCAGTTCGAGCCCCATGGTACTGCACCAGCAGTCCGTGGCAGGCGGGGTGCCGTTCTCGGAGATTCGGGCAACCAATCCTCCAGGACAATCGCACCCAAGCCTTTGGAGGCTGTTCTGTGTGGGGACGACTCGATGTCGCATACTGTCAATAGCGCTTTCTATTTTGGAAGATATCTACAGAAATCACTCTCGTCACATGAAAACGAGAAGAAGACGCAGTGAAGTCAGCAGAAGAAGAAGTCTCTACTTGCTCGGTTTCTAGCTGGCGCGTATGGTGTGGCACTGCCTGGGACGTTTCTTCCTAAAACCAGGGGGGGGGGGGGGGGGGCAGGTACAAGCTTGAGCAATACTGGAATCTGAATTTATGAGCTCTTTCACATAACATATCAAGGCTGATTCATGACTAAATCACATTTACATGAAATATGTTTTCGGAAGAGAACATTCCCATCAAACTGGGATATTAAATTTATTGCTCGTTGCCTCCTCCTGGGCTTGCATTCTAATCCATATAGTTCAGTTGAGGGCTTCTCCTTGGCGGAAAAATGTAATTTTTAAAAGTAAAATTGCTTTTTCCTTAACCTCTTCGCTGCTAAATGACGTTATGACGTCGTGTGCTGGGCTGTTGACGTTATTGGCATTTTCCGATGGGAAAATATAGCGGGAATGTCACAAGAACCACACAACTGACTGAGCTGAAAGCTATTATCGTTCACAATCGTGGGACATCATACACTTTTTGAAACGTAGAGATACAGTTATTCCGATGCACTAATCTCTGAGTTCCAGTTATGTATAATGGCCTACTTCTAGTGTGCTGAAGTAGGTCCGTAGTACCTACGGACCATATAGCACACGGTGTGCACTTTTATGTCCGTAATAGTTACGGACGTCATAGCAGCGAAGAGGTTAAGGGAAGCCCGAAACTGAACTATCAGAGATCCCTCCCATGGCGGTGCCATTCCCAACCCCGCGACTCGCAAATCCTATGATTCGGTCGGAAAATTAAAAACTGACTAGATGGATTGTTACCAACGCGAGAATCACGTGAGAGTTACACAAGACGCATCCATGCGTAGCTAATCCCGAGCACTGATTGACCTGAGTAGGCAATAGACGGATAATAAATTTTAACCCTCCTGATAACACAAGGCCGAGGATAATAATCCATATAGTTCAGTTTTGGGCTTCCCTTAAGGAAAAAGTAATTTTACTTTTAAAAATTATATATTTGGCACAAAGTGGAGAATTTGTTCAAATAAAACTCCTGGATAGGACAGTAACAGCCGTGATTGGCTTGAAATAGAACCGTAACACACATGTGCACATTGTGATTATGAGGCCAATGCTCAAAATTATCAACCCCTGTCGGGATATTTCTCAGCTATTTTTACGGAATAACACAGGTATAATTTATGCTCAGTGTTTATCTCCAGAATGCATTTCACACTATAGGTGCCTCCAAAACAAAGGAATTGTCAAAGCATGACTTGATTTTCAGTGATTACACGTTGACTATGTTAATAATATACCAATAACTTGATTTTGGAGGGCATTATGGTTTATTAACGGCCCAACAGAAATGATTAACAGCCCGAGGGTTTCATTAAAGGCCCGAGACGAAGTTGAGGGCCGTTAATGGCCCGAGGGCTGTTAATAATTTCTGGACGGCCGTTAATAAACCTAACGCCCGACAAAATCATGTTATTACTATTATTACCACTCTCTGAAATTAAACTCAACTAGAACATAGATGAGTGAGTGAGCAGCAATATGTCAACTGAAATAATAACTATTTTAACAATTCAAACCATGTGTCGTCTGTTTGTTATCAAACAAATTGTCACGTGACTATTAAATTAATATTATTTACCACGAAAATAGGGCCATATCTAAGGAAAATTCAGTCAGAAATCTAATTTATTCCATTTGTTAGATAACACTTACTCACCTTGAATGTGTTGTTGGTCTGTTATTACATCAACTACAGTAAAATATCAGTTTTATCCGTAATAATATACTATAATCTTGTTTTAACAGAAATTCCGAATTCAGAAATTAGGTTGCGTTCGATTAGATTCCTAGCAAATCGCAACCCGGTTGATGCCAGACGTTATGGCCAGAAGCGGGCCATTAATATCGTTAACGTATAACTTCCGGTTTGATGCCGGGCGTTATGGTTTTTACCGTTCGGGTAAAATTCTGTTAATCTATAGAGAACGCCCTCTAAAGTGGTAATAATTACACATAACTCGCTATTTCTGATTCTTGATCTAAAGTTCAGCTTGGGTAAAAACAGTACTTCTTCAGCCTCTGTTCATTCAGGAAGTTTGAAAAATTTGAAAAATGATCAAGGAAATATGGGTTGATACAAAAATAGGACTTGGCACTGAAAGGGTTTATGCTTCAAGATATATATAATTTTGCGTGATTTTATCCTTGTTTATTCTACTCTTTGTGTTGTGTATATTATATATATATATATATTAGTAAGTCTGTCTCTGTTCAGCTTGCACAAAAGATCTAGTCTTGAATGATTGTGGCAACAGCTGCCAGCAAAAAACCTGTCGAGACTTTGGTGCCGGGGCTTGTGCCAATCCAACAACATGTGAAGACAGATGTGTTTGTGCTGGTGACATGGTGTTCAGCTCTGATGAGAATTGCGTCAATGTTAACGAATGCCCTTGTTATCATGAAGGGTATACAATCCCGGCTGGCGGAAACATGCAATTTGGATGTCAACAATGGTAAGCTATTACTCTAGAAGACTGCATAATATAGATTAGAAGGCACTAATTAAGTACAATTACGTCCCTTTGGGATTTTTACCAGGGGATGGATCCATTATGTTGCAAAGTAATGCATTACCATTACTTGCTATTTTGGCATTACAATTAACATTACTTTTAAAATGAGAAGTAATGCTTTACCATTACCATTAATTTCAAAGGTACATTGCCACGGTTGATGCCAGAATGCATTGCCACTTAAACATTACTTTCAGTGTATAAGGTTTAAAATTAAAACAATAAAGACTGGATTGTGGTATTCGTGCATTCTTTAATCCTATAAGATAAATGATGACACTCTCATATCCCCCCCATGAACTTTTATTTATTATATCATATCATCTATATATATATAAGAGTAGGATCTGTCTGTCTGTCTGTCTGTCCAGATTTTTCTCCCAGATTGCTTGTCCAATTTCAACCAGATTAGGTGTGATGACTCGGGGGTACCCTGGCCGAGGTTATAACAGTGTTAGTTTTTCAAAATTTTGATCTAAATAAATTTAATTAAATAAATAAAAAATAATTAATTATTTTTTTAAATAAGCTCACTATGGGCCTACTTCAGAATCAAATATGTCCACTATGAACCTATGTGAATATTAAGGTCAAATATGACCCAATTTGTACGAGGATATGTTGCAGCAGCAATGGTATGCTCTTTATATATGTGTTTTTACTGTGGCCCGTGCCATCCAAAGGAATAACGGTTACAAGTCCACTATGGGCTTAATCCAGAATCAAATAAGTTTAATATGAACCAATGTCAATCTTTAGGTCCAATATGAACCTATATCTACACAAGGATATATAGAGGATACCTGCATGTTTTTAGTGAATACCGGAAGTATCTCATGAGTGGTCACAGTGAGATACTGGAATCATCATGAGTGCCCTTCAGGCCACGAGTGATGATGCCAGTATATCACTGTGACCACGAATGAGGTAATTTCCGGTATTCACTCAAAACACGAAGGTTTTCTTTTTATTATATGCGCTATTTACTAAAATAGATCGAGGAATTAATTCAAAATCGAACTGGTTCCGATTCACATCTGCACAACAAACAGAGAACCACGTGGTTTAATAAAATACTGTCGATAACTCAGAATACACATGCTTCAAATGTGCGTAATATATCAGATAACATTATTTCAAATATACCAACTTACTTGCTTGTGTACTATTAGCAATGTGGCATTGCATTTTTGTCACTTATTGACACAAAATTGTTATTTGAAGGCTTTTAAATTCTGAGGTGGGACATATTGTATAGTATAAACAACAAACCGGAAGTTTACCTATAGTGAGATAATGCTTTAGCCAGAGTAGAATAAAAAGTGTTATCTCACTGTAGGTCGAAGCGGTGGGATAGCGCAATCTAAATAACTCGAATTTGCCGCTATCTGATGAGGTAGCATATAATAAATTGAAGTAGCATAAAATGTCCAACGTTGTGCCAGGCATGAAATTTCAAACTGTTGAACATTTTGACCAAAGTTGGGATGAGACACCCCAAAGTTATGCACCTGCTTTACATCATGGTAGTGTTCATGGATCTCATATATACTAGCAGGTACATGTACGTCACTTTAATAATGGCAGTGGAGCTGTGGCGGAGCAGCGAGCGCGTTACTGACCCCTGTGTTTCTGCCATTTGCAGAGAATACATATATTTGGTCAGTTGTTTCCTCAAATAATTGTTATTAGTTAATGGACAGACTGCAGAGGGAAAATTATATATTTAAAACAGAGACTGGGCGACTATTTGGTCAACTAGCCGGGGCTAGTCACCAAGTGAGAATCCGCTGCTCTCAACATTTCTTTGATGCATATATATACACATGCACTGGTCCGGGTAGCCTTTGGGTATAGAGCTGAACACTATTTTTGACAAGTTTAAATAATGAGTGTTTTGTGATGTTCTGGTGGTTTTCATTGAGCTTACATGGTTGGCACTTCATCTGGATTGTTATTTAAAATATTTCACACCCTTTGTCCTTATCCTGCTATTTTTGCCGGTTTTCATCATACTTTGGGAAAAAATTGCGTTGGACAGGTGGGTGTCTGAGATCGGACTTACGCTCCCAGTGTGGTGGGTTCCAAACATTAATAAACAAAAAATTTCAACATTGTATCCTGGAGCTTTTTCCTTACCCCAGCCCAGCCATATGGACATTTTGGTGGGGGGGTGGGGGGGGGGGGGGGGGGGGGGGGGGTGGGGGGAAGTAATAAACCCGACTATTTGTTCAGAACCATGAGAAGTTCAGGGGCATATCATCCAGAAACAGGATTGACAAATGTTTTCTGTGCCTCTAATAACCCTGCGCGCTATGGTCAATAAACACATATTCTGCTCATTTATTTGTCATTTTTTACCAAAATTTTGCGACTCTTCTCAAATATGGCAATTCTCGGCATGTTGTGATTCCGAGAACACTCATATTTTTTATGTTGAACTGCAAACGGTACTAAGCATTTCCCAAATATAACTTATTAATTGATTAAAACACGGGCGTTCCCACAGTATCATTTCGTAATGACATGGGCACAATACCACCGTAAATATCTCCAGTAGTTGCATGGACCATCTTCGGACATGGCGCAATTAAAATAACGAAGGTTGCTAGGAAAAAAGAACAAATAACTGTGCAAAATTAGTTTTATTTAACATAAATATGGCGCAGTTTGACACCGAGGCAGTAAGGAGTATTCAATATTCGAATCCTATGAAATAGCAGTCAGCCATGCATCGCGGTTTCATAATTTCATAATTGATCTTCGTCTTCTTGAATATCTTGTGTAATATCCACCGTGCTCAGGGCCAGAAGTTCCCATGTCTACAGTGTTATATACATGATTCTGATGTCCTTATATATGTTTCATCTGTGGAGTGGATGCACTGAGATAGAAAATCTCATCAAACATCTTTTTAACATGGGAAACACCGGGTAGGCCTAACCCTGCAATTATATATATAAATATTTATTATATATAATTATAATACATGTATGTTATTTTTTTTTTTGTAGCTACTGCCAAAGTGCATACGTAACATGCGAAGAAGTGCCTGATTGCTTTGGTATGTATAAGTGCCATTATAACATGCTGCCTGATGTGATTTTGGGACATTTATCGGTGGCTTTTACTTACTGTAGCGCATTGATATGACAAAATTGTCACATTTGATATGACACAATTCATGTCAACCTTGATCGACATTAAATTGTGGACAGTTCTCGATTAGTTATTCGAATTTAGAGATCGTTTAGTGATTAATAATTTTCCCCCATTATTCACTCTTGTTTGTGACTCTGAATCACTCATTCATAGAATATTTATTGACAATCTATTATTCGAGAAATATATTCAGCTGAAATCCAGTTTCGTGCTTATTTCTAAATAGTAGTCCTTCCGTTGATGAAAGAGTGGTGTGTGACCAATGTCCTGGTTTGGTCACAATATATTGTCCAAATGACTATAATCACCAATGTATAAGAATAATTGAAATCCATTTGTCATCATCAGGGATTACCGAAGGTAACCAGCCATGAAGAGGAAACATGCAATTGCAGCCATTTGCAGGGTGTGATTTTATGTTAATGAGTTAATGTATTGCTTTTAAAATGCCGCTTTGGTTCTCATACTCTCTTCATTTTATACTCCACCTCTTAGTCATGGTACCATGAGAGGTAATCTCCTCTGTGGGTGGTATTTCATTGCCATTATCTGGGACAGGGGTCCCCAAAACATAGAAAAATCTTGTCTGTTATTTTTCAGTCAGTTGTAGTCAATGTCCCCATACTGTTTGATGCAACTTTATCTAAATGTGTTTGTCGTGATATAATAGCCTATTTTTGACGCCCAACATGTATTTTGGAACAGCTAAATGTAGAAAACGCCCCTGGACCATTGTCTATCTGAGACTTTACATGCCGGGGGTCTTCAGCAGATAGTAGGTCACGTTTCATATTTACATGTTGATTCTTGTAAACGGTTCCTGGTTGGCTGAGGCCTTTAAATGTGCCCGTTGGTCTCCAAAGGTTATAAAAAATATGTTTCGTATTTGACAAGCACTTCAGTAAATGGCCCCAGCCTGCTTATTTGTATCGAAATAAGTATTGTATTTACAATCAGATAGGATGACCGTTTTGTCACACATTCACCTTTGGTGTACAGCCTTCGAATATGCCTTGGGGTATCCAAAATACAGAACAAGAATGTTTCTTATTTACCAGCCCATGTTTTTACTTTCTTTACCAGAAAAATTGCTTCTTAGGCCTTTGAGAATATTTAAAAATTCAATTTTGTTCTTGTATTCCCTTTCAAGTGCCGAGTAATTCTTTCTGGTTGATCCTCGTGATTTCACAAGAGCTGATCTCTTAAGTGCATGGTATACTCTCGCATTTAGATATAATAGATAAGACAAGATTTTCAAAACAAAGTAAAAGCACGCGTATTTTTGTCAGTGAGCTTTCAAAATGGCCTCAGGCTGCCCGAGGTTAACTATTCTATGTCCCGATAGAATAGTTCTTTTGCCACGTTGCCAACATTATGGGACAACGTACTAGAGCCCGAAGCCACCATCGCACGCCCGCCGCCAGCCATATTGGCCACAAGCCGCCACCCGCCAGCCATATTATCTTGACGTCAGCCACATGAAAAAAACTCCGCCATCGGAATTGCAAAATGGCTGCGCCATGTGCATGGGCTAATATGTCAACCACAACTGTACTTTGAACTGCAAAGAACTAAACCGCATTGCCTAATATCGGCATACATGCATGGACACTACTTAATTGGTTGTTATATTATCAGAACACCCGGGCCTCTCAATGAGGAATAGACTATTCCAATGCATCCTTTCATATATAACTGAATGGGAACATCCATTCAGTATTGAAACTTGAAAGGGTTAAAATATAGATTGTTTATTTCGACATGACTCACTCTCAGACATTGCTGGAATGTGTCAATATATGCATATAACCTGTAGAATAGAATAGAAAATAGTTTGAAATATTATATATCATTACTATCGGATTCATTCTTGAATGATGCATGCATATATCGCAAGATGCCAGTGATGACAGCAGTCTGTAGTCGACAGAAGTCCCAATGTAACTTAAACCGATTAGGTGGGAAACTACATAGTGCATCCATGCATTTTTTTTGCATTTGTGGTGAACCCGTAGAATTCCAGACCACATGCACGTATTTCTTTTGGTGTTGGGCTTTTCCATAATGGCAAAAATAAATGAAGGACTTGGGGTATATAACTGGTATTAGGACAATTTCGGAAACATAAAATACGCTGAATGATAACGTCTCAGCCGCCATATTTCGTCAGCCATGAAGTCTCAGTTGGCTTCGCTAGCTAACCAGCCACGAAATTGGTTGAGCCAGCCGCGAAAACTATTTGTCGTAGCTTCGGGGTCTACAACGTATGCCCTTAGTCTGTCGCAGTATGCTAGTCGGTCCCCCAAGATTAGGCAAAAATTATGTTTCTTATTTGCAAACCGTTTTGTTTTTGGTGAATGGTCCATGGCTTTGAGAGGTCATACTGTAAGATCTAGAGTCCATATGGATGGACTACATTCCAATGTGTGTCTGGCCTTTTTAGCTCAACTTTACTTTGTAAAGTTTGAGTTATTGCCATGGGTTGGCATCCGTCTTCCATCAACAATTTCCTTTGGCTCACCCTACAGCCACATCCCTCATCTGATCATCACCAAACTTCATATGGATCTTCGGGGCGACCCCTAGATGGGAGTCATCGATTTTGTTTCAAAATCTGTTAAAAACTATGGCCTCCAGCAGCCATTTTGGATTTCAAATTTGAATCCATTGGCACACCCTGCAGCCCGCATTTTTTGGAGAAATGTTTAGATGGGAGCTATCTAGTTTTAGAGATTTTCGATGAAAAACATGGCCGCCGGCAGCCATCTCAATTTTTACTCTTTGCATGACTAAATCCTTTGGCACACCCTCAGACCACATTCCTCATCTAATCGACACCAAGCTTCATATGGATTTTCAGGGTAACTTCTTGATGGGAGCCATCAATTTTTTCAGAAATATTTTTAAAAACAATGCCACCAGCAGCCATCTTGGATTTTACTCTTTGCATGACTAAATCCTTTGGCATACCCTACACGCCACATCCATTATCCGATTGTCATCAAACTTCATAAGGATCTTTGGGGTGATCTATAGATGGTTCTTTGGTGTTACCTCTAGATGGAAGCTGTCCAATTCTTCTTTTTAAAACATGGGCGCCTGGTGCCATCTTGGATTTCACATTTGAATCAATCGGCATACCCTGCAGGCCACATTTAGTTTGAAATGATATTAATTTTAATTACACAATACAATCCATTTACTGAAACTTTTTGAATTTCCTTCTTTATCATTCTATTGACTGCTCAGCATAAAAATTATTAACGCTTCCCCAAGTTAAGCTACAGTATCATTGACACTTTCATTGGATATGCAGGGAATAATGATTCTAATTTTATTTCAAAAATTAGCTACTCACCTGACATAATTCATACAGAATTAAGATTTATCTTAACCTCGCGAACCGCCACTCAAAAACCGGAAACATGAAACATTTTGTTTTGTTTGTTCCGTTTCCCAGTTAAAGTTTTTAGTTATTCCGAGCATGCGTATACCTGTATACTCAGTTTGATTTCTTGGCGCTCACAATCAGACGTGCTGAAAATTTGTGCTGCTCTTACAAATATGTCAGAATCTGAGGCGTCTGTTTTTCTCTGACAGAGTCTACTGTAAATCTCCCAGTGGATAATCTGCGTAAGCATAAGACCAAACGATGGTTGCGCTACGATTTCTGGAGGAAAAGATTGCCTCGCAAGAACGGAAAATGGCAGAACTTCGCAAGGAAACTGGCGGAAAGTCAGACATTATTGTCGGTCTAGGTCAAAGTGTTCAAACCAGGTGATCGTGTAGATCGACCATAAACACTCATGTCTAGGGGATCTTCAGGATCGCCCGTAAGACACAAGTCTAATGCTCAGGAGCCGAAGAGGCTGTCCGAAAAGCAAGACATAAACACTCAAGTCGAGGGGATCTTCAGGATCGCCCGTAAGACAACACAAGTCTAATGCTCAGGAGCCGAAGAGGCTGTCCGAAAAGCAAGACTACCGATACGAACGTGCAAAAGTAGCACAGTAATAATGAAAGAATATCACATTATCTATGTGAACAGTGTAAGTATAGTTCAGACAACGATGTGTTGTCGGTGTCGGGTCATGCGGACAAGTTTTGATGACACAACTGTTATGCCAGACAGAGTTTGACATGCACTCAGTATACCACAACCAAGGGCTTATAGTGGACCTTTGGGTAAAGATGTTTTACCTTTAACACTAGCCTGTCAGTGGACTGACCTTAAATGAAACACGCACAGAAAGAAAATAGTGCTCTAAGCTTCATGGAATAGTTACATGATAGTAAAGAACTCTTCCTGAACAATAATTTGAGGAGTTACTTTTTGCAGAGTCTTCAAATGAAATGATATCTTGAAAATATCAGTACCTTCTTTTGATGAATTGGTACAATAGTGTTTGATAAGGACACATAGAAAGTCATTGAAAGAGACAGATTAGAGATCAGGTCGCTGCACAGACGGGAATGGCTGTGAATGTCTATATACAACAAACATGTGCATGCCTTGTGGAAGGCGTTCAAGCCATCGATCTATATTTAATATACGTCGATGTTCAAGCTAAGGTGGTTGACTTGAATTGACAACAATAAAATCAAAATTGGAGACAATTTTTTGTTTTCCGATGTCAACTAAAGTGTTGGATCAATTACCGGTAGGCCTTGAAGGGCCATGTATCATTTTATTTGTCAACAAAGACAGAAAATAAAATTTGTACCAGCTAGACAGCAGACCGCAAGGACTGGGCCGTTCTTACTGTTAATGTCGGGGATCAGCTTTCAAGAGCGTTTTTTCTTAGAGGGAACAAAGGTAACATAAAAGTTGTGAGTGAACCTTATTCGTCAATAAAAACTTATAAGAGAGATTTGATAGACAAATGTTCTCAATGACCACCCAGAAAAGTTACAAGAACTGTTAACCTGGCCGAAACGTGCGAAATAGTTTAGTGATGATCATGAAGTCGGTGTTTTATTATGCTCATTCCCGGGACTTTAAATACACATTCCGATGTGACGAAATCTGATAGAAGTTTGTAGCCACGTGCAGCATGTAAACAGTTTACTATGTCGCAACACTGGATACATCAAAGCGATTTCACCGCTGTCATTGAATGTGGGTCAATTGTGCACGTGTCCAAAATTGTTACAATCAGGTCAAGGACGCCAAAACTGTTTTGTGTATTTGCTGCTGTTTTACCGTTGAATTCTCAGATACTAATGTATATAATATGATAAATAACGGTGGAGACGGGGGTGTTTATTTGTATAATAAATGGTGTAATAATGAGTCCATTTAAAACTCTTTTAGAGGTGAAATCGTAAGACGAGTCCATTTGTTGTTTATTCAGAATTTGTACTTTCGTTTTTCACACATATCCGGTTATATCACACATTCTTTCCGGGATTTTGGGAATAAAAGTTAATAATAGTGAAGAGTAAGACAACTGTGTTCAACATTTTAATTCAATGAATATTAACCTTCTTTTGGAGAGTTCTGCGGCTGAATCTCCGCCGATATTTGCTGTGAATATCTCCAGGTCTTCCCGACACTTACGTGTACTTTCCGGTCGTGGCTCAAACTCTCCGAAAAATGAGTCAAGATTTCACCCCAATTTCGAGTTACCGTTGTATAAGGCGTACCAATATTCTGGGCTATATATATATTCAGGTAAGAAAAGATGCGACTTATACACCAACATTTACTGTAGTCATGTATCAATTTAGATTTGTGAAGATGCTGAATCAAGTCTGTCATAAAGCACTGAAAATTTAAAAGTTTCGCGAGAATAATTACAAGAAACAATTCAGTGATTCTTGTCCAATCTTAAGGTCTGATGGATGACTGGATTTGTCTAAATCCACCCCAAACAGGCCTATTGCAAGACATGGAGATGTTCGTGGAAACCATTCTAAATCTGTTTTTTTATTGATACATGTAAATGTCAAAAGATCTCATTTGGAGCCATTCAAAATATTAACTTATTTTGGGAACCATGTTTCATTTGGACAAATGGTTAGTTTGACTCACAGTATATCGTATAGGAGTACTCCATCAGGCAGTAATGGATCCGTTGAAATGACGGGACACTGCCCGCAGTTATCTACATATGTTAGGCATCATAGCATCATACCTTGAGTTGATTCAGAATGCTTGTCTTGACAGGAGACTCATTCAGATGATATCTATCTCTTGAAAAGATGGCAACCAGTTCGCCATTCATACAAGCTTATGGTCCCGTGTACACAAGAAGATCTAGCACCCCATCTGGACTGGTGGTAACACATACCAAACATGCAACGGGATCTATTCCTTTTTTTTTTCAGATCGTAAATATGGTTTTCGATCACAACCGATGCCAGTCTTCAGGAACGGGGGTCCCATTTTGGGGCAAGACAGTGCAGGGTACCAACAGTCTGGAGATGAAAGCAGTATTATGTACATGCAGTATTGGATACATGCATCAATACATGCAGTATTATATACATGTATTAACAATAAAACACTTCACACAAAGTGCTAATACAAACAAACAATACAAGGTCCAAATCCTTTTTTGTCAGTTAGCTCAGGAACCTTGGTTCTAAAATCAGCTCACATACATGTACTAGGAGCAGAGTCCAGAACTAGCTTGTAGATTTTTATTTTGTCTTTGGGCTCAACCAACCATGGATGCGTTTTGCGAATTTTTCACAAGACGAAGAACATAAATTTGTGATAGATGCTCTCTCTTTTCAGGAACGAGCTTATATGTTTATGCTTTTGCACCAATTCCTCGGTTTCCCCAAGTTTTACAACTTGTGAGTCCTTTTCAGTGCGAGTTGATTTTAATAGATCTGCATTGACCAAGACAGTCTGGTTTTCCAATGATTTTAAATCTTCTAGTCCAATCATCCACTTCTTTTACCAGTTGTGGAACAGATATTAACACAATATCAGGGGAGGGTACACGTACCTAATCCGGAACCATACCTGATGAACGTGAAGGCTTGGCATCATTCTGTCGACAGATATGATCTTGGCAGCTTGGAACACGAAAATACTATCAGTCTAAATATTTATAGTAAATATTGTGTTCCAAGCGAAACATTTTTCTCATGATGCATCTTTAGCAAATATAGTTAGTTTGTTTTTTGGTCAGATATATTTGCTTTGGGTTTTACAAATACTGTACGGTTGCAGGATACAGTTTTCATGCTCTCGTCAATTCTGCCACTGGGTTGCGAAAATAGCAGTGGGACAACACCCACACATTATTCAAATGTTGAATATATTTAATGCAAGGCCTCCTAAATGAAGGCTGGTACCGGTCCATGCTCGGGATGTCCCAAAAAAAAAAAAAATCCTCCATTTGAACCTTAGACTTGGCTAATTTGAAAACTGGTAGCTTACATTGAAGACAATATTTTCTTGTTTGCCATTACCACTTTCGAAGGTGAAGTCACTGTAGTGATTTACAAAGTCTACACTTAGGTAGCAATGATATGAGAGTTCAATGGCAGGGCCTTACTTTTTACGAAATGACATTTTCTAAGTAGCATCATTTCTCATCAAGGTCTTTTAACCTTACTTTGAGAGAGATGTCAGAGTGGATCCGAAAAGTGCTCTTTGATGTTTGTGGATGGAACAAATATTAACAATAATCGACCCCATACACCAGTCTCATCACAAACTATATCTTCCTAGTTAGTTAAGCTTATAAGAAGGTTTGTTGTTTCCTTTTCAAGTGACAACAACATTACGGCTCATTTCACACTTTGGATTGAATCTTTGTGAGCACTCTTCATTGGAGCAGGAATGAGAGACTTTCTTGAAAGTGCTGATTGGGCACTTTATGCATCTATATTTATCAAGTTCTACTTGACAGATGTTGGCACTGAAGTGCTAAGTGTTGGTTAGATTCCCCAGCAAGTTTGCTGTGAAGGAAAATTGTGTTTTGGTTATCACATGTAAATAATGTTCAGTATATGTTATGATGTAAATCATGAAAGAACATTTCATGGAAGAACCATGGGACAACAGTATCAGACCAGAGCTACGCAGAGCAGCTATGAAATCAGCATAATTCTGTATGAATTATGTCAGGTGAGTAGCTAATTTTTGAAATAAAATTAGCAGATTTGGACACAAGTCCAAATTTTATGAATAAATTATACTCACCTGACATAATTCATTCCCGCCCTCCTCCCATCAGATACAGTTGTCCCATGGCTGATTGTGGCGCCATGGGATCAAACTGAGTATAGAGGTATGCGCAATGCGCATGCTCGGAATAACTAAAAACTTTAACTGGGAAACGGAACAAACGAAACAAAATGTTTCATGTTTCCGGTTTTTGAGTGGCGGTTCGCGAGGTTAAGATAAATCTTAATTCTGTATGAATTATGTCAGGTGAGTATAATTTATTCATAAAATTTGGACTTGTGTCCAAATCTGCTAATTTTCCATATCTTTTTGTGAATGATACAAGGCTTCCTATGATCAATCTACCAATTTTGTGTTTTAGTGTTCATGTATATATTGTCAATGTTTTGCGGTAAACAGATCTGCAGTAGCTAATTTTTTATATGGTTTGATATGTTCTAATTGGTATTATAACATAGCCTACAGTTTCTAACAATAGTTTTTTTATGGGAAAATCTAATTACGATCTGCCATTAGATATTATTGAATATCATATGTAGTTGATGTTGTTTTTGTTGTTGTTGTTGTTGTTGTTGTAAGTGAAGGTATGGAAACCGGAATACATTCTCGGTATCACAGATCAAACACATCAATATTCACATGAGGTATTACCATTGTTTGGTGGGATATCGGATTATCTATTACTTTTCCGGACCACCATCAAGATCAACATCATTACTGCAGTATTAGGGCATGACAATCAAAGATTTGGCACCATTTTATTTTGATATACTAGATGTTATGAAAAACAAATTGAACAATTCCAAACATGTGTCATTACAGAGCAAGGTGTAGTTACTTACCCTCACCCCATCAACATTTCTGCCAAAAGACAATTGGCATATATACATTCCACCCATGCATCAGATATGTCGATTTCTGCCCCTTTATATGTTATCAAAAATCTGCCTTAGCCATTACTTTTTACAATCAAATAAGAAAATGACTACATACATCGACATTAAGACCATGTCGACCCTCAAAATACTGCCAGTGTGGTTTTTCACTCTCCTTGAATAAATTTGATTTAAACTCGTGCAAAATACAATAATATATTGTATATCCATGTTTAAGTTTGTTATATATTAATACCATTTTATGATAACGCCCCTCAAGCTGAAACCATATGCAGCTTGTTATAGGTAAAATTGCACCCATTATTAGGGGAATAGCTTACCATTACCCCACCAAAATGTAGAATTTAGATAAATACGCCAAAAATATAAAAAGTGTCATAAATTTCAAAAGCAAAACAACTCAAATGATGCGGAATGTGATGCTCTATCATAAAAATTTGGTCTTCAAAACTCTGCAGAGGGGAGGGCTTCCATATGTTGGCTCAAGGTCTAATATTCAGAGTGAGTTTAAGCTGTTTTCTGTGTTTCTCACATAAGTTAAGCAAACGCTCTTTAATCAAACCATATAAAGAATAGGCTATCATTTAAAGCTCTTTATTGTTTCCAAGTTTAACTTTTCAACCTACATCCGGTTTCAGATCTAGACAGAAATACCTATTATTGGCATAAATTACCCCATCTTGTGCACCGACCCTTCGATCTGTTGAAAGATTCCAACCCAATGATAACTTGATATGACTATTAAAATATTCCCCAACAAATATAAGAGGCAAATTCGGTATATTTGACTAAAAGTATATGTAGGAAATTTTTTAAACCTGGGTCTAAAAACCAAATACTTTACACGGAATATTGGTTGGAAAAATTAACTAACATGCTAGTAATTGTATATTAGAGCTATATATCATAACCTACTTTCTGAAAATTCCAACACAATCGATCGGTATATTTAATTATTTGTTAAATAGTGGAATATCACCTTCTCCCTGCATGATGAATGTGACTGATTATCCAGTGTCGTACATCCTATGATCCTACAAATAACGTTAAGGTACATGTATAATGTCAAACAATTAGTCCAAGCGATATTGGTCGACCTTTGTGCCCCCCCCCCCCCCCCTCCGGACTCAACTTCACCCCACTAGTTGTCTTCTAATTTTGTTTCGGTTGATAACAAGAAAAAAAGTGGCCGCAGAGACTCCAGACAAGATGACGTCCATCATGGCGGCCATTATGCTTGATATGCACCAGGTCTCTTTGATCGCCATTTATACAGTAGAGATAGTATCACATGCAGTCTTGTTTTCCACTCGATTCGTTATGCTAATATACAACCGTTACAAATCAGAAATGTTAGGATTCAATGTATATGGGGCAGATTAGCCAATATTATTGCGGTAATATCTACCGGTTTCCATAATTTGGCTGCCATTTTGAGCCAAAGTTATCATTTTGGTTCTATTGAGGTGAAATATTAATAGGTAGCAGTATGCATCATTTACATTGCCCAGTTCTGCTAATTTCTTGTTGAAATATGAGGGGGGGGGGGTGGTAAAAAATATTTGATTTGAGTCGAGTAATCCACCCATCAAAGCTCAGCGTGAACAGATATCGATTTTTGAAATCTATTATTTTTCACCACCAATAATATTTAGTTGCCCCGTAAAAGTTGACGACAAGGTGGTCTCGGACCAAATTGCAGATGAAGATGGATAACTCTAAAATCTAGTGGCTTTTTTGTGTCAGATATTTGACAAACTGGCAAAATTTCGTTGAACAAAATGTTTAAACAGGTTTTGGGCAATTTTATACTATAGTTGACTATGGTTAGCATTATTTTTGGAAAATTAATCGATTCTGCAGATAACAGAAGCGGCATTTCAAAAAATTTTGTTGTTGTTGGAATCTGATGAAATGGGGACCATCGAATCAGATTGAGTACCTTTTACATTTCTTAAAATTTAAGGGACTAACTAAGGAAGAAAATGTGGGGGAGTTATGTCCTGAGGTACATGGGTACATTAGAATATCAGCTCCCGGACTAATAACGAATTACCGCAGTTTTAGGTGATGGGTCAAACTACTATACCTCTTATCTGAAAATGCAGCAAAACATCAGCTCTGCTTCTTTAGTGGGGTTTCTGTGTTTAGTATATATCTAAAATTGACCATAGAAAATATCAATGACATATGCGAAAGTTCGAATAGAAGTTATTTTTCACGTTTTGGAGGGTTATGTCAAAATACTTTCTTTTCTGAAAATTCCATAAAAAAACATTTCTAAACACTGTTTCTTAAATGTTTTTTATGATCAGTGTAGTATCTAGATGTGGTCACAGCAAATTTCATGCTCATACTCGGAAGTGCGTTTAAAAGTGATTTTTTTTTGTTGGAGGGCCCCATGCATGGCCCCTTTATAGCTGTAATTGCGGAACTTAAGAATTGGGTTTGTTCGTTCAGCCCAGCCCTCCGACAGTTCGATTGTTCAATTAAACTTTGTCCCCTCCCCTCCCCAACTAAGTAGCAGACCTACCGAGTATCGGGCCTTTGTAGTAATCGATCTTTGACCTTCGGAGTATTGGACTTTCATAGTATTAGATCTATTGGACTATTGGACCAATGGAGTATTTTGCCTTCGGGATATCTGTTTGTAGTATTATGACTTTGGAATATCGGGCCTTCGTATTATTGGTCTTGATTCAGAAAATGAATATATATTATGATAAATTGATGTTTGATGTTCCTTATTACATTCTGCTATGTGAGGTGGCAAATCTTGGGGTATTCTATGATCGAAAATGTCTTATTTCACTTTTATGTGGCAATTTCATAAATATAGCATAGATCCTCTGCAATATGGTTACTTACCTTTTCTTTTTCAACACACATCTCCAAAAGAGAGATCTCTTATATATCGCATTTAGTTTCCGATCACTTCGCTGCATGAAACTGCAGTGTTGAAGGAGAAAGGAATATAAAAAGGGAGCACTGACAAAAATATAACTGGACGATTGTGCCGGGTACAAACATTTCAGTGTTTGTCTTTTGATATGTGAACAGAAGCAATTAGCAGGGAAACCAATGTTGCCATGGATCTCGACCATGAAGAAAAGTGTGCAAACATTACAAGCCAATTCAAGAACCATTTTGAACATCAGTCAAGCTAGGGTCCTGCGAATATTCGATATTCGATTCGAGATTCGATTCGAAAGTCAAATTCGATTCGAATTCGAGTCGAAATTTCCAACTCGAAATTTCGAATATATATGGATGAAATTATAGGCTGCTTGCGAACACGTCGATCTTAGCTATTTCTGTGCCATTTAATTCCCTAAAATTATGAATATATGCGCTTTATAATTCTTATTGTACATCACGATTGTACGCATGCTATTAAATATAAGTATGGCCAGTAATTAGCCACTAAATTAGGACCACTAAATACGTCTGAATTCTAGCTTTGAACATGGTTGCCAAAAGCTCTGAGATCGCCGTTGGACCGACGACGCACGTATATTATAATAACTATGAGACTGAGCAACTGCTAGCGTTATTGCAGACTATCCATCTCAGGTTCCGCGTGATGTGTATGTGACATCGCTGATGATGTAAACAACACGTGTTTCAGGCGTCGAAAAGTGCATGTTGGTGGAGTTTTCTTTTGAAGTTGACTGTCAGTTTCGGAGCGTTCCTTTGACACTTGACAATAAGTCGTCCGTTATTCGTGTTTATTTTAAACACGATAAGCTTCTTAGACAGTACAAGAACTTACACGTGTGACGAATACAACATGTGTATAAATCGCAAGCATCTGGGACAACGACCCATCTATGGAATCAGTTCCAGAAGCACCCAGTACTACACAAACAGGCTACCCTGCGACTGTTGTTGCATCTTCAAGTTTACAATAACGGGTGTTTCCGAATGCCCATTTGCAATTTTGCATGTACATGCAAACTGTACAAACTTTGCGTGATTTTAGTTCCGATAAGCCGGTTATATATTAATCGTCGTAACGTCCGCATGGACGTTTTGATCTGTTTTTTTTTTCTTCTCGACAATAATCAATTGAATTTAATAGTATCGCGATCGACGGTTGATCACCACATAAGTTATGATGGAACTTCATGGAAGTTCATAGAACGTTTCAAACATCACCTAATCGTTGGCAAAACATGCCTAATTAAGAATGCAACACACATGTATAATTCGATTCGATATTCGATTCGATTCGATCAAAATCTCCAATTCGCAGGACCCTAAGTCAAGCTCTGTCACAATCCACTTCCAGTTTATAGAACCGTCCTATGATTCCATGATTGGATTGATTGCAGCTGTTTGGATGGTGTATAGAAGATTTGTTATACATAATGTAATATTTGGAGGGAATGTTCAGATAATAACGGCCTACTATCTGAACATTCCGCAAGTAAGTGAACTACTCGTCATCAAATGGTTAAAACATTGGTTTCAGATTGTGTGTATGATCAATGGTCTGAATGGAGTTCCTGTGATGCCACCTGCAGCAGAAGTGGGAGAAATGGCTTCATGACTCGCCATAGGTAGATAGAGGATATATAGATTTTATGTTTACGCATATCCAAAAAAATAATTTTCAACGTTGCATTTATGCAATGTGACTGTGACTTTTAGTGGATGCAACAAAGCCAACAGCTGGTTTCTGCCCATTCACACATTATTATTTTACTGACCACCACATATTAGTATAGTTTCCATATTCACCACCTGCATTCAGTGTGTCTATAGCGGTGTAAATGTCAATAGTGGTTGATATGTCTATAGAAATGGGAATGCAACAGCTCCTGGTTGGTTACCAATTAGTCTGAATGAGACACGGCTGCATATTGTGGTCACGTTAATGCCACCTGAAGAGACGATAATTTGTTAAATGTACATCGATTATCTTTGAACTTTAGTCGGATTCCTTATGTCGAAAAAAATGGTCGAGCGTTTTCGGAATGTTAAAAGCGATATGAGAACAGTTTCTATACCACCAGTGTGTCTATTTTCAGAATCTACCTGTTTCCAGCTTGATATTTTAGTGGAAACAGGTTTGTGTGAGGCTTTTGTTTGTGTACCCCTCTATTTTTTTCCCATCCACCTGGTAATAAAAAAACATGCTATTACGCATAGCAAGTTCGGTAAGTGGCTTTCTCTGTTCTTAGAAATCGAAAAACATGGAGAGATCTTGCCACAAATTACTTAATTACATATATTAATGTGGAATTTTATCATAAAATCATCAGATGAATTGTATTTATGACTGCATTTTCAATTTTCTTTCCCAAATATTAAGGCATTGTATATTCTTAAAATCAGCTAGATCCCATATAGACGAACATGAACAATCTACAAGGATATCTTGATCATATGCCACAAACAAAACTTCGATACATCGATTTTCTGTAAAGATATCATAGAAAAGCTAACCCTACCCCCACCCTCACTGATTTCACAAGCCAGATTCCTTTGGTCGAAAACAACGGTCGCGCAATTTCGGATTGTCTAAAACGACATGAGAACGGTTTATTTATCAATAGCGTGCTACTTTCAGAGTTTACCTGTGTCTAGTTGAAAATTTATTGGAAAAAAGTGTTTTTGGACTGTTTTAAGAATTTAAAGAGCGTTTGCTTATTATACAAATATTAATCCTCATAACTAACCTTCTGGTAGATGTGCGAGTTGAAATAAAAAAAAATATCAAATATAGCGGTCTACTTTCAGAGTCTACTTGTTTCCAGTCTGACATTTTAGTGGAAACAAATTGTTTGGACGGTTTTAAAAATTTAAAGAGCGTTTCCTGATTATACAGATATTAACTAACACGGTTAGCCTTTTCATGAATTGTGCGAGTTGAAATTATTTTTGAGAATGATGTCGTCAGATAAGTCTCCGCGGGTAGTGTACTACAGTTGCGAACAAAACTAACGTTGGACCCTATATAGAGTTTGACAATTTACTCAAATGTTCACATTGGTGGAACTTAATGGCTATCATATATGCATGGCTCTTACATGTAATATATCGTAACTACAAGTGATTTTGCCAAATTAACTTGCAATATAGTCAGGCCACCAGATACAGTAGTTGATAAAATTGTGGTTCACATCAATCATATACATCACAATCACGTGCTTCAGTGATAATGTCCACTATTCTACGTATGTAACGTTTATCATGACTACAGTTTCAGGATTTCGTTGTAAAATTGATTGATTGTTTTTTCATCAATTGACAAAATTAATGTTTATTGCCAGGACGAAGTACCGCATAATACGGAGTTGTGTGCTAACAATTCTGCGAGTCATATTTATGTAGGTGTCAGTCAAAACTTTTAGGACATGGGAATATGTTTTTTATTTCGTGGCCACGAAATAACTAATTCGTGGCCACGAAATAACTAATTGTGATATATGATCGTCAGTCCCATTGTTGTAATGGAAGCGGATAGAGATGATCTGGTTGTAGTTGTCCATCATCTTGGCGATTTGAGATAAAGGGTGTTGCAGGGTGGCCCGTAAAACAAATTAAGTATCACCCCTTTCACCAACCCTGCAACACCAATTCTACCACATCAAACGGTGAAGGGGCCGATAAATTGTATATATAGGTGCCATATTTGAACCATCTGGGGCGGCCATTTTGGATCGGGGTTTATAGTAGCTTCTCTGCGATCGTACGCATAGTTTCTAAAACATCATCAAGTGTAACCATACCCTAAGACAGTCTAGCCTGACTATGCCACCCCCTCGAATATACAATACAATATTTGTCAAATGTATTGTGTATTAATATGTGTATATTGAAATAAAATATCCTATCCTATCCTATATCCTATCCAACCGTAAAGGTATCTGGATATATGCAAAGGTCAATCAGTTATAATTCGCCACGAATTAGTAGTTCGTTGCCACGAATGAGTAATTTCGTGGGACACGAATTAGTATTTCGTGGCCACGAAATTAAATAAAAAACAATTTCCCATGTCCTAAACCAGCCACCGTAGCTTATGGATCATTCTGTTTTAGTATTAAATTTGGAGAAACCCGACCAGCATCAATGTAACAACTACAACAACTCATCTATGCCAATGATATGTTTAGCCATACATGTGGATAGGGTGGTATTGTTAAAAAAAAATTATCATGTCCATATGTATTGCTAAATATTGCTGGGCATATATAGATGGTTGTTCTATAATTCCTGGTCGGGGTTTATCAAAATTGGGAGTTTAAATTATGTTCATCTGACGATAAAGAAAACACTTTCTCCGTCTACTCGATACATCCCCCGGCATACATGTTTCACATACTAAATTAACACCTTAGTCAACATAACAAATCGCTCCCTCAAATCCTTTGCCACAAGAATAAAACTAAATTGTCAGTATAAATAGGCAAGACATAATTTATTAATAAGAAGAGATAATTTATTTATAAGAAGAGATAATTTATTTATAAGAAGATATAAGTGTGCATTATGTGCTTGGTCTTATATATAGTACAACACAATAAGATGCAAGTGACACAGTGCGGGGACAATACTGTGTCGAGGAACATAGTTGAGGGGACCCTTCTATCATCCTTCATAATGTATCATGACTTCATCTGTTGTGAACAAACCATCGACTTAGGCTTAATGGATTGTTCTCCCCCAATAATATACTTGGCTTTGATCCGATCAACATTCTGGGCCGTGGTATTTTCCCGTAAATTAGATAGTGTCTATATTCGGATGGTATTGGTTATGTTCAAATGGTGACACAGATATGAAACTGGACATGTTAGTGCCCCATGGGTCATTGATCATTATAAGATCGAGAAACTTAGTCTAGGAAATTACCGGGAATTCACTGGAAATTGTAATTGTAGCTGACAGGGTCGTAATTCAACGTTTGCATTTCCGATGCAGTTAATACCCAGATGTGAAATTTGAGATATACCTGCCCGTCAAAGTGAACCATATGTCTCATTTAAGGTTAGCAACGGTTGCTAATCAAATGCCACAATGGTGTACTCATCATTCATTGGTATTGCCTTAATTTAGTCAGTGTCTAATCACATGGTGATGGTTTTGTTCAAAGTTGGGCACCTGTATGTCTAAAACTATGCAGCCATGCTCTGCATAGGCCACTGATCATTATAAGATCGGGAGACTTTGCCACCGGTCCCGATAGCTCATTAGTAACGGTTACTAAGCCCCTACTGGGAATTTGCAGGAAAATGCAACTATGGTTGATATCTATTTTACACATTAAGCTCTACTTTAGTGGAAATTCGAATTTACTTGATTTTCACAGCTATACACGAAGCGTGGAAATTAACTGTGGTCAGAGTGTTGATGGTGAATTTTGGGTTTCAGTCGCTGTACTGAAGTTGGCCAAATGTAACTGATGTGGGAAGTGCGAAAGAAAAGCCTATACCGCTACAGTAAAGATCTCAGCTGCACCGAAATGTCCATTTATCAGTAGCACAAATCCTGCGAAAACACAGATTCTCTCAGTGCGTGTGAGATAGACTCCGATGACAACGATTGAGTTAATGACAACGAACAACTACCATCTATATACCTGTGTATTTGTGACACTACATCCCGTTATGATCAACGATGTGGGTTTAAAAACTAGTCAGTGGACAACAAGACAGACAAGTATCAAATAAAACAATAATATAATATGTAATCACATCGTGAACAGTCTTGTTGTGAATATTTTCGTTTGATTCAACAGGCTGCATATTATCGAAATTACAAAACCATTCGACACTTACTTTTGCCAATTACTGTATCTTGATTCATAACTATATCATGTATTGCATCTATTAAATCACGGATAGTTACAGTGGGTAAACACGAGTGTTAGTCTACATATATAGTTGCGCACGGTTGACAATAAGTGATATTACAATTAACGTATGAGCATAACACGAAATTCTCCATAGGGTTAAGTGTTAAATTTTGATCGCAACTGTACCCAGCAATAATCATCTGATCACATCCATCCTTTTAAAAACTACGTCTGTGTTTCATACTTAATATTTTTTAGAAATATCAGTACGCGCATATCATAATACACAAAATGGCGCCATTTATCCAAAGTACTAGAATCCCCATAGGGCTCAGTGTTAAATTTTGATCACAACTGTAGCCAAAACGAATTAACCGATCACATCAAAATTTTAAAAAATACATGTACCAGTCACATCTAGTAGTTTGGAGAAGTTTCAAATCGCACCGATCACCATACGTCAGATGGCACCATCTATCGTTTTCTGTAAATACGAAACGCTCTCTAAATTATGTTGACCCCGATTTAGGCCGACCCGCCAAAATTCAAGAATGGAAACAAGTGAATCCTGAAAACACACCTACTAGGCATACATAATCCGTTTTCAGATCGCTTTTAACAAACCAAAAATGCAAAATGACATAAGGAATCCGACTACTTGAGTGTAGATGAATGTTACTTTTATTGAAAAATATAACAATAATTGCAAATATAAGGGAATTTATTTTAAATGTCAGGATTTTGTGTGGTACTATGCTTGTTATACCCCCCGCAACGAAGTTAGGGGGGGTATACTGGAATCAGCTTATCGAGCCGTCTGTCGTCCGTTGTCCGTGAACACAAATTTGTGCGGAGTTTTTCTCAGTCGTTTTTGGGTCAATTTTCGTGAAACTTGGCATAGACATCAACCACCATGGGAACCTGTGCACCTGCGATTATGACGTCTGTCGGACTTTTTTTGGTGGAGTTATCCCCCCCCCTTTTTCGACTTACAAAATTTAGCAACATGTATAATTTTGTCCGAGCTTTTATTCCTACATTCGGTCAATTTTGTTTAAACTTGGCACAGATATTTAGTACCATGGGAACCTGTGTACCTGCGATTATGACGTCTGTCCGACATTTTTTGATGGAGTTATCCCCCTTTTTCGACTTAGAAATTTTTTTGCAACATCCTTAATTTTGTCCAAGCTTTTATTCCTACATTTATAGGTCAATGTTATTGAATCTTGGCACTGATATTTAGTACCATGGGAACCTGGGATTATGATGTCTGTCTGACTTTTTTTTGTGGAGTTATTCCCCTTTTCCGACAAAAGAACATTTTCGCAACATGCATAATTTTGTCCAAGCTTTTATTCCTACATTTTTCAGTCAATAGGTTTAAGATTACGGTTAGGGTTGTACATCTGCAATGGGAACTGTTATTTTATTATTTTAACTAAATGTTTAATGACATGTGAAACATCTTAGTATTTAAAAAAACACGGGGGGTATCCTTAGTCCCATTGGGACAGTCACACCTCTAGTTATACTTAGCTGGATGGGCATGTATCCCAATTATATAATGGTCACCTTTCCCGGCTCTTTACGTACATGGTAGATCCAAAACATAAGAAAGTATGTAGGTCATACCAGGAAATGATTATAGTCCCATAGCAGGTGCTATCATTAACTGATATAGGACTATCAATATTTCCTGATAGGACATTTGCTTAAGTTTTTGGATCTAACATGTGCGCAAAGAATGGAGAAAGGTGTCCACTATATAAATGGGATATGTAGCCATCTAGGTAAGTAGAACAAGGGTGTACGTCCCATCTGGAAATTTACCACAACAAATCCTGATAAATAAAATAACTTGACTTTTACTATCAATTATTGCTATAATTTTCAATAAAAATAACATTTGTATACACTCAAGTTCAAAGATAATCGATGTACATATTAACAAATTATTCTCACTTCAAATGGCGTTCATCCCTGTTGGCATCACAATCTGGCACAAGGCTAGTATTTGGCACGATGCCAAAATTTTGGGAACTATTTCCCAGGATATAGTCTTCAAACTATTGCATCCCTGCTGACGTCACTATTTGGCACAATGCCAGCATTGTCAAGCTATTTATCCACCTGATAACGTCATTGGTGCAAAGCAAGAGTTATCATATATAATAAAACACATATTGACTGCCATGGGTGGAATAGCGGGTGCTATTTTCCCTCGATGGTGTCTTCTGAACAGCAAGCAGGTCTATATTGACTGTGGCCTCGGTCAATAGACATACTTGCTGTTCAAAAGACACCATCGAGGGAAAATAGTTCCCTTCCAGTAAATATAGCTATTCCACCCAAGGTGTATACTATTTCATAGTAGCAATATCATAACTAGGTTCTCCATACTGCTCAGAATTCGAACATTGAACAGGCATATTACGGATGTACATGGTTCAAATTCCATGATGATATTGAATCCAATGTTCAATTCTTATATATATTTACCATATTCACAGACAAGATGTGACTGATAACCCAGACAACTGTGCTGAGATAGAAGAAAAGTTGGCATGCGAGGTGTCCTTAACAGAGTGTCCCATGCCTGCTAGAAACATAATAGAGTCACCTGACATGACGGATGTGGACCTTCATTTGGGTTAGTATATATAGCAGAAATTGTGTGTTTATCCAATGCTCAAGTCACACTCGGATGTAAACAGATTTCTATATGTGTATGATATATATGTACGAGGATATACCCCTTTAAATAGCACAACTCATATAAATATATATCTAAATAGCCTGTGTGTGTTACACCAACTGCCAATTAGGTCATGCATTTCATATCCCTATAAACATGCCATAACCGATGTCATATCATCTTGACCTACATTACTAAATGTGGTATATAGAATCACTGGGGCGTGATATGTGAGTGCACAGCCATCCATAGACTAATCCATCTACAATTCACTGGAAGAATATTGGGCTAACTTACAGTGCTTCAAGTATGATATAATAGCCATCATATATACATGGTTAAGCAGCATCACTAATGAATTGAATCTCACAAGTACATTTTCATCATATAATGCCACTAGCTGAACAAAGAGTCCTGTGGCTTCTTTTGGCGTTAGGGCCCTCTGGCCCCTTTGTGCGCAGTTTTATTTTCAGTTCAGTTCAATTTGTTTTGTTTTTTAATTAGATTTTTTTTAATTTTTTTTTTTTAGATTGATCTCCTTGTCAGGGTACCCCAAGTCACCACACCAAATTTGGTTGAAACTGGTCTAGGGGTTTGGGAGAAAAATCCAAACAGACAGACAGCTGGGCTTTTAATATTCAGTATAGGAGGGGCCTGCAGCCCCATTGTGCAATAAAGGACTGGGTTCCTGTGTGTGCTTTGTGCACATTTAGACCTAAATATTCACATAGGTTCATATTTGACTTGTAATAATAATATATTAATAATGGTGCTTATATAGTGCCGATCCCCGTGAGGGCCCTAAGCGCTTCACATCATTACCCCATCTGTTGAATAATGCCGAATCTTCTGCATGCTGCCATCTACAGGCGCTTCACAAGAGCGGCTTACTTACCCAAAAACCAGGTACTTATCCCTTTGGAGAGTATATGTAATGTCATATGCATGACATCATGAGTAAATTTAACGTCAACGTCATAGCAATAATTATTAACAAGTTCGGGTCAAAAGGGTCCAATAATTTGTTTTAATTTATGTGCATTTTTTGTTAACGTGTGTTATCATAATCGATTGCACTTATATATTTGGGACATTATATTAATCAAAATAACTCCTATACAAATCATTTGTAAATCAGATGATTTATTGAAAAAATATTACCCAAAAACCAGGTCCTTATCCCTTTGGAGAGTATATGTAATGTCATATACATGACATCATGAGTAAATTTAACGTCAACGTCATAGCAATAATTATTAACAAGTTTGGGTCAAAAGGGTCCAATAATTTGTTTTAATTTATGTGCATTTTTTGTTAACGTGTGTTATCATAATCGATTGCACTTAATAATATACATTTGGGACATTATATTAATCAAAATAACTCCTATACAAATCATTTGTAAATCAGATGATTTATTGAAGTTATGTCTACATAAAATAACTCTTCCTGAAACGACATATATGTCGTTCTACTCCTCAACCGATAGACGACATATATGTCGTTCTACTCACCAAAGGGTTAAATCTCGTCTAGGTACGATGAAGCGAGCACAGTGCAATTGACCTTGCCCAAGGGTCACAACAACCTGACATGAGATTTGAAACAGCATGTTGCTCTATACAGCACACGCCGCTTAATCCGGCCAAGCCATTGTTGCGGAGACGATAGTCCACCAGCCGGGTGCAAACTCATGTCGTTGCATTAACACCATTACAAATCCAACACTCTAATTTCAACATATTTTGGTCTGACGTAACATTCCAACTATTGAACATTTTGACCAGAGTTGGGGAGGGTACATATGTAATATCTCCAAACCCCTCCTACTGCCACTTCTCTGATTGAGATATACCTCAACTCCGATGACGCTTGAAAATCAGTCCCAATTTCCGCCTATGTCTGGGATCAAATCTCTCTCTCTCTCTCTTTAAGAAAAAGCCATTGGAAAGTGTGAAGACCTTCTTCTGTCGCACATTGACCTTACTTTAGCCTTGTTGCCTCATTTCAATT
Organism: Siphonodentalium dalli; assembly: GCA_032622095.1. Taxonomy (NCBI): domain Eukaryota; kingdom Metazoa; phylum Mollusca; class Scaphopoda; order Gadilida; family Siphonodentaliidae; genus Siphonodentalium; species Siphonodentalium dalli. The sequence continues at coordinate 93,264,219 of CP136069.1, forward strand.
GAAACGATGAGAATACACCATGTAATATTATGGTGTAAAACATATTTACCCCACTTAAGCTGCACTTTAATAGCGAGACCGGTGAAAAACTGGGATATATTACTTAACAAGATATCGGTTACACACATATCCCCTGTATAAAACTATTATATATATATAATAATAATAATAAATAGTTTTTATATAGCGCTTTATCCAGATGGCCCAGAGCGCTAACATTCCTACTAGTACCCTGCCATCTATCACACGTGATATACATATAGAATACACACATAGTAGCTGAGAATACAAAATTTCACCACAAGTGGTGAAAATTTTGTACTCTCGGCTACTATGCGTGTATTTTGTTTATGCCATAATTATAATTTTTGTAATTTTGTTCGCGAATTCAACTACCCCGCTGTTTACTTTGAATGTGTATCCTCACCCAGAGACACAAACACGACACTATAAGGAATGTGCGTCACGCGTAGTGATGCTTACATTAACGTCATGACGTCATCCTATTTCTGAGCGATCAGTCACTTGGAATTATCATTCATATGTTTCCTAGTTAGTATAGCACTAGCAAGCTACATTTGATTGAAATTCATGAAATTTTCCTCATATCTAATTGATATCATGACAATTTCAAATGAATGTGACATAGGAACTATTTTGCTAACTACGATGTAGTTCTACTATGGGTATACACGTTTAACACATGAAATTACGTTTGAAAATTTACACCCACAGTAGAAATTTATACCCACAGTAGGAAGCTGTATACCCACAGTAGGGTGTAAAGATGAAATTTACAAAATAGGTGTTGTACACACAATAGAACAGACAATTATGGTATAAACACACTTTACACACCACATACCTATATACACATACATCAAAATAATTAAACAACATCTGAGGTAACTTCCCCATAGTGAGCACAGAATAATTCACTCTTTAACAAGTGAGTTCCAAATATTTGGCGCATACAAATCAAATGCTCTATCGCCATAAGTTTTCAAATTTTTTGATGGAATATCCAGCTTGTGCCTTTGACCTCAGATTCATAGGTGAAACATACATACTTAAAAGTTTATCAAAATATAGAGGCAATACAGGGAGAATGCTTGAACTAGATTTTGATTTTTTATAACAGAATGACGCACACTTGTAGTCTATACGTGCACGAATAGGAAGGTAGTGTAGTTCTTGTAGCAATGGTGTTACATGTGAAAATTTTGGTTTGCGGGAAACAATCCTTGCAGCAACATTAATTACTTTTTGCAATTTATCCAAGTGTTCAGTTGTGATGCCGGCGAGAATGGCATTACAATAGTCTAATTTTGAAAATACAAATGAAGAAACAAGTGTCTGTGAGCATGTCTGTGTTAAACCGACATAGTGCGACCATCGGTCATCCTATTGCGGAAAAATATACAACCATCTCCGTCATAGTTATCTTGCCCACTGAACTATATGGTATATTCCCAAATTTAACAAGGAAGGGTTAACAAACCCGCATTGAAAACGGTACGAAAATTCTATGGTACATTTTATCATGTTTCATGACCTGTAACCTCTGATGACATCATCTCCAAATGATCATTTAAATCGAAGCCAGATAGCTAATTCTCACTTTTTCCCTTGTTAATGGAAGGACCAACATCGAAGCTAAGTGTTGACAGTTTTTTGTGTTATACAAAAAACATTATATCCGTTGATTATTATTGTTGTGTGCAATTGACTCGCTTTGCTATAGCGTTTTATATTTTCACAGTTGGCTTGTCAGTTCGTGTGGCCGCCTCGTTTCGTTTTAAAGAAATTTTGTCGTCCATGTTTTTAAACAGCCGAGAACATTCATAACCGAAAGCATCTTTTATATTCTTTATAATATTTGTCACGGACGAATAATAGATGCACATTTGGATATGACTAAAGACGCTCAGAATCTTTATAGCAAGAATCGATTGCACACAGGTGCGACTTATTCTATGGTCGAAGGGAAATGCCACGTGCGAGGCTTGGATAGTAACAGTATCACAAAATTAGGTGACTTACTTTCAGCCGTCTGACGGCTTGGTAAATTGTAGCTACAATTTTATTTATAAGAGAAAGCAGTCGTAGTCTGGTGTACAACTGACGGAAGCAGTATGAAAATCTTGTGAACTCGGATTGTAATATCCCGAGTGTAAATTGGCACTTGTTAATAAATTTTATTTCATAAATTAACCTACCTCATATGGCTCAGATTATATCACTTTAACGCTTCGCCTCAACTTGCATCGTTCCGTTTCCGGTGTGGCTTTTTTAAATTACCCACTTATGTGACGTCACACCGGAATACCCCTGCCTACATCAGTTTATTGACTTTGTGTCCTCGAAGCAACATCGTTTCTAATCATTCGTCTATATTATGACGGACTCTGTTCACATTATAAGCCTCTGGCTTGGTGAACGACACTTTATATGAGGATTATACAGTATGTGTATGCCTCGTATTTTGGCCAGAATATGGCCTCATTTGACAAGAGTTTTTTGTCTTTGTCCGCGGGAAAAATGGCGGAAAATTCGTGGTGCAGTATAGCCTAATTTGGCTCAAGCACCTCGTAGATCAAGATTCAAGATGAAGATAAAGGAACAGAAATCCTCAGTGCTAGTGCCAGTACGGAATAGACTAGACACGGACTCTTTCTCAGGCTGTCAGCTCAGCAGAATCATTCCCTTGAAATCTCTTAACAGAGAAATGGGACAGTCCACTTTGTTAGTGCCTCTGGGCCAAGACATATAGGACTTCGTCGAGTTTACACTCTGACGGTAATTGTGTCTGATGTAGAATCAGAACGCTCAAATCGTGGCGAAAAGCCGACGTTAGAGCGAGTCTCAGCGAGACGTTTATGATGCAATAGTATCCCTGAAAACTCTGACAGAGAGATTTTGATACGTGTACTGACGAAAAGGCCGGAGAAGAACGAAACAATACAATGACTATTCGTATTCAAACTCCAACAAAATCTGTATCAGCTCCTGGTTTCATATCAGAACGCTCTATCACAGCGAAAAGAGCAGCGATACTATACAATCGATCTATATATTCCTCATAAATATAATATGAGAGAATATGATATTGAAATTACGTGTGCTTCTATGTAGATATATAGAAATATTCAACACAAAAAAGCATCAGGCGCGCAGCTCTCAGCGCATGACGTCACTTGTTTATTTATAGGTTCGGAACTGAACTGAATTAATTATGAACATATAGGCCTATAGAGATATATAGCTAATCTTGGCTTATCATTACTGAGGACAGTCAGTCGCTACTTACATATGTACGGTTTGAGCGAACTGGTTCCACAGTTTTATATTTTTACCAGCTGTCTTTTCCTGTGTCAAAGGACGCAGAAGAGTTCTTAAATATTCCTTTATTAGCTGAGATAATGTTCTTGAAAGTGAATTGCCAATAACATGATTCGAAGCAATTATACTTGCCGAGAGAAACATAAGAAAATATACACTCAGTGTATCTCCGCTGATGAAGGCCAGTTTTTATTATTGGGCAACTATATTATAGTATTAAAAAATGACGTTTTTCAACTTCAAGGTTCAAATATACATTCACAGCCGTATAAAAGTCTGCTATTTTTGTTGCTAGACAGCAGTATATGACCAGTATATATGAGCTAGCTACGGAGCCTATACGCTGCTTACTTATAGAGTCTTAGATCTATGACGAAAACTCTTAATCGTGAGTCAGGGTTATATGTAGACCAAGATACATGGAAAACTCACATTAGAGATATACCTTCTCTATCGACACATTATCATGACTAATACGGTCGCCCGGGGGGGGCTGCATTTCGCCATAGTTTTAGTGAGATGTTAGTAATTATTGACCTTAACAGACACTTGCATGTCTGCATTATCCGAATACCAATGTTACCATTGGCCGTAATCAATCCTCGGTGACGTCTTCGGACCTGAGATGCGTTGAACAAAAAAACTTCGGCAAGACTTAGTGCCGGTAATTCAGATTCCCGTTAGTGCAAAAGCAATAGGGATATCATTAGCAAGACCGGGCATCACCCAAAGGACAATGAAATATATTGGTACCAGTACATTGTTATCAGAACGTGTGTACTTACAAGACACAATCCCAGTAAGCTGTAACTGTTTACAAGGCGCAATATAAATGCGCGGACATTGTCAATGACCGACTCTAAATCGTATCCAAGAGCAGGAACGAAACATATCGCTGCCGCTTCGTCTCCCATTTCAACTTTTTAACACATCGTTTTAAAAAGCAAATATGAAATATGAGAGTCATTCGTCTAATGAGCTATATGTTGACAACAGCCAATCATCGATAGGCCAACTGCGGCACAATAATAGACGTTCCCCGACGGAAATGAAACTTTCGTTTCGTCTCCCATTCCAATTTTGGGAAAACGAAAACAGCTATTTTCGGTTTCGTTTTGCTATAAGAACTTGACATAAACACAGACAACGAATAACTTCGTTCTTATTGAATTATGTACATTATATATAGTTCAGGGAGTTAATTATTGTGTCCATGACATCGAATATTTAACAGTTGCCATTTTTGGAATGGCAGACATGTGTTAAGAGATAAATTCCAGTTTATCTGTACAGTATCAGCTGTACCATTTTCCCCAAAACACATGCAGAGGTGGTGTCTAGGACTATGCGTTTACGTGGGCCATGGCTTATAAGTTTATTATATAGTGAACCAGTCTTGCACACAATTGTTATCATGTGATATAAATATTTTGGTTCAAACATTAAACAAATCTATGTTTTCATCATGGATTGGAAATTTAAAATCTCCCGATGACTTGCATGGAGCAATAGCTTATATTGACAACCCAATTTCGACCAGAAATAGGCATGCATAGCAGTTCCAACTGATGAATTAATGAAATGCCTTTTTCAATAACATCAAGGTGAAACTGAACTCTAACTTTTGTAGGCCTACGGCATTGCAGGATATTCCAACAATAGACAGTTTGGTGCCTTACACGAAGACAATTCTCTATAAAGGCTAATGATTATTTTCCCTTTACTAGAACAATGGTAGTAAATAATGAATCTCAATTGTTCATACATAACACATTTCATGCCAGTTCTATAAAGCATGGTAAGAATTGTGTCTTCATTCAGCGAGACAAGACCGAGAAATGCCGCATATTTTGTCCTCTGTTCCTTAAGATGATAAGGTGTTATTGATATGCAAGCCAGTCAGATTATTGTGCACATTTCAATAATCTACATTCTCTGGGTCTATGGGTCATGGAGAAAACCAAAAAATGCATACATGTAAACAATTTGGAAATAAGACCAAAAAAACATAAACAAATATATATTGGCCCAGTACTAACGGGTCACAAGATATTAATACGGTCTGACTGTGGTCTACCTAATGGTCCAGTATACTGTATATCAACATGACACTTCACATGAAAATTCCAGTTGGGATCACCAACAAGATCGTCCCCCAGCAGAGGCTCTGATCTTGGACTGGGAGAACATGTTTGCATATTTATGCATTTCCTCCCATAGCATTACAAGTTCTGACACAAATGCAAACTAATAATAATTCAATGTCAACTTATCCGAATAGCCACAGTTTCGGCCGAAGCTGGAACTCTTGAATATGTTTTATTTCTCATATGAAATACATTTACAGGATATTGACAAGAATAGATATGTATATACAAACACATGCATATGTAAAATAAATATGTAGTGACATCTAGTCATAGACTAGTATACATTCCAATTACATGACTTCTTCACTCAAAATGGCAAGAAAGAAGCGTACCAAATAAATTTAGAATATTATTGGCAGCATCTGACAAGGGGACATGGTACTAGTACACAACATGGCTATGGTGTGCAAATAAGTCTTAATTCAGCCATTGTAGTGGCATTGAAAATTTACCCTCTCAAGACAGCACTCATGTTCTCTCTTTAATATTTATACCATTACAATCTGCAGTATTAAATCATAGCAGGCTTCATATACATATATATATTTATATATACCTCTACTCTGCCATCAGTAGTGGGCAAACCTGTGTGGCAACAGCCAGTCATACTCAAAATGATTAAAGGTGTATTCAATTAAAGCTTATTCCAGCAAGGAATTTGCCAACATTATTGAGATTGTTAGAACAAGTTGAACAACACCCATTTGAACATGTCACATGGAAAACAATTCCTTCTCACAGCTTTTCTCATTTTTGCATTGATGTGAAGATTTTCAATCTTCATCCATAGATCAGATACATATGTATCTTGGCTAAAATACAAAGTGGTATAAGACATATCAGACATAGCTTGTCAAAAAAACAGGAAATATTGTCCCATGTAATCCCAGCTATAACTGATCGAGCCATATATATACTTGTATACTATTTTCCTAGATAGTTTAGATGATCAATTACTTGAACATTCTACAGACATATGACATATTGTCATTTATTTACAGAAAATCTGTATTGGTCATCAGGAGAATAATAATATTTTTCTGACAATAACGTGAAATTCACAGAGCTCGACAGACAATTTCAAGCTGGATTGTAACTGATTAAGAATGATTATTCTTTCTTGAAGCCCTTTCATGGTCTTTGTTCAAATGTGTTTCGTTAACAAATATTTTGCTGCTGATTTGTCGCATCCAAATACATTCAGAAAGTTATAATTACGTGAGGTTGAATCTGCTACAACTGAAGTGTTGTAGACATTATGAGTGTGTAAATGTTTATAAACCTTGCGAGTTCGCATTATGGATAGATTTCTTTTTTCTGCAGTTAGGCATCAGACATTGAACATGTTTCAAACAATTTTGATGCATTCTAACAAATGTGAGCCGATGATGCTGTGTACATAATTATATATAGTATATATAACTATGGGTTGTATAATATATATACATATGAACTCAAAACCCATCCAGAGGATAACCACCAGATTGGAAAACCTCATCATACCACAGCACGACAAAGCTCTGGAATCAGGAAATATTCTGAGCCATATGAGGTAGGTTAATTTATGAATTTTTTTTTAACAATTTGATTTATCAAGTTATGATTTTATGAATAAATTATACCTACCTCATATGGCGAACCCACCCTCCTCCCCTACGATGAGTTTTTCTTGACTTCTAGGACGCCAAGTTTTAAACTGATGTAGGCAGGGGTATTCCGGTGTGACGTCACATAAGTGGGTAATTTAAAAAAGCCACACCGGAAACGGAACGATGCGAGTTGAGGCGAAGCGTTAAAGTGATATAATCTGAGCCATATGAGGTAGTTATAATTTATTCATAAAATCATAACTTGATAAATCAAATTGTTAAATTTTCCATTGTTCACAATTTGTTGTTTCAACTTAAGTTAACAATATTTATATTATTGTGTTACAATATTGATTTCGTGCTAACCAAGGTTATTCGACAGTCACAATCGATTAGCTTACTGCCGTTAGTTGCCACAGCCAAGGTGCATATCAACATAACACAAAAACATCAGATGTATTTTTTTATTGTTATATATTGTTAGCAATTGTCAGAACTCGGTCAGATACCAAGCTTATCAGGCTGAAAAGTCTCATTCAAGATCACTGAATAAAGATCTGAATGCAAAATGCCGACTTCCCCCATTACACCACTTGTCCAGGTAGGTTGTCTTGGGTGCAGTATGCTGTCCGATCGGGCGCGGACATTAGTGGCTGACCTGTGTACACGCCTTAGTGTGTGCACGTTAAAGAACGCTACTGGAGTCACTGCAGGGTTATAAAGTTACTCGGCCGTGGTAGCACCTGGACCAGTGCATCTACAACCAGAATTGGTTCCTGCACTGTAATATCTACAGAAACAGACAACTGCTTCACGATGTAAGACCAGATACAGAAGAGTTCCTTCCCTGTAGCTCCCCTGGAGGATGCACCCCTCGTTTTGAGGGTCCCACCTTTGAGACCAGGACACTGACACTTGTCGAGAGTGCTCCCCTCATTGGCTTTGCAACTCGGGGCGATAGTCACACCAAACAGGGAGCGGTAGGGGCTACCCATCCAGCCACAATTATTGGGCTCCCTGGATTATCGAACGGGACGCCAATCTGGACTCTCGAACGGGACGCCAATTCGTAACCTTGGGTCGACCGTTGGCGGGTTGGCGTGCCCAGGTACGGCTGTGTTCTGCGCTACTAACACTCACACTACGCCCTCCATCGCTACCAGTTGACATCTCGGCTGGGGGTTCGCCCTGTCCATATTATAATCCTATATGCCTTCGGTCCCTTCTTCCTCCTTGTTGGCCAACTCCATGTCCATGGGCCTGGAATTTCAGTTACTGACCGCCTTCTGATAAACCGCAGCCAGTACTTTCGGGTTTGAACCCTAATGTAAAAGATTATGTTCCCCGATGCCGTTCTAGTAGGAGGCATGCTTGGGACCCTGCCCCTCCTAACAACCCATCGCCAGTTCGGACGGATGGATATCGGGATCGGGACGAGCTGTAGCTCCAGCCCGAGGTGAAAAGGTTTTGGACATTCCTTTGGGGTCACCCATTATATGCGCTCACGAGGGAGCTCAGATCTTTGTTCAGGGGTTCTCTGATACAGACAAGCGTCGCCGTAGCGAAGTGGTTAAATGCCATCGGACTGCAAACTTGGCGACATGGGTTCGACCCAGCTGAGAGATATTCACAAGTTCTATTGTTCTCGGATTGTGCAGAGTTCAACTCCTTGCTTTATAAGTTGTTACTTCTTTCAATGTGCCATCCAGCTCCTGCGAGGTCATGGTCATTGCTGGGATAGAGTGTCGCCTGTGTCGATAGTCTTCAGGAATATTCTTTGGAGGCTGGGTCAGTCATATCACTAAGGGCGGTAATGATACACTGGGTCACTATATGAATCGCGACCGTTAATATTCTTGACTTTCATACCACCTATGGTTGACAAATACCCATATATAGGTATAACAAATATCTTGTCAATATGGTACAGGTGGGCTATATATTTTACGAGGGTGCATCCGCATATTTTTATCTGCAGGTTGCATTCAATTCTAACTAAAATTCAGTTTCGTAGTTAAGAATATATATGAGTCCGTTATACATACTAGAAATATGCTCATCTTCAAAACGCAACTGATTTCCTCTCATCACGTAATTTGCTCCCTGAACACAGTGCGTCAGACTTCTGTGATATCGGCCTTTGGTTCTAATACGTAATTCTTCTTAATGGCACTGTTGTCGGTACACAATAGTTTTGTTTTTCCTGATAGTGCTTGGTTCGAATAGTGGATTCATTTAATATACACGACAAGGTCCATTGCTTACCTCTGAGATCACCACTGCAGGATAATGTGCATCTATGGAGCAACATATTAATACCGTTGTGCACACTTCATACAGACTGAAGAAGATCCTTGCCAGATGCTTCCCCTCATGCGCGATATTCTCTAGCATTGGGTGTAGGATGCAAGATCATATGATCCACCCACTAGATTCGCACTTAGGGCGTTGGTTATCTCAAGAACAAGGTGCAATCGGAGGGGCACCCCATCCGTCCCAGAAGGGCTACCTTGAACCATCGTCCCGTCGGGGGTCAGCCAGAAGAGCAAGAATGGAAAGAACAGAAAACTGGGTCTCTGTATTTCAATAGTCCAACCTAACATCTGTTTCTGTTGGTTTTGGGCTTGTGCCACAATCACGGTGTATGTTTCCTGTTATTTCTCAGTTGGGTTTAACTTTGGAGCTAGCCGGTATTTCAACATATTGAATATCGTCAGGTTGGGAAATGAAAGCCTTCTTGAAACCGTGAAACATATCAAATGCCAGGCTCCAAATGCATTTACTTTTGTGAGCATCGAATGCTGAATCAGGTTAGTCATACAGCACTGTACTTTGAAATGTTCGCGGGAATCATTACGAGAATAGTTTTGGTGGTTCTCATTGAATCTCAAGGCTTGCAACCGCTTGTTGACTACTTTAGCGGACAGTTGATTCGAAGTAGCCTTTCTAAACGGTCTATCTGATTTCTTCTCATCCTATTCTCTTATCTTCTTCTCAATGACATGAGACACATTGACAGCGACGGTTGTATTTTGGGGCTTCATTTAGACCAATCAATTGTTGAATGACTGCTTATGGTCCATAATGTTCAATGATTCATTAGGATTCTCTTGTTCACGTATTCAATGATTTATTACAAATGTTCCGTAATTGGTTGTATGCGCGGGCTAGTGTCCACGCGCTGGTGTCTCCATTGGTATTCACGGCAGTCATCCGGATTCGGTAAGCCTGTAATTCGCTCAATGTTGTGGCTAACTCAGGCAGGCAGGGACTTCCTCTACGGGTCACCTGCCACTGGGGTAATTCCGCAAATAGCTTATTCCTTTACTTCCTGGTTATAGGGTCAACGCAACGTTTCTTGTTTAGTAAACGCTAATACTACACGACCCTATTTGAATCTCCATTATTGGGTCATCTTGGCACATTTGATTCTTCTGGTGCTTTCCAAAAACAGCATTGTAGTGTGCTCTGTCATCAAAGCGACTCTAGGTTTCCTACAACTTGTCTTTTTGGTTCCAAAATGACATGTATGATTCCCTATATGTCGGCTTATGTCAGTATTCTATTATCCATTCAAATTCTTCTGGATATCTTACAGGGGTGGTGCACTCGACCATTTCGGCGAGAGTCTCTTCCCGGTCACTGGCATAGATTCTCGGTCCATGATATCTCAATCCTTATCGACAATGGCATATCTCAGATTAATGGGTGTCTGCGCCCTTTTGGCGCTTGTAGCCGTTTTTTCATCGGGCTAGATCTCGTACTAGGACTCTGCCCCCCCCCCCCCCCTCAAAAATTGACTTTGAGATTGGTTCTATTGTTTTTATAGGGGTCTCCTTTATCCTTTGAGTCATTTGTCTCTGGTTGTTTCTTCATGTCCCTTTTAGGCTGGTTTTTCCTTTATTGTATTTGTCTGCACATGGGGTAGCCCTTTAACTACATTATTGCAAAATCCCCTTCATTTTCTTTTTCTATTTCATCAGGAAATAGATATTTCTTCCCTTCCGGGGGGGTTATATACACATTCCTTGTCCAGCAAAGTACTCAGCTGATACGTTGATAGCCCTAAGCTCCGAAAGGGAGGTCATCTCAGTCTCCATGTCTTTCGGGAACTATCTACTTTATTTGCAGGATATTCAATCCAAGTCACCACTATTTGTTTAGTTTGGGCCCTCTGGTAGCTGGCCAACATGTAATTAGTCTTCTGGTGAAATTACATACATTGGCTTGTGGTGATATTTTATATATTGTGGGTTATCAGGTCAATCCTGTTCTTTGATTGAGGTGCATAGAGGTGTTTATTTTTCCTTGTGGCCTCCACCTGCCAGAAAATTCTATATTATACCATATAGTTCAGTGGGCAAGATAACTTTGACGGAGATACAATATTTTTCAAAATAAGTAAAATATATATCTCCTAGATGTATCTTGCCCACTGAACTCTGAGCTCCCTCCCATGGTTTCACACCCACCCCGCTCACGAGGAATGTCCTAATGGGGGAAAAAGTGAGAATTAGCTATCTGGCTTCGATTTAAATGATCATTTGGAAATGACGTCATCAGAGGTTACAGGTCATGAAACATGATAAAATGTACCATAGAATTTTCGTACCGTTTTCAACGCGGGTTTGTTAACCCTTCCTTGTTAAATTTGGGAATGTACCATATAGTTCAGTGGGCAAGATACTTCTAGGAGATATATATTTTACTTATTTTGAAAAATATTGTTTCTTACTTAGCTCGACCGAAATCGGTCGTGCTATACTGTAACCTCGTTTCAATTTACCGATGAGAATACACCATGTAATCTTATGGGGTTAAAAATATTTACCCCACTTTAGCGAGACCAGTGAAAAATATTAAATAACTTAAAAAAAACTTGGATATATTACTCAACAAAATGACATGTGTGTATTGATTTCAGTTACACACATATCCCATTTGCTTATTTAGTAATTGAATAATTAGTGCTCATTATCTAGACTATATATGTTTTTTTTATATATTTTAAAGCACTATGTCGGTAGATATACAAAAATATGATGTCACTCCAAGTTGGCTTATATGCGATATAAAACTTAGCGTGATATATATATCTTGTAAACTGTTGTAAACAGAAAAAATGAGAATATGGCATTCCCCTTCATATGTTGTTTAAGCCCATAACATATATATGAACACTATGCCCAGAACACAACATATTATAAATACAGAGTTATGATGAGGTCGACGTAAGTGGGGTATGTTATGTTGAGCTAAATGGTCGCCCTATGTCTGTAAAAATAGTTATATATATATTTTAATTGAGCAAGGAGCTCAATAAAAACAAAATTATTACAATTTTTTTTTAACTCAAAAAGTGCATAAAGGGGCCACCACTGAATATATTCTCCCGAATAGAAAGTCAGCTGATTTATTTTTCTAAAATCTGTCTGTAGTTTGGATAATACATAAGTTAGCCCAATAATCTATACCTGTCAATTATATATCAATTAGTCTTTAAAGGCTTTAATAAAATACCCCCAGTTATTCCATCTCACACTTTTAGTCATCTAGGTCAACAAGATTTGTTGTCATTTCGTATTGTGCTGTGTTTTATTTGGATATAAAATGCACGACGCAATTGTCAGTTGACCAATCACTGAACAGAATTTATAGTGTACCACACAGTCACGGGTCTGTAATATTTATAGTGTACCACACAGTTACGGGTCTGTAATATTTGTTTTACGAAATGTACTTTTTCATCATTTCAGACACATGTGTTGTAAGGAATTTGACAGTATTCTTGTATGATGAGATTGACAATTGTAGGACTATCGATCCTGTAACGATATCCGTCTGTCATGGTCTGTGTTCAGCTTTAGTGACAATGCGTGATTTTCTTCCCCATATAACATACGACATCGATCCGAATAGAATACACACAAAACCACCAAGATGTAGATGTTGCACTGGAGATGTTATGAGGCCGTTGTTAACGGCTAAAGCTGTATGTCAACCTCACAACAAGAAGCAGCTGCTACACTATCCTGTCTACAGTAACTGTCGGTGTGGATAAATGGTAAGCATTGATCAATTTGTCGGTATGTCACGAAGTTATTTAATCATTTTGTGAGAAAACAAAACATGTGCATGCCATATACTGAGTTTGTGCCTCCATAACTCTAATATATATAGAAACCAGTACCAGTAATTGTATATACGTTTCCCAAATCTCGATGAAGGGCTTCCTTTTAAGGATGCCCCCACAGCCGAGGTGGTTGCATGGGTCGTGGATTTTTAAGCTTGATCCCGTTTGAGGGACATCTCAATGTGCCATTCCGATGGACACATGGCCATTTCGATAAGAAATGAGAATTTGTTCACACTCACTTTAAAGCATAGCACATATGAAACAATGAACACTCATACTGCGTCCGTGTAGTACTCATACTGGGTCCATGTAGTCACTCATACTGCGTCTGTGTAGTCACTCATTCTGGGTCCGTGTAGTACTCATACTGGGTCCATGTAGTCACTCATACTGCGTCCGTGTAGTACTCATACTGGGTCCATGTAGTCACTCATACTGGGTCTGTGTAGTACTCATACTGGGTCCATGTAGTCACTCATAATGCGTCCGTGTAGTCACTCATACTGCATCCGTGTAGTCACTCATACTGCGTCCGTGTAGTCACTCATACTGCGTCCGTGTAGTCACCCATACTGCGTCCGTGTAGTCACTCATACTGCGTCCGTGTAGTCACTCATACTGCGACCGTGTAGTCACTCATATTGCGTCCGTGTAGTCACTCATACTGCGTCCGTGTAGTCACTCATACTGCGTCCGTGTAGTCACTCATACTGCGCCCGTGTAGTCACTCATACTGGGTCCGTGTAGTCACTCATACTGCGTCCGTGTAGTACTCATACTGGGTCCGTGTAGTTACTCATACTGGGTCCGTGTAGTCACTCATACTGCGTCTGTGTAGTCACTCATACTGCGTCCGTGTAGTCACTCATACTGGGTCCGTGTAGTCACTCATACTGCGTCCGTGTAGTCACTCATACTGTGTCCGTGTAGTCACTCATACTGCGTCCGTGTAGTCACTCATACTGGGTCCGTGTAGTCACCCATACTCGGTCCATGTAGTCACTCATACTGCGTCCGTGTAGTCACTCATACTGCGTCCGTGTAGTCACTCATACTGCGTCCGTGTAGTCACTCATACTGTGTCCGTGTAGTCACTCATACTGCGTCCGTGTAGTCACTCATACTGGGTCCGTGTAGTCACTCATACTGCGTCCGGGTAGTCACTCATACTGCGTCCGTGTAGTCACTCATACTCGGTCCATGTAGTCACTCATACTTCGTCCGTGTAGTCACTCATACTGCGTACGTGTAGTCACTCATACTGTGTCCGTGTAGTCACTCATACTGGGTCCGTGTAGTCACTCATACTGGGTCCGTGTAGTATGTCACTCATACTGCGTCTGTGTAGTACGTCACTCATACTGCGTCCGTGTAGTCACTCATACTGCGTCCATGTAGTCACTCATACTGTGTCCGTGTAGTCACTCATACTGGGTCCGTGTAGTCACTCATACTGGGTCCGTGTAGTCACTCATACTGGGTCCGTGTAGTACGTCACTCATACTTCGTCTGTGTAGTACGTCACTCATACTGCGTCCGTGTAGTCACTCATACTGCGTCCGTGTAGTCACTCTTACTGCATCCGTGTAGTCACTCATACTGCGTCCGTGTAGTCACTCATACTGCGTCCGTGTAGTCACTCATACTGCGTCTGTGTACTCACTCATACTGCGTCCGTGTAGTACTCATACTGCGTCTGTGTAGTACTCATACTGGGTCCATGTAGTCACTCATACTGGGTCCATGTAGTCACTCATACTGGGTCCGTGTAGTCACTCATACTGCGTCCGTGTAGTCACTCATACTGCGTCCGTGTAGTCACCCATACTGCGTCCGTGTAGTCACTCATACTGCGTCCGTGTAGTCACTCATACTGCGTCCGTGTAGTCACTCATATTGCGTCCGTGTAGTCACTCATACTGCGTCCGTGTAGTCACTCATACTGCGTCCGTGTAGTCACTCATACTGCGTCCGTGTAGTCACTCATACTGCGTCCGTGTAGTCACTCATACTGCGCCCGTGTAGTCACTCATACTGGGTCCGTGTAGTCACTCATACTGCGTCCGTGTAGTCACTCATACTGCGTCCGTGTAGTCACTCATACTATGTCCGTGTAGTCACTCATACTGGGTCCGTGTAGTCACTCATACTGGGTCCGTGTAGTACGTCACTCATACTGCGTCTGTGTAGTACGTCACTCATACTGCGTCCGTGTAGTCACTCATACTGCATCCGTGTAGTCACTCATACTGCGTCCGTGTAGTCACTCATACTGCATCCGTGTAGTCACTCATACTGGGTCCGTGTAGTCACTCATACTGCGTCCGTGTAGTCACTCATACTGCGTCCGTGTACTCACTCATACTGCGTCCGTGTAGTACTCATACTGCGTCCGTGTAGTACTCATACTGGGTCCATGTAGTCACTCATACTGGGTCCATGTAGTCACTCATACTGGGTCCATGTAGTCACTCATACTGGGTCCGTGTAGTCACTCATACTGCGTCCGTGTAGTACTCATACTGGGTCCATGTAGTCACTCATACTGGGTCCGTGTAGTCACTCATACTGGGTCCATGTAGTCACTCATACTGGGTCCGTGTAGTCACTCATACTGCGTCCGTGTAGTCACTCATACTGCGTCCGTGTAGTCACTCATACTGCGTCCGTGTAGTCACTCATACTGCGTCCGTGTAGTCACTCATACTGCGTCCGTGTAGTTACTCATACTGCGTCCGTGTAGTCACTCATACTGCGTCCGTGTAGTACTCATACTGGGTCCATGTAGTCACTCATACTGGGTCCATGTAGTCACTCATACTGGGTCTGTGTAGTCACTCATACTGCGTCCGTGTAGTCACTCATACTGCGTCCGTGTAGTCACTCATACTGCAGCCGTGTAGTACTCATACTGGGTCCATGTAGTCACTCATACTGCGTCGTGTAGTCACTCATACTGCGTCCGTGTAGTCACTCATACTGCGTCCGTGTAGTACTCATACTAGGTCCATGTAGTCACTCATACTGCGTCCATGTAGTCACTCATACTGCGTCCGTGTAGTCACTCATACTGCGTCCGTGTAGTCACTCATACTGCATCCGTGTAGTACTCATACTGGGTCCATGTAGTCACTCATACTGCGTCCATGTAGTCACTCATACTGCGTCTGTGTAGTCACTCATACTGCGTCCGTGTAGTCACTCATACTGCGTCCGTGTAGTCACTCATACTGCGTCCGTGTAGTCACTCATACTGGGTCCGTGTAGTCACTCATACTGTGTCCGTGTAGTCACTCATACTGCGTCCGTGTAGTCACTCATACTGCGTCCGTGTAGTCACTCATTCTGCGTCCGTGTAGTCACTCATACTGCCTCCGTGTAGTAGAGCCAATTTCGAGTTGAATGAATCTTGAGTCGTTCTGTTGAAATAGCATTTATTTATAAATTGAAAACTATTGGACATTCCGGTATAATTGGATGCAGTCCACACAGCAATCGGAACTCCGGTTGTTATACATGGAATTGTGACTTAATGATGGAGTTCCTGAACATAAAGTAACATAGCACAGTTTAACCATATCTTATATACACATCAATCATCATGCACAGGTGGGAGTTTATAACGACAAGAGATTCGATTAACATATTTTCATTATAAAATATCCGATCAACACAGTGGCATTAACAGTTTGACAAATGTAGTAATTAAAAGCAAAGCTTAGAATTAGGTGTGATGAATGGTAATTAATGATCACTCGCTTGGCTGAGAATTGACAAGTTGCATATGAAAAGCCAGCTGATTGATACAAAGAATATGTTGGAATTGTGAAAAAGCCTAATCTAACAAAGAAATGAACCAAATGTGAATGCTATAGAAATGAACCACACACTGATACAGTCAAACAAATTTAGATAAAGAATGAAATAATAGTAAAAATAAATGTGACTGTGACAGTACACTCTTCTCCGGGTGAAATGGTCCCACAGTTTCTCTTTTTTCATGAATTTCAGCACTGCCCATAATAAGATTTTTCTTCCAACAATGTCATTCGGTATTGTCGCTGGTTCTATGGGCAGCCTAATTAACACGAACTTAAATATTTGAAGATATCTTCAATTCATTTTAAGATATCTACAAATCGATTTACAGATATCTTCAAATCGAATTGAAGATATCTTCAAATACAGACTATATTTGAGGATAAGTGCAAACTTGAAGATTTGCAGATATCTTCAAATATTTGAAGATATCTCTAAATAGTTGATGATATATCTCTAACAATTTGAAGATAATTTGCAAATATTTGAAGATATATGCAAATATTTGAAGATATATGCAAATGATTTGAAGATATCATTTCCTGATATCTCTAAATGATTTGAAGATATGTAAAGATCATTAAATTGCACATATCCATAAAAGAATTAGATATCTCTAAATATTTTAAGATATCTTCAAAAATTTGCTGATATCTCTAAATATTTGAAGATATATTAAAACAATTGGAGATATCTGCAACTATTTGTAGATATCTTCAAATATTTGAGTTTATGTTAATTTGGCTGCTCATATTAGAGGAGCGGCCAAATCCAAAAAGGGCCTTAGTTTTTGAGATACCCCTACCCTCGGTAGAACAAGTTGAAACCAACTTTTTCTGAAAGGTAAATATATATCATTTATGAAAATGATTCTTGGCCTTGCCGGAATTGGTGGCAGCTATGTATGGTAAGACTATTTGTGAAGGTACCTACCGAAAAATAAGCCTGTTTTCAGCGGTTGGCCAGCTATACACAATTGGTTAAAAGTTAAGCACATCACCAAAAACAGAATGTTCTATTTGTTATTATGGGGTACATGGTGATACTAGATCGGAGCGTTGTTATTTTTTCTGGTTTGTTTGAGATTTCACGACGTCATGGTGGAGAATGTAACGTTATGCGTCAAAACATCATGACGATTCAGAGAAACTGTCGCCCGTCAACTCTGTACAATACTAGCACGCTGGATTGAGCTTATCATATCATATATGTTTGGAAACAATGGAGAATTTTCTACCCGGAGGTATTAAGTTTATTTTCCTGACCCTACAAATTTAGCAATAATAGGCAAAAACTTAACCCTCCCCCAATGTCATAAAATGTTAAATATAGCCATCGCCGGGGATTGGATCCCATAATGATAGAATAGAGCGTAGTATTTCCTTTTACTTAGTGTAGAACACACATAACAAGTGTAAAATGCAAATTTCCAACCATATTCACTATTAGATAAGTATCAAACTCCAAGATGGCGTCCAATATGGCATTCAGTTTTTATTTTAAGACTTAGTGAAGCGACATACGAAAAATCCTGAAAAGGAACGTCCCAAGTGGTAAAATGTATATTATTTTAATGACCATATAGAATAATATTTCATATGAAACATTAGTTTCACCAATAATACATCTTATCAATTGGAAAAATAAAAGTAAAAAATTTATTCCGCCGTTCAATGTCATAAAATTCGAACCAAAGTTGTCGCTTGGGATTGGAACCACAAATGATCACAGAATGCGCAGTATTTTGTTTTATTTTAAATGTAGAATACACATGCAAATTGGCCAGAGAAATTGCCATCCAAATTTGTTATTAAAAGAGTATCATAATCGAAGATGGCGTTCAATATGGCGGCCAATTTTAAATTCAAGACTTAGTGAACGGACATACGACAAATTCAGAAAAGAAATGTCCCCAGTGGTATATTATATATAATTATACTGACTACATAGAACATTTCATATCAAACATTAGATTCAGCATTGATCTTTATTATCAATTGATGAAATAATTAGACAAAAACTTGATCACCCCTACAGTCACAAACTTCCACACAAATGGGCCACTGTGGATTGTAGTACAGGCCAAAAAGAAATGAGCATACATTTTGGATTTCATTTGTGCTGAATACGATAAAGAAACAAAAAGT
Organism: Siphonodentalium dalli; assembly: GCA_032622095.1. NCBI lineage: Eukaryota > Metazoa > Mollusca > Scaphopoda > Gadilida > Siphonodentaliidae > Siphonodentalium > Siphonodentalium dalli. Next base: position 93,283,402 of record CP136069.1, read on the forward strand.
TTGAAGTCACACCCACTATTGCGCCATAATGGCGGCCAATATGGCATTTAAGTTTAATGTCAACACTTTGTAAACAACTAGTACGATATGCGGGCAAATAAACGTCTCATGTGTTATTACTTATGTGTATGTTTCCATTATTACATGGCAATTTATTGTTTGCGTGATGACGGAGACCAAAATGTGGTGGTCAACTATAGAAACAAAAAATCAGACGAGCTTTGTCATGTCTCGAATTTATAACACTTCGTGAAAACAAATACGGGAAATCAGGACAAATGACATCTCCATTTGTATATATATTGTGTCGATTCATCACATTCATTTCATTACAATAGTCATATGAAGTAGTAGTTCTGTTATCAACATATCTTTTAATTTGCGAAATAATAAACACAAAACTCAACATTCCTCATATCGAAAGTTAAAACAATGTGCACAAAGGTATCTCTGAGAATCCTAACCAAGAATAAAACAACAAATGCGCAGTTGTAGATGTCATTTAGTGTTCACATGTATTTTTTTTACTATTAATTGTTTATTGTTTTATTATGAATTGTATTGTTAGCATATTGGTGTTTATGCAAATAAATCGTATCGTATCGTTTAGTGCGACATAATTATGTTAGAACCACACTCGCTATAAGATGGATCTCAAAAATACAAGATGGCATCCCATAATTTAGATGTCATTTCAATTTTGCCAAGAAGTACAACAGCCAGAAAAAAGACTTCCTTTTTTGATGCTTTGCGCTGGATTTGTTGTTGAAGTGCCAGTTGTTTTCAACAACCGTTCAAATGGTTTGCTCTGGTGCCGATAGTCGATAAGTTAACTTTTCAATAATACTATTTTGGAATAGAATAACATTAACATATATGTTATCTTCATAAAGATGAGCAACATTTGCTTTTATCAATCATAAAAATTACATGGCTCTGATGGCTTACCATTCAATTAACGTTCAGTGACTAAAGGTTAAACATGACTCCAGTGACGAGATGTTTATAGAGACAGATGGATCTTAGAAATACAATTATTATTCCCATATTTTCATTTAATGAGTCATACAATGTAATTCTATGCATTCACAGCAATGGGCACTTGAGCATGGCATGTCCAGGTTTTCTTGAGAAACAAAAATGACTATTCTGGGTGAACAAGAACACAACACTATACACCAGTGATTTTTAGTTGATTACATCACATTGACTTACACTCAGTTACGTGTATCCCCATAACACACCAGATCGACGACGATGGTGTTATAAATCCCGATCAGTAGCACTGATATGAGGTGCATGTTCAGTGAAAACAACTTTCGAATATCTGCCAGTTTGGGGGTAGGTGGCTTATGTATGGACTGAGTATATTGCTTCCGCGGTAAGATCGGCGCTGTCTTTCCGCCACCCATAAGAATACAATGTATGTCGTGATATGGCCTAGTCGCCATAGACCAAACCGTAAACACAATTTGGATATCTATATATCAAGACTAATGACGAGTGTCTATTGTGAATTGCCTTATGCCTGTCGCCATTTCAATTGTGTTAATAGCCTACAGATTTTCATTACTTACCATTTTATCCATTTCAAATGCCACCAGACTCAAAAGAACCGTGGATAAAACAAACGTTTTAGTGACATTCTGGTTTGCTTGTGAGTTGCGTGATTATGATTATAATCTAACCGCAATCATAAATGCAACACCAATGTGCATGTTCAATGGAGATTATCGCACTATGACCTATGTATCAATAAAATGTATTAGCATGAGAGATTGCTATACATGTATAGTCAGGACTCACGTCCCTAAGAACTAATACAGATATGATATCCGCCGGAGATATAGAAGATTGAATTTTAATTAGTCTTGCCCGGAAACTCAATATCTTCTGTTTGTAACATATATGAATCCGATTGACATTCACAACCATTTAACTCACAAATTAGTCGGGACTAAAATATCAATGTACGGAAAAACATGCACATCAAGCAACATATGGCGAGAACAACTTATATTCATAGGTATGCGGTTTTGCTTTCTTGTTTGATGCTGAGCCGAAACTCGAACGATTATACAAAGCAGCAACCTCTCGATCACTATAACGCCTATTTATAAACCATTGTACGCTGATTGCATTATATGGACATTGTGGTCCCATGTTATGTCATTAAAGAGCATTTTGTGTGTGCGATGATGAATTTCGTGTATCGTTAATAGGTATTTACTATGATGTGTGAACTTTGATTGCTCGTGGACTCATATCCAACTTTGGCAAAACCAGAGATCGATCAGATATCTTATTTACTGGATTTCAAAATGTATGCCATTTTTGTTTTTTGCGTTACTGCATAAAACAACAGATGGTGATTCTGTTATTTAATGTTTCATGTGGCCAAAACTGTCGCAAGGCTCTCTGAAAATGTTGGTGAAAATTCAAAAGGACATGTTAAGGAGGACTGCACATTCAAGACTATCACAGTATATTAATGATTGCAATATGTTAGTATTGAACATTGCAACATCACTTCTTACCGCATAGAGTGCATGATTATTTGTAACGGTCAATGACCATCCTCTATTATTACCAGTTGTCTACATATTGTTTATTCTTTACTTACTTAACGTCCCAAAATGACATCAAATGTGTCAAACAATAGTCAAATGTGCATTGGAGATCAATACACGATACACGATTAGGCAAATTAAACTATTTAAGTCATTCTCGGAATTTCACTAAGTGTTTTTTTATTTTTGGTAGGTTTGTCTTTCTCCAAATATTTGATATAAAGTTCCTGATAATTGTTAAACAAAACAACCTAAACATTCAACAAATTAAAATTTCCATCCAGTATTAATCCTGGGGTGTGACATTTGGAACCTGGTGTAGGATACCACCAAACCAATGGAAAGACACGGCTTACCCGCCCTTACGGAGCTGATCGACCAATTATGGAAGTTAATTTGAGACAATCACGTCAAAGCTTTATCTGAACAAAAATTTGTCTTACCACCATCACTCAAACACAACATATCGACGTCTAATATAAATACACAATCTAAACAATATATAGCTTCAAACTGCCGTATGATACATTTTGACCGACTTCCGTATTCATTGTTCGCAGCGTGTTGGCATTAAAATTAGCCGTCATATTGGGCGTCATCTTGGATTTTGGTTGTCTACTAAGACCAGATGTGGTTGCAAATTTTACATTTTATGTTTCTTCGTTGTATTCAACACAAAGTAATTCCGAACGATTTGCTTAATTCTTTGCATTCTGGACTATAGTCACAAGTGTCGCCATTATGTGGACGTTTGTGACTGGGTGTTGATTACGTTTTTGTTTACTAATTCTCCAACTGATAAGATAGACTAACGGTGAAACTACTGTACCCTATGAGATATCGTCTATGTAGTCACTTCAATGATATACAATATGCCACAGGGGACGTTCCATTTTAGTTCGTTTGTATGTGCGTTCGCTAAGTGGTACAATTAAAATTGGACGCCATATTGGACGCCATTTTGTTGTATCATACTCTTCTAATAGTGAATATGGATGGAAATTCATACCTGTCACTTCGTATGTGTGTTGTACATTAAATAAAACAACATACTGCGCATAATGCTATCACTCGTGGTTCCAATCCCAGTCGATAACTTTATTTCGAATTTTATGACATTGGATGGAGGGATACAGTTCTACCTATTACGGTAGCTTACCAATTGAAAAGATGTATTAATGGTCAAATTAATGTTTGATATGAAATGTTATTCTATGTAGTCACTACAATAATATAGATTTTACCACTGGGGACTTTCCTTTTCGGGATTTTTCGTACGTCGCTCCACAGAGTCTTAAAATAAAAACTGAAGGCCATATTGGACGCCATCTTGGATTTTGATACTCTTCTAATGGTGAATATGGTTGGAAATTCGAATTTTACATTTTTTATGTGTGTTCTACACGAAATAAAAAGAAATACTACGCACTATTCTATCATTCTGGGATCCAATCCCAGGCGATGGCTATACTCAGCATTTTATGACATTGGGGGAGGGGTAAGTTTTTTCCAATTAATTACAATATTTGTAGGGATAGGGTAATAAAATTAATACCTTCGGGTAGAAAATACTCCATTCTTTCCAAACATATATGACAAGATAAGCTCAATCCAGCGTGCTAGTTTTGTACAGAGTTGACGGGCGACAGTTTCTCTGAATCGTCATGATTTTGTTACGCATAACGTTACATTCTCTACCATGACGTCGTGAAATCTCAAACAAACCAGAAAAAATAAGAACGTTCCCATCTAGTATCACCATGTACCACATAATAACAAATAAAACGTTCTGTTTTTGGTGATGTGCTTAACTTTTAACCAATTGTGTATTATATAGCTGGCCAACCGCTGAAAACAGGCTAATTTTTCGGTAGGGTACCTCCACAAATAGTCTTACCATACATAGCTGCCACCAATTCCGGCAAGGCCAAGAATCATTTCCATAAATGATATATATTTACCTTCCAGAAAAGGTTGGTTTGAACTTGTTCTACCGAGGGTAGGGGTATCCGACCACTTTTGGCGTTTGGCCGCTCCTCTATATGGTTCAAATACGCGTTCTTCACCGTCGATGTACTGCATGACATAATACAAGTATCCATTATTTGATTGTGCCGAAAAATCAATTCAATTTCATCTGGATCTCGTTTGTTGTATTTCACTAAACATAAATGTTCTATAAATGGTCCTGTCGATACCTGACAATTTCTTATAGTCCAGATGTGTCCGATGTTTTTGATTTTTGGTTTAACAATTCACTTGCTGTCCATTAGCTTTCCAGTTACTTTCGGTTTCACTATCGTTTTGGAAACGGTTACTGAAACATTCCTTTTGTGTCGATTTCAATCTGACATCTGATGATCGAGTTGTAGTTACTGAGGCAGTGCAATTTCATTTAAAGAATTAGTAGCCTGAGAATATTTGTCTGCAGCGGGATTAATGGCATTGATTCCGTCGATCTTTTGTAGTGTGATATGTTTGTGTACTCACTGAATCTGAAAAATCATATGCGACTGTGTCACCACTACACCGAATGGTGAAATTAATTGATCTCTTCTCTGTCTCCTTCTTTTGGATAAACTCCTCCATGCGAATTCTGTCTCTGAATATGTTTGATGCAGACTTAAATGTTTGTGTTACATGTACCTTCTTCCAGTTTAGTGACAGCGACACATCTCCATTATCTGTCTTTAGTACCCAGTCGAGTCAGTGGTTTTAAAGCTCAGATGACACCAGGGTGTTAATGGCATTGTCCGGTGGTATCAACTGTGCCATTCTTTTCTTCCGGGAATGTTGTGTTGCAGTTGGGGAAATAGCAACACTGCCCACAAATTTAGTAGAGCTGATTTTGTGTCGAATAAATGTTTAGACGTTCTCATGCACAGAGGCGTGTCGTTAAAATGAGTAAAATAAAATTTAAAAATATATCAGTTAAAACGAGCTCACCACTTTAAACAATGCATCGCTAAACAATACATATCTGTTTACTATTTCAGATACCTCCTCACTTCTAAGTGCCATAATTCACAAAAGCCTGAACCAGTTCTTAAATCTCCAATGCCAATCGATTGAGTAAAAGCTATATTTTCCAATTACAATACACAATTCTAGGATAACCTGTTCCAAAACTTCAAAAATAGATGGTGAACACAAAAATATCACAGAACGCCAGCTATAGGGTCCCTCTTTATCACACGAGATAATGTACCATTCATCTAAAAATCGATTAGTATTAAAAAAAAAAAACCACCAAAAATTCTTCATGTATCGACAGATCTATTTGAATCTATATGTCACTATTCTTTAACTATATGTTAACAATTATTTTGTAATTAGTTTTGCATTTGAAAATGAACTCAATAAACCATTGGCAAGCAGGCAGTGAGAATACTGATAGTTGATTGGTTAATTAAACCAGCATGTATTTTGTATACTCTGAATTACCTTCGTAATTATTGTTAAATAATAGCCAGGTCCCTGCTCATATAGCCCAGACTGCTATTATCCAAATCGGCTATGATGACATTCATGTATATATTCATGTAGAGCTCAGATTGTGACATGACATAACATGACTGTTATACTAGTATCACTTAAAGGGAGACTGTACCTAAATCTAGTGAGTTATGGGACCATCTCATACTATACATAACAGAAAATATCCAATAAAAGAATCAATATGAGTCAAGAATGAGAGTTAAATACAGTAATGCCCTATGTAATCGGCTCCTTAACCACAGCAGAATTATGGGTAACTTTTCAGGATTTAGTCGGAAATATGGCTTGTTGCCATTCATCGGAAAGCTCTCGTGGAGAGCTTTCCGATGAATGGCAACAAGCCATAAATCCTGAAAAGTTACCCATAATTCTGCTGTGGTTAAGGAGTCGATTACTTAGAGCATTACTGTAAATCCATGTGTATGCAAACAACCATGTACAACAACCTGATAATTATAACGAAAATGGGTAAAATGCTTAAGCCATTAACTCATTTTCATTATAATTAACATGTTGTTTTACATCGCTCATACATAAGTGTATTTTGCAATCATCCCAGACTCAAATGCATTCGTTTGTTGCATAGTTTCTGTTGAATATAATAGGATATGGCTTATACAATGGCTCGATTTATGTAGAGTCTCCCTTTAAGTCATACAGTGTTCTATATTACAGAGCATTCTAAATAGAGTAATGTCATGAACACTGTGCTGATTATGAGAAACTCTGTTCAATATCTACCAGGCCCGGCACCTGACCACATCAGCAACAAGGATTGGGCGATTACATGCCTAAAGTATTTAACTAAAATACAAACACTTTTCAGTTTGATAATTACAAATACAATACAAAATACATTTTAGCTGATGTTATTTATTACAAATACAATACCTCTCCAAAAGTAATAACAAGAACATTTTTCTCAGTTTTCGACGTCGGCCGGACATATTCCATAGATATTCATGGAATGCCCATGTGTATACATGACAATGAAACACAGATATGAGAACCTGTCCATATATATCAACAGATTTCATCAGGGGCCCGGGTTGTCACAATTTGTTTCAATATCTCGAGTTATACCGGCCAAATTTGTAGATATTTCATTCACTTAATTCTTCATCTTAACATTCCTCATTAATGTAAAAGAAAGTGACAGCAGAAAATCACCCGTAATTACCGATTAACTTATTTCAAACCCATATAATCATGGGGTGGTCACAAATTATTTCAACATCTCGAGTTCAACCGGGTTTATGTTGTTGATATTTCGTAACGTCATTCATCTTAACATGCCCAATAAACTTCATGCAGTGCCCACAATCATTCAACTTAGATGTAGATACCTGGTGGCTCTCTATATTTTTGTGTGCATATACAATAATATCAAAAGAATGCAGAGGCACTGCTTCAAATATTGTAGGCCCCATGCACTCTTTGATACACGTTGGACAACCTCAATCAAGAAGGATATCATATACAGTAATGCCCTAATTAATCAACTCCATAACCACAGCATAATTATGGGTAATTTTTCAGGATTTAGTCAGAAATATGGCTTGTTGCCATTCATCGGAAAGCACTCAGGGACAGCTTTCCGATGAATGGCAACAAGCCATATTTCCGACTAAATCCTGAAAAATTACCCATAATTATGCTGTGGTTATGGAGTCGATTAATTAGGGCATTACTGTATATGGTTTTGGCGGAAAATATATCATAAGTAAACAGTGATCTTTTTCTTGCCGAATCTCTTGGCTCTTGTGTGTCGCCCAACAAATTTTAGCCCATAATTATGCGCATTAATCCATGGAAGTATTCATGACAGGCACGATACTGCCGATGTAGTATTTTTCAGATCGTGATAAAATCGCTAATACACTCTACTCTACCATCGATTTATAGGCATTCATATAATAAATATAAATCACTTTCAAAATTTTCTACCAATGTGGACGACGGGTCCTGATCCCTCCCTGTGGTGGCCAGTTAAAAGCTGCTAATCAATTAAAAAAATCGAGGCCTGAATTTACCAGGAGTTAGACTTCTACATGTACATGTAAGGATTTTGCAGTTTTCAGGTTCAGATTTGAAAAATTTCTCATACTGGGCCAAACCATGGTCTTCTTCCCACCTCGGTAGCTAGTCAAAGACAAATATTCATTGAAATAAACTAAAATCAAGGCTGTGAGGTGCCAGTTCGAAATTTCAAGCCAGTAGTGCAATTGGTATTACACAAACTTGGGAGTTTAAATTGGTTCAGGGGGGGGGGTGTTGTTCGATATTCCACAGTGTCCTTCAAACGATTCAAATATTTTAATAATGGTGTTGCTGGTGTTTGAAAAATGACAGTAATAGACATCTCAATTATGGTCAGTTTGCAACAAACCACACAGCCATTATTAAACTATTTTACAATATACACACTGAAATATATGTTTATGAATGTAGTTTAGGCATAATGGCTTTTCCTAGATTCGTTTGGATTAGGCAAGGCCGTGAAAATCTTTAGAAGATATAACTGTACTTGTTAAAATTACTTCCCCAACTGCATCATATCACTTAAGCAAGAACCACCAACATCATTACAATTTAAAAGTACTACTTAATCCGGGATGTAATCTAAAGGGGGTGAAGAGGGTATATCACAGGGGTTCATGATTATCTCTCTACCACTCTCTATTACAGATCTCTGGAGGATGCCTAATATTGATGATTTCTACTCACAAGATAGAAAGAACCAAATAAGATAATAAAATTTATTGAGCTGCATGCATCAGTAACCTTCAATCTCAGTTCCAAACCCATTATCCCATTTGTTATCTGTTGAATATTCTCCTGGATAATCAGATAAGCCCAGTGAACACTCTCATATAGTCATTTATGATCACTCCCTAGCCATCTGTATTCGATGCACTGAACAACATTTAGTAGCCTGTTGGCAGGCTTGGGGCAATTACTTGTGAATGTAATTAATTACAATTACAATCACTTCAACATTTTTCAATTACAATTACGTTTCAGTACAGAATTGAAGTAGGAACACTTTTTATTTATATGATATCTTGATGCTTTCGCTATAAAATGAAAATAATAAGAGTATTTTAGTAACACATACATGTATCCATCATTTAATTATTAAGGGAATAAGACCGTCCCAGTAAGTCAGACACAAAGCCAGGCCATTGTAAAGGACAATGAGATAATCAACACTCTAATTGTTAATTAGAGTCATAAACATAATTAGCCTTTGTGGCCACCAGCTTACTGGTGACACAGTGCATCCACTAGACACTGCTAATTGGGGGATTAGTGAGGCAGCTATTTGTCCCCACATTGTCATTCAGTTGCACATTAGAAGGGACAAGACACAATGCATATACCAATACCACCATATGAATGAAGTAATTTGTCAATGGAATTAAACAATACTAATACATAGAAATGGAAACATTGTCATTCAGTTGCTGTCGGCAACATATTTTCCTTTAAGCCCAAATACTAGAGACATTGAAACCCAATACTGACAGGATTCCCTTAGCGCCTAGTTGCCCCAAAAATAGCATTTCCATGGCAACAGTATGTGATTTCTGGGATTCTGGAAAATCTTCAATTATGAAGTATTTTAATGATATAAACGGGGGGGATTTTTGGTGGATATAATTATATATTCAAGAATAATAATGTTCAAGAACATTTTATACAGAGCATTTTTTGCTGAAAAATGTGCCTAAAGGTACTCAATCCGATCAGACGGTCCCCATACCATCAAGATACAATAACAAAAACATTTCTTCAAAATACGCTTTAGTTATCAGAATCGATTTATTGCAACAAAATAATTCTAATCACTCTCAAATATGGTAAAAAAAATCTCAAATCTTGTTATTTATCAACATTTTATTCAACAAAATATGGTCGTATTATCACTAAAGTATCACAAAATTTGACCGTATTAATTACCACTTGATTTTAGAGTTATCCATCTTCATCCGCAATTTTGTCCGAGACCCTCCGTTTGACCCGTGTTTCTGGGCCACATATTATTACATATCTCGAGAAATAACAAACTTCATAAATTCATATCTGATCACTCAGAGCTTTGATGGGTGGGTTCCTCAACTCGATTCAAATATTTTTTACCCCTTAAGCCAAAGAAATAGTAATTTAGGAGCATCTGATCAGATTGAGTACCTTTAAATTTAGGCCATTATACCATAAAACAAAATATTTGATGGTAATAATCCATAATAAAGTCAACTGCATTGGAAGAATGTCTAACATGTGACAACAAGGAGACTGCTGAGGCTGACACCAATCTGGATCTCGGGTGCATGTGCTCTCATAGCCAGCTAGGTCATGAAGTTCAGAAATGCCTCTAGAAATTTCAGAAGATTTTGAGCATTGATTATTACGCCACCTGTGGTGTTTCTAGCTTCTGTGAGTTTGATATTGTGTGGTGTACAGGGCGAATGTATTCTTGGAGATTTTGTGTACCTTACTCATCGTACCGATAGAATCACGTAGATGCCGAAATTGTAACGTTAACGCCACCGGTGTATAATATGTTTATGAAAATATGATAAATCGTATCGATAGAGTCAGGACAGGCTGAAATTGTAAACTTAAAGTCACCGGTGTAATAATATGTTGTTGAAAATATAAATAATTTGATAGACTGAAAATAATATATAACCCATTGGGAGCCCCTGATGTATTCTTGTTTGTACCTTACTCAATCGTACCGATAGAATCACGTAGATGCTTAAATTGTAAAGTTAACGCCACCGGTGTATAATACGTTTTTGAAAATGTGTTAAATCGTATCGATAGAGTCAGGACAGGCTGAAATTATAAACTTAAAGTCACTTGTTGTTGAAAATATAAATAATCTGATAGACTGAAAATAATGTGTAACCCATTGCGAACCCCTGGTTTAGTGAAGTGCATTGTGGGAAGTTTAATTGTGATTCTCCTACATCTTTATATTCTGGAATTATCACCAAGATTTCTCCACTCTATTCTGTTAAAATGTACCCTGATCGGTCATATTCTTTTGATAATTCTATCTAAATACATCTTAGCTACTATTCGGATCTGCTGTCCCGGTCGAAGAAGGTTTAGTTTGACCAAAACGGCTATTGACAAAAGTTTGTTTACAAAAATTGAGCATACTCAATGACCCGTAGGCCGTACACGCTGTAAATTTGTTATCGAAAACAAATTCAATTTCTTCCATCTAAAACATAATTACGCGCTGAACTCTGTCATTTTAAGAATATAGTAGTATTATACACATACACACCAAGTTTCAGCTCAAAATTTTGAAAAATGACAGTTTTATAGACATAAATCAATTTTAATGTTAAATTTTATCATCGAAAAAAAAAAATCATTTCTTCGATCTAGGAAATAATTACGTGCTGTACCCTGTCATATTTGACCGGTTCTACCTGATAATTGTGTGACAGTACAGTCGCGTTACTTTATACGTCAACATTGGTCATTATCACTTGACAAATTTATTTCGGTCTATCGTATCAACCCCTATTTCCCCCGCGTAGCCTGACTAAGTCAGTAAGTGTCTTTATCGCTCCACTAATTTGTATCGTTTCATCGGTATGAATTCCATATCCAATTATCCACATATAACCAACCCAACCTCTAATCCCGGTCCAATTTATTTATTTCTTTCATCGGTATATAGTCATGTTACGTAATATTTTATCTCGTGATACTTGTACTTATATGTCTATGGTATTACTATAGTATGCCGTATATGTATATCAATTGCTATTCCTTTCTATATAATCCTGGTGTCAACTATAGAGATAATTTCAGACCCCCCCCCCCCCAATTTTATATAATTGCTGCTTTAGTACAGTCGATCACGATGCATTACATGGCAACATCGATCCACTAATTTATGTCAGTTCATCAACTTCATCGGTACAAACCCCTTTTTTCTCCGAGTCCATATAACCAACCCAACATATTATAGAACTCCATTAATGACTATTCTGGCACTATATAGAGATGACTAAGATTCTGACACCCCCCTATTTTATAGCCTTATTGCAACAGTAGAGTTGATATGCATAATATGTCAACATTGGTCGTTATTGCTCTACAAATTTATATCGGTTCAACCCTTAGTTCCCTGTATCGCCCACCCCTCCCTCAATTTATTTTTTCATTTGTATTATAGTCTCGTCACATACACATTTTATCTTTTGTAACTTTTGCTTCAACGCGTCGAGATCCGCTGCAGACAATACAAAACTGACAACATTTTGAAATGTAAGCAGGCTTCAAACTCATCTTATCCAAGAAAAACTCTGGTTACATAAAAAATTTGTGTATAAGGTGTACGCGCATTTGTTGCGTTAAAAACCAAAAGTCCCAAGTCAAGGTCCAAATCCCCAACACACTGATGTGAGGTTTAACTCCATCTACATACAGTAATGTCCAAAGTAATTCATCACTTAACCACAGCAAAATTGTGTGTATTTTTTCATGATTCTAAATCCTGAAAAATTACCCATAATTATGCTGTGGTTAAAGGGTCAATTACTTTGGGCATTACTATAACCAATATAAGGATTTGAGGTTTAATGATAACTCAATCATCATACAGTAATGTTCAAAGCAATTGACCACTTAACCACAGCAGAATAATGGGTAATTTGAGGATTGTAAATGCTGAAAAAATACATAATTCTGCTGTGGTTAAGTGGTCAATTACTTTGGGTATTACTGTAACCAATACAAGGATGTGAGGTTTAATGAGAACTCCATCCATATAACTAATAATTATGTGTGAAAATTAAAACAAAACAAAATAAATTCCATGATGGCGTCCAATATGGACTGCCTAATTCTGCTCCAAAACATGTATATTCAATATATGGATGTTTATTGGGGGAAACCGATTATTTCAATGATATTTTCATTAACTGGAATCAAAACCCGACTTACGGGAGCGTGCGACTGTATCTTAAGCATATGTGCCTATTTAATGAGCCAACAATTGGAATCCCAACAGAGAAGATTGGCGTGGGTCCCTTGCGCGATCTGTCCATCGAAAACTATTTAGACATCTCAAGACACGTAAGACCCAATAAGTTAATATACAGAATAGATACATCTATTGCCTGAGTGACTAATATTTATATTTGTTACAATGAGGTCAAATAGTTGCGAAGCCAGCACCACAATTCTTTCCCTCCATAGTTAACAACTTCTAAAGAATTAATAATTCACCTTATATTTGGTATGAAGCGTCCTTGGTTAACTGGAGTTCAGATCTGTTAACATCACGTCACCAAGGTAATTACTTGCGAAGCCACAGCCACAACTATTTCCCTCCATAGTAATTCTCAAAACAACTTCTTAAGAACAATTGACCAGGTCAGTCGCGCAATTATTGGAAGAGCCACGGTCAATCATTTTTTTTAAACCAAATGTTACATTTAAATTATTGCTTTATTTAACCAAAACAAAAATGAGAAAATTAACTTTTACTACTTGCTAAATTTTATCTTTTAATTATTTCATTTAAATTTTAGTATTTACAGTATACTAAGTCCAAGTCTTTATAATCTGTTGAGTGACCCCACAGTCGTTTACTTTGTTAGTAATAATTTGAAGGATTACTTGTTTAAACGCAATTGTTATCAAAATATTTTATGTATTTTTTATAATTTCTATTTATATGTAATACCATAATCTTGGTGGCGTTACCATTTCTGACTATGGTTTTCTTGTAATAGTATAATTTAATGAAAGTGGCAATGCCACTGTAGCTCAACTGGGATGCGGATAATTTCATGTTTTACAGTCTATAGAGCAATTAGGAATGCAGAAAGTTTAAATTTCCACGTAATACTAGATTTCAACATGAAGATATATGATTATATATATAAAGTAATTTCCAAGATGGCTGCTGACGGCCATGTTTTTCAACGAAATTCGGAATAATTTGATGGCTTCCATCCAGAGGTCACCCAAATGATACATATGAAGTTTGGTGATGATCGGATGAAGGGTGTGCCAAAGGATTCAGTCATGCAAAGAGTAAAATCCAAGATGGAGCCAGCAGCCATGTTTTTTTTAATCAAATTTTTTTCAAATTCGATAGCTCGCATCCAGAGGTGATCCTAAACTTGACATATGCCTGTAAATTATCAAAACGATTCTCCTATTAATGAGGTGTGTCGTGGATTCAAATCTGAAATCCAAGATAGCTGCTGGCGTCCATGTTTTTTCCCAAATTTCTGTCAAAATAGGATGCTCCCATCTAGAGGTGACACCAAAGATCCATATGAAGCTTGGTGATGATCGGATGAGGGATGTGGTCTGTAGGGTGTGCCAAAGGATTTAGTAATGCAAAGACTAAAATCCAAGATGGCTGCGACCGGCCATGATTTTTGACGAATTACGGGCAAAATAAGAGGCTCCCATCTAGAGGTCACTACGAAGATCCATATGAAGTTTGGTGACCATCAGAAAATGGATATTTTGTCTATATGGTCTGCAAAGAGTATAATCCAAGATGGCCACTGCATGGTGGCCATGTTTGTGGATGAAATTCGGGGGGGGGGGAAATGTGTGGCTCCCATCTTGAGGGCACCCAGAAGATCCATATGAAGTTTGCTGATGATCGGATGGGTGTGGCCTGTAGGGTGTTCCAAATGACAATTAAGTCCAGTCATGCAAAGTGTAAAATCCAAGATGTCTGCCGGCGGCCATATTTTTTAACGAATTTCGGTCAAGATAGGAGGCTCCCATCCAGATGTCACCCTGAAGATCCATATGAAGTTTGGCGATGATCGGATGCAAGATGCTGGCTACAGGGTGTGCCGATGGATTCAAATTTTATTCAAAACTTCTCTTGGGCCGACTTCGCGTGGGGCCGTCTTCGTATGGGGTCGACTTCTCCAGATACCGTTTAGTAACGATCGGATGAGAGATGTGACCTGTAGGGTGTGCTAACGGATATTGTTTACTGGCAAACGGATGCTGCCAACAAACGGCAATAGCTCAAACTTAATAATGGTCGGTTTCTTATAGAGGTCTACATGAACAAATATCTCAAACTTTAAAAAAAAACGAAATATTATTAAAGAGGTTGCCAAATGGATGTAGATACAAATTGCTTGATATCTTGGGCACCATGAGGGGTCGTCATCCAAAATTTCAGAGTAGACACTGAATCAGTTTGATTAAAGGTACTCAATCCGATAAAACTCCTCTGAATTACTATTTCAATGGCTTCGGGGGTCAAAAATATTTGATTCGAGTCGAGGAAGTCACCCATCAAAGCTCAGATTTGTTAGATATCGATTTTAGAAATCTATTATTTTTCATTATCGGGAATTCTTTCTGGCCCAGAAGACAGTCAAAATTTCGTTATTATTACCACTTGATTATAGAGTTATCCATCCTTGTCTGTTTGAATAGACTTTTGGCGTAAAATCTCGAGCAAGTTACCAAATTGACGGCAGTTATTAGTATTCATCTCGAGCAATTAACAAATTTCAAAAATCAATATCTAATAACTCTGAGCTTTGTTTGATGGGTTCCTCGACTCGAATCAAATATTTTTTACCCCCAAAGCCAATGAAATAGTAATATAGGACCCTCTGATCGGATTGTTGTTGTTGGAATCTGTT
Source organism: Siphonodentalium dalli (assembly GCA_032622095.1). NCBI lineage: Eukaryota > Metazoa > Mollusca > Scaphopoda > Gadilida > Siphonodentaliidae > Siphonodentalium > Siphonodentalium dalli. The sequence continues at coordinate 93,299,144 of CP136069.1, forward strand.
GAGATGGGGACCCTCTTTACGGATTGAGTACCTTTAAGTTTGTTGATGGGATCTACTATGCTTCTATAGTAGTTAACAAGAGTCAAGTTGTTGAAGATACCAGGAGCCTTTGGGAGTTTATTCAGAAGATTAGATGCTATATTGCAAACGAAATTATTGAATTCTTTAGCAATGGTCACTGCATTAAAAATCTACAAACACTTCCAGTTTCACAATATTTTCTACTTTACCAGTGGCAGTGTGCACGTACATGTGTGCTTACATATTTCTTCATTTTATTGTCTGACAGTGACAGCCTCCAATGGACATCATGTCAGTGATGTCACATGACCACTTGCCAGAGATTTCTCAGAACCGTCCAATTGGAAGTGTAATTGGATTCATGGACAACATTGAGATGGGTCTGCTTGCAGACTGCCATTTCTGGATTATTTCACAGAAAAGAAACATTATCCGATAGTCTATCAACCTTGACAAAACTTTCAGTGATTGAAGTGTTTATAGAGCTCCATATTTAACTTTCTGCCAGCCATGTTTCTTCACCTGAACATTCCGACAATGATCTACATTGACCACATCAGAGACATTCATTTTGTTCTGTTTATTTCCATTGTTATTTTCAGTGTAGTACGATAGTGTGGAAGAGAGCGAAAAAGAGAAGAAAGTGGTCATCCTGTGAGAGTAGAGAGTGTATGAGAGAGAGACAGAAGAACGAAGGCTTGCCAGTAGTTATGATGTAAGAGTGATGAGTGTATAGGAAGATAGATAGAGAGAGAAGAAAGAAGCCACGCCAGTTATGTTGCAAGAGTGGTTGCGCTTATAGGACGAGAGCGTGGAAGTATAATAAGAGAGCTAGAGAGAGAAAGAAGAAAGTAATCACGCCAGTATGTTATATGTTATGATAGTCCAAGTCTTCTCGTACTAAAACCGGCTAAGATATTGGGATGGAGGTGCCGGTCTTTAGTCCGAGTTCCAGGCCCATGCTTTCTTATGACACGACTTAAGCGTTAGTGACCCGCTCAAATAAAACCACAATTATATGAAATAAAATATCACAATTGCGACAATAAACGGATATTTTCCGCAGAAGACATGCTATTTTATCTGAAACCCACATCAGTTGTGAATTTAAAACGGTAATTTAATGCGAAAAGAGACATTTACCTCAATTTTTTAAAAGTATGCGAACTCGGTTGACCTCGCGAACTGCGTTCGGCATTTTCCGTTGAAAATATTCCGTAGATTTTGGACAACAACGCAAATTACGATGAATTCTCCATTGTAATCGTAATTATGTGTGTCAATAAATAAAATAAACATTGGAGATATAAATGTAATACACTAAATAAATGAACCTTAAGTTTGAAAAGTCCCACTAAAACGGAAGAACTATATTTCGAAACTGTGTGATTCGGTTCTCCGATTATTTTATCAACACAGATGTCAAAATGCACACCACACGCATGGCAAGTCAGACACAAGAGATCTAATTTGCTCCAATTTTGACAAGTTGCTTGCGATAATTGTCAACAAAACTACCGTTCTGATCCTCCATTATGTCATTAAGTTTTTAGTGCGGGAATTGTTCTGAAAGCACATAGAAAACTGGACTTTCGGGCGATCGGTTTTCGCCATTTTTGTTCGGAAAACCCGCGCTATATATAGAAACGGAAAGTAGAATTCCCAGAACAAACAGCGGATTATGCCGAACTTATTCGGACCACTTCGGCTTTCGGTTAAAACGTAAACAAACAGAGAAACAAATCGATGTTTGTGGCAATCAACCGGAATATTCTATGTGTAATTTAACATTAAAGTTAGATTATTATACACCATTATGACCATTAGATGTAAGCCTTTCCGATGTATATAGCATCATGTATTGATTTGCTAGGTAAATCGAGTAAAATACACCACAAATTCCCGCCACAGATCGTGGGCGTAACTCATGTGGTAGGATTGGTATGCAAGCGGGCTTGGACTAAACGCCAGCATCGCCATCCCAATATCTTAGCTGGTTTTAGTACAAGAAGACTTGGACCAATGTTATGATAGAGTTGTGTGTGAACGCTCTTGTGTATGGAGGGTTATTAGGGTCACAATCCTAACTTCACATTTTAATTCTAACTTAACATTTTAATTCTTATAGTTTAATTCTATTTACATTCTAGAAATATTCTAGAAACATTCTATTAACTCTAACTTAATCTTTTAATTCTTACTTAATATTTTAATTCTAACTTAACATTTTAATTCTTATATTTTAATTCTAACTTTACATTTTAATTCTAACTTAATATTTTATATTTTAATTCCAACATTAGACCTTTTTGTAGTAGATTTAAAATATTAAAATAAAACTATTAAGTAAGAATTGAAATATAAAGTTAGAGTTACAATTAAAATATAAGAATTAAAATATAAAGTAAGAATTAAAATATGAAGTTATAATTAAAATATCAAGTTAGAATTAAAATGTTAAGTTATAATTAAAATTTTAAGTATGAATTAAAAGATTAAGTTAGAGCTAATAGAATGTTTCTAGAATGATTCCAGAATGTTTCTAGAATCTAAATAGAATGTAAAAAGAATGTAAATAGAATGTAAATAGAATTAAAATATAAGAATTAAAATGTTAAGTTAGAATTAAAATGTGAAGTTAGGATTGTGACCCTAATAACCCTCCATACTTGTGTGGGTGCTGTTTGTCGAGACCGATTTTGTTCGTGTGATTGTGCAACTTCAGATTGAAGCATGCGTTCTATGTTTTCGTGAAAATATTCATCGATCTTGTCGTTATCTGTGTTGGGTTTTGTGTGGTCCTTCCTTAAGGGCTTTGTGGACCCAATTTTTCCAAAATTTCCCAATATTTTATAGAGTCCAAATAAAGGATTTTGTTCATGTATATTAGTAATAATAGAAACCATGCCCATTGATGCAACATTTTGGGAGTATACTTCATGGTAGATTATGTTAGAAATACAATATGTGAACTTTATTGAGATTTAAAAAAATTAAATTTACAGGCAACAGTCCAAGAAAAACAAAGTCCATATCTAAGAATCAAATATGGGAATGTGTACTGAACGCTGTGATGAATGATGTACTACAAAAAAATATTCTTGGAGATTTTTTTTGTACCTTACTCAATCGTACCAATAGAATCACGTATATGCTGAAATTGTAAAGTTAACGGCACCGGTGTATAATATGTTTTTGAAAATATGATAAATCGTATCCATAGGGTCAGGACAGGCTGAAATTGTAAACTTAAAGTCACCGGTGTAATAATATGTTGTTGAAAATATAAATAATCTGATAGCCTGAAAATAATATATCACCCATTGGGAGCCCCTGGTGTATTCTTGGAGATTTTTATTTGTACCTTACTCAATCGTACCGATAGAATCACGTAGATGCTTAAATTGTAAAGTTAATGTCACCGGTGTATTATATGTTTTTGAAAATGTGATAAATCGTATCGATAGAGTCAGGACAGGCTGAAATTGTAAACTTAAAGTCACTTGTTGTTGAAGATATAAATAATTTGATAGACTGAAAATAATGTGTAACCCATTGGGAACCCCTGGTGTAGTGAAGTGAATTGTGTATAGTTTCATTGTGATTCTCCGCCATCTTTATTTTCTGGAATTATCACCAACATTTCTCCACTCGATTCTCTTAAAATGCACCCGAATCGGTCAAATTCTTTTGATAATTCTATCTAAATACATCTTAGCTACTATTCTGATCTGCTGTTCCGGTCGAAAAGGGTTTAGTTTGACCAAAATGGCAATTGACAAAAGCCTGTTTACAAAATGCGTCTACTCGATGACCCGTCCACGGTCCACGCTGTAGTGTAAATTTATTATCGAAAACAAATTCAAGTTTATACTTCCATCTAAAACATAATTACGCACTGAACTCTGTCATTTTAACAATATATAAGTATTACACACATACACACCAAATTTCAGCTCAAAATTTTGAAAAATGACAGTTTTATAGACATAAATCGATTTTAATGGGAAATCCTGTGTTAAATTTTATCATCGAAAAAAAATCATTTCTTCGATCTAAAAAATAATTACGTGAAAAAATTTGAAAAATAAGAGATTTATCGACATAAGATAAATCGATTTGTATATGGCAGATGCCAATTGCCTTGTTAAATAAATTTTAGGGCCCTGCAAATGTTTTCTGAGCTGTTCCATATTGGGCACTAGAGTCCATATTTGACCGTTATATCTGATAATTGTGCGACAGTACAGTCGCGTTACATAATACGTCAACATTGGTCATTATCACCCGACAAATTTATTTCGGCCTATCGTATCAACATATATTTTCTCCCACGTAGCCTGACTAAGTGTCAACATTGGTCTTTATCGCTCCACTAATTTGTATCGTTTCATCGGTATGAATTCCATATCCAATTATCCACATATAACCAACCCAACCTCTAATCCCGGTCCAATTTATTTAATTTTTTCATGTGATACTTGTACTACTATAGTATACGTATATCAATTGCTATTCCTTTCTATATAATCCTGGTGCCATCTATAGAGATAGAGATACTTTCATACCCCCCCCCCCCATTTTATGTCATTGCTGCTTTAGTACAGTCGCGATACATTACATGGCAACATCGCTCCACTAATTTATGTCAGTTCATCGGTACGACCCCTTTTTCTCCGAGTCCATATAACGTACCAACCCAACATCTTATAGAAGTCCATAAATGACTATTCTGGCACTATATAGAGATGACTAAGATTCTGACACCCCCTATTTTATAGCCTTGTTGCAATGTTCAGTAGAGTTGAGATGCATAATATGTCAACATTGGTCATTATCGCTCTATAAATTTATATCGGTTCAACCCTTAGTTCCCTGTATCGCCCACCACTCCCTGAATTTATTTTTTCATTTGTATTATAGTCTCGTTACGTACACATTTTATCTCTTGTAACTTTTGCCTCAATGCGTCGAGTTCCGCTGCAGAGAATACAAAACTGACAACATTTTGAAATGTAAGCAGGCTTCAAACTCATCTTATCCAAGAAAAACTCTGGTTACATAAGAAATTTTTGTATAAGGTGTACGCGCATTTGTTGCGTTAAAACCAAAGGTCCCAAGTCAAGGTCCAAATCCCCAACACACTGTTGTGAGGTTTAACTCCATCTACATACAGTAATGTCCAAAGTAATTGATCACTTAACCACAGCAAAATTATGGGTATTTTTTCATGATTTTAAATCCTGAAAAATTACCCATAATTATGCACTGGTTAAGTGGTCAATTACTTTGGGCATTACTGTAACCAATATAAGGATTTGAGGTTTAATGATAATTCAATCCTCATACAGTAATGTTCAAAGTAATTGACCACTTAAGCACAGCAGAATAATGGGTAATTTATCAGGATTTAAATGCTGAAAAAATACCCATAATTCTGCTGTGGTTAAGTGGTCAATTACTTTGGGCATTGCTGTAACCAATATAAGGATTTGAGGTTTAATGATAACTCAATCCTCATACAGTAATGTTTAAAGTAATTGACCACTTAACCACAGCAGAATTATTGGTAATTTTTCAGGATTTTAAATCCTGAAAAATTACCGATTAATAATGATGTGGTTAAGTGGTCAATTACTTTGGGCATTACTGTAACCAATATAAGGATGTGAGGTTTAATGAGAACTCCATCCACATAACTAATAAATATGTGTGAAAATTAAAACAAAACAAAATAAATTCCATGATGGCGTCCAATATGGACTGCCTAATTCTGCTCCAAAACATGTATATTCAATATATGGATGTTTATTGGGGGAAACCGATTATTTCAATGATATTTTCATTAACTGGGATCCAAAACCAGACTTACGGGAGAGTGCTTCGCGCGCGACTGTATCTTAAGCATACTACTTGCTAAATGTTATCTTTTAATTATTTCATTTAAATTTTAGTATTTACAGTATACTATAAGTCCAAGTCTTTATAATCTGTTGAGTGACCCCACAGTCGTTTACTTGCTTTGTTAGTAATAATTTGAAGGATTACTTGTTTAAACGCAATTGTTATCAAAATATTTTATGTATTTTTTATAATTTCTATTTATATGTAATACTATAATGTTGGTGGCGTTACCATTTCTGACTATGGTTTTCTTGTCCATGGTGTGTGTGCCTGTGGTTGTCCGTAACATGGTGCCCGGTGTTATTGCTTTGAAAGGTAATCATGTTCGACTGGTGTTGTTAGATTGGTAATGAGATTAGCGGTTTCTATGTCTTGACTGGTCATATTTACTGTTTGAACTTTGTCTGAAATAGACGCACTTTTTATACTAGAATTTACACAACAGGAGCGCAGGGAAATCGCACGTCGAGTTGGTTTAAGGGTTTTTAGAAAAAAGTATTTATATGATATAGAGAGGCAAACAGAACGATACCATATATTATATACTATATGCGATTGCATCCAATTTGAATTTATTGGGATGTCTTTAGTGCACTTTTGTGGTTATGAGAGCTCATTTCTCCCTGATTTCTGATTTCTGCTCCATATGTGGTCATCTCCTTTAAAATTTCTATATAATTTCAAACAGGGGTGGCGCCAGTATATCCCCGACGCATGGGGGCTATACGATTCCCCGACAGGGGGCCGGGCTTTAGCTGCCGGGTTGACCTTTGCAGATCTCACCGACGGGGGGTGGCTACCCCTCCCCGACAGGGGTAGGGATGTATAGCCCCTGACTCCTCCCCGGGTGCCACCAAACATAATTTAGTATCGATTATTTCTCGTCTTCAGTGAATGCAAGACCGCGCTCTTTGCATGGGGTGTCAAGTAGGGACTTGTCGACAGGAGTGATTATGCAGGGGTCTTACCCCCCCCCCCAATTGTAGTCATACCTAATGCAACATTAATTGGAAAATTCACACCAAAATTAGGTTGAAATTGTTCTCGTAGTTTGATTTTCCAACAATTACTCAGTGACGAATTTGTTGTTTTTAGACCAACATTTGCATATTTCCCTTTCATTTGCAAAATTATGGACTCAAATGGCCATCAGTTGGCAATTTTCAAACCTAAGGGTGAGTGTCAGGTTAAAAATGTCCCTGAATTGGAAAACTTGAGGCCAGTCTAGATGCTAGGATTGTCAAATTTTCATGTTCATATTTTCAAAATGTTCTCACATCGGGCCTAACCATCGGCCGACCCGTGTGTTCTGTGTCCTTGCCAGTAGTTACTTGCTAATTAATTTAAGAAAAAATTTGTAAATTTGTCTGGTGTTATACCACTAGATGTTAGGATTTTTTAATCTCATACTGGGCCAAACCATCCTTTTCACACACCCCCCCCCCCCCCCCCCCCCCCTCGGCATGACAAGTGGCCACAATATTACTGGTTCATTTAGAATAGGCTACCATCTAGTAGTCTGTGAGGGAACATTTGGGAAAATCAAAGCACGGGTGGGGGTGCAAATTGATTTACGCAAACTTGTGGGTTTGGTGTGGTTCACTGGCTGGGGTGCAGTTAGAAATTCCAAGATGGAGACCACCCCAACGAAAACCCTCTAACCAAGTCCTGAGTGCCAAATACCCCACACTCAACCAGGGGTGCCCCTCGCAACTTAGCTTCTGCCCTCGGCATAGGCATATTTGTTTTCTATCTGAGAATACACTGCACCGGCGGCAATATATTGACCATACTCTGAAATAAAACGCGTCCGTTGCGATCACACGATAACGTCGTGCTGCAAGTACAACAATGTTGTAGAAATTATACGGAAGACCGATTGTCAAAAAACTCAACATCGATACAATTTCCAACAATTACTTAGTGACGAATTTGTTGTGTTTAGACCAACATTTGCATATTTCCCTTTCATTTGCAAAATTATGGACTCAAATGGCCATCAGTTGGCAATTTTCAAACCTAAGGGTGAGTGTCAGATTAAAAGGGCATACTTCAGCTATACGAGATCCATCAGCTAATAAAATTGAAAAAAAAATCTAAATTTTTTGGCTTTATTTTGATGATTGACACAAATTTTCAGGATGCCTCATATTGAAAAAATAAACCACTACTGCCCGATATAATCCATTTTTGGTTTCAGTAAGGTCTATATATGGATAAAATACTATAAGAAACGCTGTCTTTTACACATATACATTTATATAGGAATCAGGGAGCTAAATGTGTTCTAGAGTCGGGGAACGAGTACACCGTGGAATGCTAAAGGTGAAGGTAACTGAAGAATGACCTTCACCAGATACATGCTACACGTTATTAAAGGATGACATCGCGTTTATTTGATTTGTACATCATATCTAAATATTTAAACTGGTGAATGAATGGGGGAATGGATTTTTGTGAGCGGGAAATTTATTTAACTAGCTGCTGTAGTTCTGGATTTGTCCAGATCAAATTTGGCTGTGGGATAGCCCTGTCGTACACTTGGGGATTTATTTAAAAAAGTAAACACATGACCTATGATTTTTCGTCCATTTTCGTGACCAACTGGTGTCAATCTAGCCGGGTAAACATCACTGATATGGCCTGCAGGCTTCAATTCAGTGAATTTGGCCAAAACGTTAACACTGTCGCCTATGGGAAACCATTTAGTTCCGTGATTCCTATAAGAAAAATTTGAATTTTACGAAATTTCACGTTTCGCCTTGATAAGTTGTTAATTTCATATTTTCTTATTTTCAAATGATAATGACCACATTTTGGACAGATTTAAAGAAGAAACGCATGGATTCGCCTGTAGATAGTAAAGAAAGTGATAAATCTGGGAGTTTTGCATGGACATCAGGTACCATTAGGGGGTCAGAGGGTCTAAAGTCCCCCTCCCCACAATTTTGAGGAGTGTTAGCCCCCCCCCCTATTGGGAACAGGTGGCAGATTACCTAATTAAGCTTCCGGCGCCCAGTAGCCTTATTGGGGATCGTAGCCCCACCCCAAGTGGGGGGGGGGTGATGGCATCACCACTAGAGTTACTGTCGTGCAAGACTGTCATGGTAGGTTTGTTAAACAGACAGTATGCCCTGTCATCTGGTCAAATTTCATGCCTGAGGCTTTGTCTGATGTTGTATCATTATGTTTAGATATTTCAATTGACTTATGGTTGCTTTATATTGCTTTATAAAGTATTTTTAATTAAAATTTTCTGTTAATTTTGGTAAATCTTTATTATAATCTTCATTATAAATTGCCAAATTCTGCACGAAAAGGGTTTAAATTGGACAAGATATCCCTCTCAAAAAGTATATTAACATTTCCTCTTCAATTTAGTAATATTATGGTATATAAGGGCATACTTCAGCTATACGAGATGCATCAGCTAATAAAATTGAAAAAAAAATCTAAATTTTTTGGCTTTATTTTGATGATTGACACAAATTTTCAGGATGCCTCATATTGAAAAAATAAACCACTACTGCCCGGGGAACGAGTACACCGTGGAATGCTAAAGGTGAAGGTAACTGAAGAATGACCTTCACCAGATACATGCTACACGTTATTAAAGGATGACATCGCGTTTATTTGATTTGTACATCATATCTAAATAATTTAAACTGGTGAATGAATGGGGGAATGGATTTTTGTGAGCGGGAAATTTATTTAACTAGCTGCTGTAGTTCTGGATTTGTCCAGATCAAATTTGGCTGTGGGATAGCCCTGTCGTACACTTGGGGATTTATTTTAAAAAGTAAACACATGACCTATGATTTTTCGTCCATTTTCGTGACCAACTGGTGTCAATCTAGCCGGGTAAACATCACTGATATGGCCTGCAGGCTTCAATTCAGTGAATTTGGCCAAAACGTTAACACTGTCGCCTATGGGAAACCATTTAGTTCCGTGATTCCTATAAGAAAAATTTGAATTTTACGAAATTTCACGTTTCGCCTTGATAAGTTGTTAATTTCATATTTTCTTATTTTCAAATGATAATGACCACATTTTGGACAGATTTAAAGAAGAAACGCATGGATTCGCCTGTAGATAGTAAAGAAAGTGATAAATCTGGGAGTTTTGCATGGACATCAGGTACCATTAGGGGGTCAGAGGGTCTAAAGTCCCCCTCCCCACAATTTTGAGGAGTGTTAGCCCCCCCCCCCCCCCCATTGGGAACAGGTGGCAGATTACCTAATTAAGCTTCCGGCGCCCAGTAGCCTTATTGGGGATCGTAGCCCCACCCCAAGTGGGGGGGGGGGGTGATGGCATCACCACTAGAGTTACTGTCGTGCAAGACTGTCATGGTAGGTTTGTTAAACAGACAGTATGCCCTGTCATCTGGTCAAATTTCATGCCTGAGGCTTTGTCTGATGTTGTATCATTATGTTTAGATATTTCAATTGACTTATGGTTGCTTTATATTGCTTTATAAAGTATTTTTAATTAAAATTTTCTGTTAATTTTGGTAAATCTTTATTATAATCTTCATTATAAATTGCCAAATTCTGCACGAAAAGGGTTTAAATTGGACAAGATATCCCTCTCAAAAAGTATATTAACATTTCCTCTTCAATTTAGTAATATTATGGTATATAAGGGCATACTTCAGCTATACGAGATGCATCAGCTAATAAAATTGAAAAAAAAATCTAAATTTTTTGGCTTTATTTTGATGATTGACACAAATTTTCAGGATGCCTCATATTGAAAAAATAAACCACTACTGCCCGGGGAACGAGTACACCGTGGAATGCTAAAGGGGAAGGTAACTGAAGAATGACCTTCACCAGATACATGCTACACGTTATTAAAGGATGACATCGCGTTTATTTGATTTGTACATCATATCTAAATAATTTAAACTGGTGAATGAATGGGGGAATGGATTTTTGTGAGCGGGAAATTTATTTAACTAGCTGCTGTAGTTCTGGATTTGTCCAGATCAAATTTGGCTGTGGGATAGCCCTGTCGTACACTTGGGGATTTATTTTAAAAAGTAAACACATGACCTATGATTTTTCGTCCATTTTCGTGACCAACTGGTGTCAATCTAGCCGGGTAAACATCACTGATATGGCCTGCAGGCTTCAATTCAGTGAATTTGGCCAAAACGTTAACACTGTCGCCTATGGGAAATCATTTAGTTCCGTGATTCCTATAAGAAAAATTTGAATTTTACGAAATTTCACGTTTCGCCTTGATAAGTTGTTAATTTCATATTTTCTTATTTTCAAATGATAATGACCACATTTTGGACAGATTTAAAGAAGAAACGCATGGATTCGCCTGTAGATAGTAAAGAAAGTGATAAATCTGGGAGTTTTGCATGGACATCAGGTACCATTAGGGGGTCAGAGGGTCTAAAGTCCCCCTCCCCACAATTTTGAGGAGTGTTAGCCCCCCCCCCATTGGGAACAGGTGGCAGATTACCTAATTAAGCTTCCGGCGCCCAGTAGCCTTATTGGGGATCGTAGCCCCACCCCAAGTGGGGGGGGGGGGTGATGGCATCACCACTAGAGTTACTGTCGTGCAAGACTGTCATGGTAGGTTTGTTAAACAGACAGTATGCCCTGTCATCTGGTCAAATTTCATGCCTGAGGCTTTGTCTGATGTTGTATCATTATGTTTAGATATTTCAATTGACTTATGGTTGCTTTATATTGCTTTATAAAGTATTTTTAATTAAAATTTTCTGTTAATTTTGGTAAATCTTTATTATAATCTTCATTATAAATTGCCAAATTCTGCACGAAAAGGGTTTAAATTGGACAAGATATCCCTCTCAAAAAGTATATTAACATTTCCTCTTCAATTTAGTAATATTATGGTATATAAGGGCATACTTCAGCTATACGAGATGCATCAGCTAATAAAATTGAAAAAACAATCTAAATTTTTTGGCTTTATTTTGATGATTGACACAAATTTTCAGGATGCCTCATATTGAAAAAATAAACCACTACTGCCCGGGGAACGAGTACACCGTGGAATGCTAAAGGTGAAGGTAACTGAAGAATGACCTTCACCAGATACATGCTACACGTTATTAAAGGATGACATCGCGTTTATTTGATTTGTACATCATATCTAAATAATTTAAACTGGTGAATGAATGGGGGAATGGATTTTTGTGAGCGGGAAATTTATTTAACTAGCTGCTGTAGTTCTGGATTTGTCCAGATCAAATTTGGCTGTGGGATAGCCCTGTCGTACACTTGGGGATTTATTTTAAAAAGTAAACACATGACCTATGATTTTTCGTCCATTTTCGTGACCAACTGGTGTCAATCTAGCCGGGTAAACATCACTGATATGGCCTGCAGGCTTCAATTCAGTGAATTTGGCCAAAACGTTAACACTGTCGCCTATGGGAAACCATTTAGTTCCGTGATTCCTATAAGAAAAATTTGAATTTTACGAAATTTCACGTTTCGCCTTGATAAGTTGTTAATTTCATATTTTCTTATTTTCAAATGATAATGACCACATTTTGGACAGATTTAAAGAAGAAACGCATGGATTCGCCTGTAGATAGTAAAGAAAGTGATAAATCTGGGAGTTTTGCATGGACATCAGGTACCATTAGGGGGTCAGAGGGTCTAAAGTCCCCCTCCCCACAATTTTGAGGAGTGTTAGCCCTCCCCCCCCCCATTGGGAACAGGTGGCAGATTACCTAATTAAGCTTCCGGCGCCCAGTAGCCTTATTGGGGATCGTAGCCCCACCCCAAGTGGGGGGGGGGTGATGGCATCACCACTAGAGTTACTGTCGTGCAAGACTGTCATGGTAGGTTTGTTAAACAGACAGTATGCCCTGTCATCTGGTCAAATTTCATGCCTGAGGCTTTGTCTGATGTTGTATCATTATGTTTAGATATTTCAATTGACTTATGGTTGCTTTATATTGCTTTATAAAGTATTTTTAATTAAAATTTTCTGTTAATTTTGGTAAATCTTTATTATAATCTTCATTATAAATTGCCAAATTCTGCACGAAAAGGGTTTAAATTGGACAAGATATCCCTCTCAAAAAGTATATTAACATTTCCTCTTCAATTTAGTAATATTATGGTATATAAGGGCATACTTCAGCTATACGAGATGCATCAGCTAATAAAATTGAAAAAAAAATCTAAATTTTTTGGCTTTATTTTGATGATTGACACAAATTTTCAGGATGCCTCATATTGAAAAAATAAACCACTACTGCCCGGGGAACGAGTACACCGTGGAATGCTAAAGGTGAAGGTAACTGAAGAATGACCTTCACCAGATACATGCTACACGTTATTAAAGGATGACATCGCGTTTATTTGATTTGTACATCATATCTAAATAATTTAAACTGGTTAATGAATGGGGGAATGGATTTTTGTGAGCGGGAAATTTATTTAACTAGCTGCTGTAGTTCTGGATTTGTCCAGATCAAATTTGGCTGTGGGATAGCCCTGTCGTACACTTGGGGATTTATTTTAAAAAGTAAACACATGACCTATGATTTTTCGTCCATTTTCGTGACCAACTGGTGTCAATCTAGCCGGGTAAACATCACTGATATGGCCTGCAGGCTTCAATTCAGTGAATTTGGCCAAAACGTTAACACTGTCGCCTATGGGAAACCATTTAGTTCCGTGATTCCTATAAGAAAAATTTGAATTTTACGAAATTTCACGTTTCGCCTTGATAAGTTGTTAATTTCATATTTTCTTATTTTCAAATGATAATGACCACATTTTGGACAGATTTAAAGAAGAAACGCATGGATTCGCCTGTAGATAGTAAAGAAAGTGATAAATCTGGGAGTTTTGCATGGACATCAGGTACCATTAGGGGGTCAGAGGGTCTAAAGTCCCCCTCCCCACAATTTTGAGGAGTGTTAGCCCCCCCCCCCCATTGGGAACAGGTGGCAGATTACCTAATTAAGCTTCCGGCGCCCAGTAGCCTTATTGGGGATCGTAGCCCCACCCCAAGTGGGGGGGGGGGGGTGATGGCATCACCACTAGAGTTACTGTCGTGCAAGACTGTCATGGTAGGTTTGTTAAACAGACAGTATGCCCTGTCATCTGGTCAAATTTCATGCCTGAGGCTTTGTCTGATGTTGTATCATTATGTTTAGATATTTCAATTGACTTATGGTTGCTTTATATTGCTTTATAAAGTATTTTTAATTAAAATTTTCTGTTAATTTTGGTAAATCTTTATTATAATCTTCATTATAAATTGCCAAATTCTGCACGAAAAGGGTTTAAATTGGACAAGATATCCCTCTCAAAAAGTATATTAACATTTCCTCTTCAATTTAGTAATATTATGGTATATAAGGGCATACTTCAGCTATACGAGATGCATCAGCTAATAAAATTGAAAAAAAAATCTAAATTTTTTGGCTTTATTTTGATGATTGACACAAATTTTCAGGATGCCTCATATTGAAAAAATAAACCACTACTGCCCGGGGAACGAGTACACCGTGGAATGCTAAAGGTGAAGGTAACTGAAGAATGACCTTCACCAGATACATGCTACACGTTATTAAAGGATGACATCGCGTTTATTTGATTTGTACATCATATCTAAATAATTTAAACTGGTGAATGAATGGGGGAATGGATTTTTGTGAGCGGGAAATTTATTTAACTAGCTGCTGTAGTTCTGGATTTGTCCAGATCAAATTTGGCTGTGGGATAGCCCTGTCGTACACTTGGGGATTTATTTTAAAAAGTAAACACATGACCTATGATTTTTCGTCCATTTTCGTGACCAACTGGTGTCAATCTAGCCGGGTAAACATCACTGATATGGCCTGCAGGCTTCAATTCAGTGAATTTGGCCAAAACGTTAACACTGTCGCCTATGGGAAACCATTTAGTTCCGTGATTCCTATAAGAAAAATTTGAATTTTACGAAATTTCACGTTTCGCCTTGATAAGTTGTTAATTTCATATTTTCTTATTTTCAAATGATAATGACCACATTTTGGACAGATTTAAAGAAGAAACGCATGGATTCGCCTGTAGATAGTAAAGAAAGTGATAAATCTGGGAGTTTTGCATGGACATCAGGTACCATTAGGGGGTCAGAGGGTCTAAAGTCCCCCTCCCCACAATTTTGAGGAGTGTTAGCCCCCCCCCCCCATTGGGAACAGGTGGCAGATTACCTAATTAAGCTTCCGGCGCCCAGTAGCCTTATTGGGGATCGTAGCCCCACCCCAAGTGGGGGGGGGGTGATGGCATCACCACTAGAGTTACTGTCGTGCAAGACTGTCATGGTAGGTTTGTTAAACAGACAGTATGCCCTGTCATCTGGTCAAATTTCATGCCTGAGGCTTTGTCTGATGTTGTATCATTATGTTTAGATATTTCAATTGACTTATGGTTGCTTTATATTGCTTTATAAAGTATTTTTAATTAAAATTTTCTGTTAATTTTGGTAAATCTTTATTATAATCTTCATTATAAATTGCCAAATTCTGCACGAAAAGGGTTTAAATTGGACAAGATATCCCTCTCAAAAAGTATATTAACATTTCCTCTTCAATTTAGTAATATTATGGTATATAAGGGCATACTTCAGCTATACGAGATGCATCAGCTAATAAAATTGAAAAAAAAATCTAAATTTTTTGGCTTTATTTTGATGATTGACACAAATTTTCAGGATGCCTCATATTGAAAAAATAAACCACTACTGCCCGGGGAACGAGTACACCGTGGAATGCTAAAGGTGAAGGTAACTGAAGAATGACCTTCACCAGATACATGCTACACGTTATTAAAGGATGACATCGCGTTTATTTGATTTGTACATCATATCTAAATAATTTAAACTGGTGAATGAATGGGGGAATGGATTTTTGTGAGCGAGAAATTTATTTAACTAGCTGCTGTAGTTCTGGATTTGTCCAGATCAAATTTGGCTGTGGGATAGCCCTGTCGTACACTTGGGGATTTATTTTAAAAAGTAAACACATGACCTATGATTTTTCGTCCATTTTCGTGACCAACTGGTGTCAATCTAGCCGGGTAAACATCACTGATATGGCCTGCAGGCTTCAATTCAGTGAATTTGGCCAAAACGTTAACACTGTCGCCTATGGGAAACCATTTAGTTCCGTGATTCCTATAAGAAAAATTTGAATTTTACGAAATTTCACGTTTCGCCTTGATAAGTTGTTAATTTCATATTTTCTTATTTTCAAATGATAATGACCACATTTTGGACAGATTTAAAGAAGAAACGCATGGATTCGCCTGTAGATAGTAAAGAAAGTGATAAATCTGGGAGTTTTGCATGGACATCAGGTACCATTAGGGGGTCAGAGGGTCTAAAGTCCCCCTCCCCACAATTTTGAGGAGTGTTAGCCCCCCCCCCCCATTGGGAACAGGTGGCAGATTACCTAATTAAGCTTCCGGCGCCCAGTAGCCTTATTGGGGATCGTAGCCCCACCCCAAGTGGGGGGGGGGGGTGATGGCATCACCACTAGAGTTACTGTCGTGCAAGACTGTCATGGTAGGTTTGTTAAACAGACAGTATGCCCTGTCATCTGGTCAAATTTCATGCCTGAGGCTTTGTCTGATGTTGTATCATTATGTTTAGATATTTCAATTGACTTATGGTTGCTTTATATTGCTTTATAAAGTATTTTTAATTAAAATTTTCTGTTAATTTTGGTAAATCTTTATTATAATCTTCATTATAAATTGCCAAATTCTGCACGAAAAGGGTTTAAATTGGACAAGATATCCCTCTCAAAAAGTATATTAACATTTCCTCTTCAATTTAGTAATATTATGGTATATAAGGGCATACTTCAGCTATACGAGATGCATCAGCTAATAAAATTGAAAAAACAATCTAAATTTTTTGGCTTTATTTTGATGATTGACACAAATTTTCAGGATGCCTCATATTGAAAAAATAAACCACTACTGCCCGGGGAACGAGTACACCGTGGAATGCTAAAGGTGAAGGTAACTGAAGAATGACCTTCACCAGATACATGCTACACGTTATTAAAGGATGACATCGCGTTTATTTGATTTGTACATCATATCTAAATAATTTAAACTGGTGAATGAATGGGGGAATGGATTTTTGTGAGCGGGAAATTTATTTAACTAGCTGCTGTAGTTCTGGATTTGTCCAGATCAAATTTGGCTGTGGGATAGCCCTGTCGTACACTTGGGGATTTATTTTAAAAAGTAAACACATGACCTATGATTTTTCGTCCATTTTCGTGACCAACTGGTGTCAATCTAGCCGGGTAAACATCACTGATATGGCCTGCAGGCTTCAATTCAGTGAATTTGGCCAAAACGTTAACA
Source organism: Siphonodentalium dalli (assembly GCA_032622095.1). Taxonomy (NCBI): domain Eukaryota; kingdom Metazoa; phylum Mollusca; class Scaphopoda; order Gadilida; family Siphonodentaliidae; genus Siphonodentalium; species Siphonodentalium dalli. The sequence continues at coordinate 93,316,438 of CP136069.1, forward strand.
CTGTCGCCTATGGGAAATCATTTAGTTCCGTGATTCCTATAAGAAAAATTTGAATTTTACGAAATTTCACGTTTCGCCTTGATAAGTTGTTAATTTCATATTTTCTTATTTTCAAATGATAATGACCACATTTTGGACAGATTTAAAGAAGAAACGCATGGATTCGCCTGTAGATAGTAAAGAAAGTGATAAATCTGGGAGTTTTGCATGGACATCAGGTACCATTAGGGGGTCAGAGGGTCTAAAGTCCCCCTCCCCACAATTTTGAGGAGTGTTAGCCCCCCCCCCCCCATTGGGAACAGGTGGCAGATTACCTAATTAAGCTTCCGGCGCCCAGTAGCCTTATTGGGGATCGTAGCCCCACCCCAAGTGGGGGGGGGGGGGGTGATGGCATCACCACTAGAGTTACTGTCGTGCAAGACTGTCATGGTAGGTTTGTTAAACAGACAGTATGCCCTGTCATCTGGTCAAATTTCATGCCTGAGGCTTTGTCTGATGTTGTATCATTATGTTTAGATATTTCAATTGACTTATGGTTGCTTTATATTGCTTTATAAAGTATTTTTAATTAAAATTTTCTGTTAATTTTGGTAAATCTTTATTATAATCTTCATTATAAATTGCCAAATTCTGCACGAAAAGGGTTTAAATTGGACAAGATATCCCTCTCAAAAAGTATATTAACATTTCCTCTTCAATTTAGTAATATTATGGTATATAAGGGCATACTTCAGCTATACGAGATGCATCAGCTAATAAAATTGAAAAAAAAATCTAAATTTTTTGGCTTTATTTTGATGATTGACACAAATTTTCAGGATGCCTCATATTGAAAAAATAAACCACTACTGCCCGGGGAACGAGTACACCGTGGAATGCTAAAGGTGAAGGTAACTGAAGAATGACCTTCACCAGATACATGCTACACGTTATTAAAGGATGACATCGCGTTTATTTGATTTGTACATCATATCTAAATAATTTAAACTGGTGAATGAATGGGGGAATGGATTTTTGTGAGCGGGAAATTTATTTAACTAGCTGCTGTAGTTCTGGATTTGTCCAGATCAAATTTGGCTGTGGGATAGCCCTGTCGTACACTTGGGGATTTATTTTAAAAAGTAAACACATGACCTATGATTTTTCGTCCATTTTCGTGACCAACTGGTGTCAATCTAGCCGGGTAAACATCACTGATATGGCCTGCAGGCTTCAATTCAGTGAATTTGGCCAAAACGTTAACACTGTCGCCTATGGGAAACCATTTAGTTCCGTGATTCCTATAAGAAAAATTTGAATTTTACGAAATTTCACGTTTCGCCTTGATAAGTTGTTAATTTCATATTTTCTTATTTTCAAATGATAATGACCACATTTTGGACAGATTTAAAGAAGAAACGCATGGATTCGCCTGTAGATAGTAAAGAAAGTGATAAATCTGGGAGTTTTGCATGGACATCAGGTACCATTAGGGGGTCAGAGGGTCTAAAGTCCCCCTCCCCACAATTTTGAGGAGTGTTAGCCCCCCCCCCATTGGGAACAGGTGGCAGATTACCTAATTAAGCTTCCGGCGCCCAGTAGCCTTATTGGGGATCGTAGCCCCACCCCAAGTGGGGGGGGGGGGTGATGGCATCACCACTAGAGTTACTGTCGTGCAAGACTGTCATGGTAGGTTTGTTAAACAGACAGTATGCCCTGTCATCTGGTCAAATTTCATGCCTGAGGCTTTGTCTGATGTTGTATCATTATGTTTAGATATTTCAATTGACTTATGGTTGCTTTATATTGCTTTATAAAGTATTTTTAATTAAAATTTTCTGTTAATTTTGGTAAATCTTTATTATAATCTTCATTATAAATTGCCAAATTCTGCACGAAAAGGGTTTAAATTGGACAAGATATCCCTCTCAAAAAGTATATTAACATTTCCTCTTCAATTTAGTAATATTATGGTATATAAGGGCATACTTCAGCTATACGAGATGCATCAGCTAATAAAATTGAAAAAAAAATCTAAATTTTTTGGCTTTATTTTGATGATTGACACAAATTTTCAGGATGCCTCATATTGAAAAAATAAACCACTACTGCCCGGGGAACGAGTACACCGTGGAATGCTAAAGGTGAAGGTAACTGAAGAATGACCTTCACCAGATACATGCTACACGTTATTAAAGGATGACATCGCGTTTATTTGATTTGTACATCATATCTAAATAATTTAAACTGGTGAATGAATGGGGGAATGGATTTTTGTGAGCGGGAAATTTATTTAACTAGCTGCTGTAGTTCTGGATTTGTCCAGATCAAATTTGGCTGTGGGATAGCCCTGTCGTACACTTGGGGATTTATTTTAAAAAGTAAACACATGACCTATGATTTTTCGTCCATTTTCGTGACCAACTGGTGTCAATCTAGCCGGGTAAACATCACTGATATGGCCTGCAGGCTTCAATTCAGTGAATTTGGCCAAAACGTTAACACTGTCGCCTATGGGAAACCATTTAGTTCCGTGATTCCTATAAGAAAAATTTGAATTTTACGAAATTTCACGTTTCGCCTTGATAAGTTGTTAATTTCATATTTTCTTATTTTCAAATGATAATGACCACATTTTGGACAGATTTAAAGAAGAAACGCATGGATTCGCCTGTAGATAGTAAAGAAAGTGATAAATCTGGGAGTTTTGCATGGACATCAGGTACCATTAGGGGGTCAGAGGGTCTAAAGTCCCCCTCCCCACAATTTTGAGGAGTGTTAGCCCCCCCCCCCCCATTGGGAACAGGTGGCAGATTACCTAATTAAGCTTCCGGCGCCCAGTAGCCTTATTGGGGATCGTAGCCCCACCCCAAGTGGGGGGGGTGATGGCATCACCACTAGAGTTACTGTCGTGCAAGACTGTCATGGTAGGTTTGTTAAACAGACAGTATGCCCTGTCATCTGGTCAAATTTCATGCCTGAGGCTTTGTCTGATGTTGTATCATTATGTTTAGATATTTCAATTGACTTATGGTTGCTTTATATTGCTTTATAAAGTATTTTTAATTAAAATTTTCTGTTAATTTTGGTAAATCTTTATTATAATCTTCATTATAAATTGCCAAATTCTGCACGAAAAGGGTTTAAATTGGACAAGATATCCCTCTCAAAAAGTATATTAACATTTCCTCTTCAATTTAGTAATATTATGGTATATAAGGGCATACTTCAGCTATACGAGATGCATCAGCTAATAAAATTGAAAAAAAAATCTAAATTTTTTGGCTTTATTTTGATGATTGACACAAATTTTCAGGATGCCTCATATTGAAAAAATAAACCACTACTGCCCGGGGAACGAGTACACCGTGGAATGCTAAAGGTGAAGGTAACTGAAGAATGACCTTCACCAGATACATGCTACACGTTATTAAAGGATGACATCGCGTTTATTTGATTTGTACATCATATCTAAATAATTTAAACTGGTGAATGAATGGGGGAATGGATTTTTGTGAGCGGGAAATTTATTTAACTAGCTGCTGTAGTTCTGGATTTGTCCAGATCAAATTTGGCTGTGGGATAGCCCTGTCGTACACTTGGGGATTTATTTTAAAAAGTAAACACATGACCTATGATTTTTCGTCCATTTTCGTGACCAACTGGTGTCAATCTAGCCGGGTAAACATCACTGATATGGCCTGCAGGCTTCAATTCAGTGAATTTGGCCAAAACGTTAACACTGTCGCCTATGGGAAACCATTTAGTTCCGTGATTCCTATAAGAAAAATTTGAATTTTACGAAATTTCACGTTTCGCCTTGATAAGTTGTTAATTTCATATTTTCTTATTTTCAAATGATAATGACCACATTTTGGACAGATTTAAAGAAGAAACCCATGGATTCGCCTGTAGATAGTAAAGAAAGTGATAAATCTGGGAGTTTTGCATGGACATCAGGTACCATTAGGGGGTCAGAGGGTCTAAAGTCCCCCTCCCCACAATTTTGAGGAGTGTTAGCCCCCCCCCCATTGGGAACAGGTGGCAGATTACCTAATTAAGCTTCCGGCGCCCAGTAGCCTTATTGGGGATCGTAGCCCCACCCCAAGTGGGGGGGGGGGGGTGATGGCATCACCACTAGAGTTACTGTCGTGCAAGACTGTCATGGTAGGTTTGTTAAACAGACAGTATGCCCTGTCATCTGGTCAAATTTCATGCCTGAGGCTTTGTCTGATGTTGTATCATTATGTTTAGATATTTCAATTGACTTATGGTTGCTTTATATTGCTTTATAAAGTATTTTTAATTAAAATTTTCTGTTAATTTTGGTAAATCTTTATTATAATCTTCATTATAAATTGCCAAATTCTGCACGAAAAGGGTTTAAATTGGACAAGATATCCCTCTCAAAAAGTATATTAACATTTCCTCTTCAATTTAGTAATATTATGGTATATAAGGGCATACTTCAGCTATACGAGATGCATCAGCTAATAAAATTGAAAAAACAATCTAAATTTTTTGGCTTTATTTTGATGATTGACACAAATTTTCAGGATGCCTCATATTGAAAAAATAAACCACTACTGCCCGGGGAACGAGTACACCGTGGAATGCTAAAGGTGAAGGTAACTGAAGAATGACCTTCACCAGATACATGCTACACGTTATTAAAGGATGACATCGCGTTTATTTGATTTGTACATCATATCTAAATAATTTAAACTGGTGAATGAATGGGGGAATGGATTTTTGTGAGCGGGAAATTTATTTAACTAGCTGCTGTAGTTCTGGATTTGTCCAGATCAAATTTGGCTGTGGGATAGCCCTGTCGTACACTTGGGGATTTATTTTAAAAAGTAAACACATGACCTATGATTTTTCGTCCATTTTCGTGACCAACTGGTGTCAATCTAGCCGGGTAAACATCACTGATATGGCCTGCAGGCTTCAATTCAGTGAATTTGGCCAAAACGTTAACACTGTCGCCTATGGGAAATCATTTAGTTCCGTGATTCCTATAAGAAAAATTTGAATTTTACGAAATTTCACGTTTCGCCTTGATAAGTTGTTAATTTCATATTTTCTTATTTTCAAATGATAATGACCACATTTTGGACAGATTTAAAGAAGAAACGCATGGATTCGCCTGTAGATAGTAAAGAAAGTGATAAATCTGGGAGTTTTGCATGGACATCAGGTACCATTAGGGGGTCAGAGGGTCTAAAGTCCCCCTCCCCACAATTTTGAGGAGTGTTAGCCCCCCCCCCCCCCATTGGGAACAGGTGGCAGATTACCTAATTAAGCTTCCGGCGCCCAGTAGCCTTATTGGGGATCGTAGCCCCACCCCAAGTGGGGGGGGGGGGGTGATGGCATCACCACTAGAGTTACTGTCGTGCAAGACTGTCATGGTAGGTTTGTTAAACAGACAGTATGCCCTGTCATCTGGTCAAATTTCATGCCTGAGGCTTTGTCTGATGTTGTATCATTATGTTTAGATATTTCAATTGACTTATGGTTGCTTTATATTGCTTTATAAAGTATTTTTAATTAAAATTTTCTGTTAATTTTGGTAAATCTTTATTATAATCTTCATTATAAATTGCCAAATTCTGCACGAAAAGGGTTTAAATTGGACAAGATATCCCTCTCAAAAAGTATATTAACATTTCCTCTTCAATTTAGTAATATTATGGTATATAAGGGCATACTTCAGCTATACGAGATGCATCAGCTAATAAAATTGAAAAAAAAATCTAAATTTTTTGGCTTTATTTTGATGATTGACACAAATTTTCAGGATGCCTCATATTGAAAAAATAAACCACTACTGCCCGGGGAACGAGTACACCGTGGAATGCTAAAGGTGAAGGTAACTGAAGAATGACCTTCACCAGATACATGCTACACGTTATTAAAGGATGACATCGCGTTTATTTGATTTGTACATCATATCTAAATAATTTAAACTGGTGAATGAATGGGGGAATGGATTTTTGTGAGCGGGAAATTTATTTAACTAGCTGCTGTAGTTCTGGATTTGTCCAGATCAAATTTGGCTGTGGGATAGCCCTGTCGTACACTTGGGGATTTATTTTAAAAAGTAAACACATGACCTATGATTTTTCGTCCATTTTCGTGACCAACTGGTGTCAATCTAGCCGGGTAAACATCACTGATATGGCCTGCAGGCTTCAATTCAGTGAATTTGGCCAAAACGTTAACACTGTCGCCTATGGGAAACCATTTAGTTCCGTGATTCCTATAAGAAAAATTTGAATTTTACGAAATTTCACGTTTCGCCTTGATAAGTTGTTAATTTCATATTTTCTTATTTTCAAATGATAATGACCACATTTTGGACAGATTTAAAGAAGAAACGCATGGATTCGCCTGTAGATAGTAAAGAAAGTGATAAATCTGGGAGTTTTGCATGGACATCAGGTACCATTAGGGGGTCAGAGGGTCTAAAGTCCCCCTCCCCACAATTTTGAGGAGTGTTAGCCCCCCCCCCCCCCCATTGGGAACAGGTGGCAGATTACCTAATTAAGCTTCCGGCGCCCAGTAGCCTTATTGGGGATCGTAGCCCCACCCCAAGTGGGGGGGGGGGGGTGATGGCATCACCACTAGAGTTACTGTCGTGCAAGACTGTCATGGTAGGTTTGTTAAACAGACAGTATGCCCTGTCATCTGGTCAAATTTCATGCCTGAGGCTTTGTCTGATGTTGTATCATTATGTTTAGATATTTCAATTGACTTATGGTTGCTTTATATTGCTTTATAAAGTATTTTTAATTAAAATTTTCTGTTAATTTTGGTAAATCTTTATTATAATCTTCATTATAAATTGCCAAATTCTGCACGAAAAGGGTTTAAATTGGACAAGATATCCCTCTCAAAAAGTATATTAACATTTCCTCTTCAATTTAGTAATATTATGGTATATAAGGGCATACTTCAGCTATACGAGATGCATCAGCTAATAAAATTGAAAAAAAAATCTAAATTTTTTGGCTTTATTTTGATGATTGACACAAATTTTCAGGATGCCTCATATTGAAAAAATAAACCACTACTGCCCGGGGAACGAGTACACCGTGGAATGCTAAAGGTGAAGGTAACTGAAGAATGACCTTCACCAGATACATGCTACACGTTATTAAAGGATGACATCGCGTTTATTTGATTTGTACATCATATCTAAATAATTTAAACTGGTGAATGAATGGGGGAATGGATTTTTGTGAGCGGGAAATTTATTTAACTAGCTGCTGTAGTTCTGGATTTGTCCAGATCAAATTTGGCTGTGGGATAGCCCTGTCGTACACTTGGGGATTTATTTTAAAAAGTAAACACATGACCTATGATTTTTCGTCCATTTTCGTGACCAACTGGTGTCAATCTAGCCGGGTAAACATCACTGATATGGCCTGCAGGCTTCAATTCAGTGAATTTGGCCAAAACGTTAACACTGTCGCCTATGGGAAACCATTTAGTTCCGTGATTCCTATAAGAAAAATTTGAATTTTACGAAATTTCACGTTTCGCCTTGATAAGTTGTTAATTTCATATTTTCTTATTTTCAAATGATAATGACCACATTTTGGACAGATTTAAAGAAGAAACGCATGGATTCGCCTGTAGATAGTAAAGAAAGTGATAAATCTGGGAGTTTTGCATGGACATCAGGTACCATTAGGGGGTCAGAGGGTCTAAAGTCCCCCTCCCCACAATTTTGAGGAGTGTTAGCCCCCCCCCCCCCCCCCATTGGGAACAGGTGGCAGATTACCTAATTAAGCTTCCGGCGCCCAGTAGCCTTATTGGGGATCGTAGCCCCACCCCAAGTGGGGGGGGGGGGGGTGATGGCATCACCACTAGAGTTACTGTCGTGCAAGACTGTCATGGTAGGTTTGTTAAACAGACAGTATGCCCTGTCATCTGGTCAAATTTCATGCCTGAGGCTTTGTCTGATGTTGTATCATTATGTTTAGATATTTCAATTGACTTATGGTTGCTTTATATTGCTTTATAAAGTATTTTTAATTAAAATTTTCTGTTAATTTTGGTAAATCTTTATTATAATCTTCATTATAAATTGCCAAATTCTGCACGAAAAGGGTTTAAATTGGACAAGATATCCCTCTCAAAAAGTATATTAACATTTCCTCTTCAATTTAGTAATATTATGGTATATAAGGGCATACTTCAGCTATACGAGATGCATCAGCTAATAAAATTGAAAAAAAAATCTAAATTTTTTGGCTTTATTTTGATGATTGACACAAATTTTCAGGATGCCTCATATTGAAAAAATAAACCACTACTGCCCGGGGAACGAGTACACCGTGGAATGCTAAAGGTGAAGGTAACTGAAGAATGACCTTCACCAGATACATGCTACACGTTATTAAAGGATGACATCGCGTTTATTTGATTTGTACATCATATCTAAATAATTTAAACTGGTGAATGAATGGGGGAATGGATTTTTGTGAGCGGGAAATTTATTTAACTAGCTGCTGTAGTTCTGGATTTGTCCAGATCAAATTTGGCTGTGGGATAGCCCTGTCGTACACTTGGGGATTTATTTTAAAAAGTAAACACATGACCTATGATTTTTCGTCCATTTTCGTGACCAACTGGTGTCAATCTAGCCGGGTAAACATCACTGATATGGCCTGCAGGCTTCAATTCAGTGAATTTGGCCAAAACGTTAACACTGTCGCCTATGGGAAACCATTTAGTTCCGTGATTCCTATAAGAAAAATTTGAATTTTACGAAATTTCACGTTTCGCCTTGATAAGTTGTTAATTTCATATTTTCTTATTTTCAAATGATAATGACCACATTTTGGACAGATTTAAAGAAGAAACGCATGGATTCGCCTGTAGATAGTAAAGAAAGTGATAAATCTGGGAGTTTTGCATGGACATCAGGTACCATTAGGGGGTCAGAGGGTCTAAAGTCCCCCTCCCCACAATTTTGAGGAGTGTTAGCCCCCCCCCCCCCATTGGGAACAGGTGGCAGATTACCTAATTAAGCTTCCGGCGCCCAGTAGCCTTATTGGGGATCGTAGCCCCACCCCAAGTGGGGGGGGGGGTGATGGCATCACCACTAGAGTTACTGTCGTGCAAGACTGTCATGGTAGGTTTGTTAAACAGACAGTATGCCCTGTCATCTGGTCAAATTTCATGCCTGAGGCTTTGTCTGATGTTGTATCATTATGTTTAGATATTTCAATTGACTTATGGTTGCTTTATATTGCTTTATAAAGTATTTTTAATTAAAATTTTCTGTTAATTTTGGTAAATCTTTATTATAATCTTCATTATAAATTGCCAAATTCTGCACGAAAAGGGTTTAAATTGGACAAGATATCCCTCTCAAAAAGTATATTAACATTTCCTCTTCAATTTAGTAATATTATGGTATATAAGGGCATACTTCAGCTATACGAGATGCATCAGCTAATAAAATTGAAAAAAAAATCTAAATTTTTTGGCTTTATTTTGATGATTGACACAAATTTTCAGGATGCCTCATATTGAAAAAATAAACCACTACTGCCCGGGGAACGAGTACACCGTGGAATGCTAAAGGTGAAGGTAACTGAAGAATGACCTTCACCAGATACATGCTACACGTTATTAAAGGATGACATCGCGTTTATTTGATTTGTACATCATATCTAAATAATTTAAACTGGTGAATGAATGGGGGAATGGATTTTTGTGAGCGGGAAATTTATTTAACTAGCTGCTGTAGTTCTGGATTTGTCCAGATCAAATTTGGCTGTGGGATAGCCCTGTCGTACACTTGGGGATTTATTTTTAAAAGTAAACACATGACCTATGATTTTTCGTCCATTTTCGTGACCAACTGGTGTCAATCTAGCCGGGTAAACATCACTGATATGGCCTGCAGGCTTCAATTCAGTGAATTTGGCCAAAACGTTAACACTGTCGCCTATGGGAAACCATTTAGTTCCGTGATTCCTATAAGAAAAATTTGAATTTTACGAAATTTCACGTTTCGCCTTGATAAGTTGTTAATTTCATATTTTCTTATTTTCAAATGATAATGACCACATTTTGGACAGATTTAAAGAAGAAACGCATGGATTCGCCTGTAGATAGTAAAGAAAGTGATAAATCTGGGAGTTTTGCATGGACATCAGGTACCATTAGGGGGTCAGAGGGTCTAAAGTCCCCCTCCCCACAATTTTGAGGAGTGTTAGCCCCCCCCCCCCCCATTGGGAACAGGTGGCAGATTACCTAATTAAGCTTCCGGCGCCCAGTAGCCTTATTGGGGATCGTAGCCCCACCCCAAGTGGGGGGGGGGGTGATGGCATCACCACTAGAGTTACTGTCGTGCAAGACTGTCATGGTAGGTTTGTTAAACAGACAGTATGCCCTGTCATCTGGTCAAATTTCATGCCTGAGGCTTTGTCTGATGTTGTATCATTATGTTTAGATATTTCAATTGACTTATGGTTGCTTTATATTGCTTTATAAAGTATTTTTAATTAAAATTTTCTGTTAATTTTGGTAAATCTTTATTATAATCTTCATTATAAATTGCCAAATTCTGCACGAAAAGGGTTTAAATTGGACAAGATATCCCTCTCAAAAAGTATATTAACATTTCCTCTTCAATTTAGTAATATTATGGTATATAAGGGCATACTTCAGCTATACGAGATGCATCAGCTAATAAAATTGAAAAAAAAATCTAAATTTTTTGGCTTTATTTTGATGATTGACACAAATTTTCAGGATGCCTCATATTGAAAAAATAAACCACTACTGCCCGGAGAACGAGTACACCGTGGAATGCTAAAGGTGAAGGTAACTGAAGAATGACCTTCACCAGATACATGCTACACGTTATTAAAGGATGACATCGCGTTTATTTGATTTGTACATCATATCTAAATAATTTAAACTGGTGAATGAATGGGGGAATGGATTTTTGTGAGCGGGAAATTTATTTAACTAGCTGCTGTAGTTCTGGATTTGTCCAGATCAAATTTGGCTGTGGGATAGCCCTGTCGTACACTTGGGGATTTATTTTAAAAAGTAAACACATGACCTATGATTTTTCGTCCATTTTCGTGACCAACTGGTGTCAATCTAGCCGGGTAAACATCACTGATATGGCCTGCAGGCTTCAATTCAGTGAATTTGGCCAAAACGTTAACACTGTCGCCTATGGGAAACCATTTAGTTCCGTGATTCCTATAAGAAAAATTTGAATTTTACGAAATTTCACGTTTCGCCTTGATAAGTTGTTAATTTCATATTTTCTTATTTTCAAATGATAATGACCACATTTTGGACAGATTTAAAGAAGAAACGCATGGATTCGCCTGTAGATAGTAAAGAAAGTGATAAATCTGGGAGTTTTGCATGGACATCAGGTACCATTAGGGGGTAGAGGGTCTAAAGTCCCCCTCCCCACAATTTTGAGGAGTGTTAGCCCCCCCCCCCCCCCATTGGGAACAGGTGGCAGATTACCTAATTAAGCTTCCGGCGCCCAGTAGCCTTATTGGGGATCGTAGCCCCACCCCAAGTGGGGGGGGGGGGGTGATGGCATCACCACTAGAGTTACTGTCGTGCAAGACTGTCATGGTAGGTTTGTTAAACAGACAGTATGCCCTGTCATCTGGTCAAATTTCATGCCTGAGGCTTTGTCTGATGTTGTATCATTATGTTTAGATATTTCAATTGACTTATGGTTGCTTTATATTGCTTTATAAAGTATTTTTAATTAAAATTTTCTGTTAATTTTGGTAAATCTTTATTATAATCTTCATTATAAATTGCCAAATTCTGCACGAAAAGGGTTTAAATTGGACAAGATATCCCTCTCAAAAAGTATATTAACATTTCCTCTTCAATTTAGTAATATTATGGTATATAAGGGCATACTTCAGCTATACGAGATGCATCAGCTAATAAAATTGAAAAAAAAATCTAAATTTTTTGGCTTTATTTTGATGATTGACACAAATTTTCAGGATGCCTCATATTGAAAAAATAAACCACTACTGCCCGGGGAACGAGTACACCGTGGAATGCTAAAGGTGAAGGTAACTGAAGAATGACCTTCACCAGATACATGCTACACGTTATTAAAGGATGACATCGCGTTTATTTGATTTGTACATCATATCTAAATAATTTAAACTGGTGAATGAATGGGGGAATGGATTTTTGTGAGCGGGAAATTTATTTAACTAGCTGCTGTAGTTCTGGATTTGTCCAGATCAAATTTGGCTGTGGGATAGCCCTGTCGTACACTTGGGGATTTATTTTAAAAAGTAAACACATGACCTATGATTTTTCGTCCATTTTCGTGACCAACTGGTGTCAATCTAGCCGGGTAAACATCACTGATATGGCCTGCAGGCTTCAATTCAGTGAATTTGGCCAAAACGTTAACACTGTCGCCTATGGGAAACCATTTAGTTCCGTGATTCCTATAAGAAAAATTTGAATTTTACGAAATTTCACGTTTCGCCTTGATAAGTTGTTAATTTCATATTTTCTTATTTTCAAATGATAATGACCACATTTTGGACAGATTTAAAGAAGAAACGCATGGATTCGCCTGTAGATAGTAAAGAAAGTGATAAATCTGGGAGTTTTGCATGGACATCAGGTACCATTAGGGGGTCAGAGGGTCTAAAGTCCCCCTCCCCACAATTTTGAGGAGTGTTAGCCCCCCCCCCATTGGGAACAGGTGGCAGATTACCTAATTAAGCTTCCGGCGCCCAGTAGCCTTATTGGGGATCGTAGCCCCACCCCAAGTGGGGGGGGGGGGGGTGATGGCATCACCACTAGAGTTACTGTCGTGCAAGACTGTCATGGTAGGTTTGTTAAACAGACAGTATGCCCTGTCATCTGGTCAAATTTCATGCCTGAGGCTTTGTCTGATGTTGTATCATTATGTTTAGATATTTCAATTGACTTATGGTTGCTTTATATTGCTTTATAAAGTATTTTTAATTAAAATTTTCTGTTAATTTTGGTAAATCTTTATTATAATCTTCATTATAAATTGCCAAATTCTGCACGAAAAGGGTTTAAATTGGACAAGATATCCCTCTCAAAAAGTATATTAACATTTCCTCTTCAATTTAGTAATATTATGGTATATAAGGGCATACTTCAGCTATACGAGATGCATCAGCTAATAAAATTGAAAAAACAATCTAAATTTTTTGGCTTTATTTTGATGATTGACACAAATTTTCAGGATGCCTCATATTGAAAAAATAAACCACTACTGCCCGGGGAACGAGTACACCGTGGAATGCTAAAGGTGAAGGTAACTGAAGAATGACCTTCACCAGATACATGCTACACGTTATTAAAGGATGACATCGCGTTTATTTGATTTGTACATCATATCTAAATAATTTAAACTGGTGAATGAATGGGGGAATGGATTTTTGTGAGCGGGAAATTTATTTAACTAGCTGCTGTAGTTCTGGATTTGTCCAGATCAAATTTGGCTGTGGGATAGCCCTGTCGTACACTTGGGGATTTATTTTAAAAAGTAAACACATGACCTATGATTTTTCGTCCATTTTCGTGACCAACTGGTGTCAATCTAGCCGGGTAAACATCACTGATATGGCCTGCAGGCTTCAATTCAGTGAATTTGGCCAAAACGTTAACACTGTCGCCTATGGGAAACCATTTAGTTCCGTGATTCCTATAAGAAAAATTTGAATTTTACGAAATTTCACGTTTCGCCTTGATAAGTTGTTAATTTCATATTTTCTTATTTTCAAATGATAATGACCACATTTTGGACAGATTTAAAGAAGAAACGCATGGATTCGCCTGTAGATAGTAAAGAAAGTGATAAATCTGGGAGTTTTGCATGGACATCAGGTACCATTAGGGGGTCAGAGGGTCTAAAGTCCCCCTCCCCACAATTTTGAGGAGTGTTAGCCCCCCCCCCATTGGGAACAGGTGGCAGATTACCTAATTAAGCTTCCGGCGCCCAGTAGCCTTATTGGGGATCGTAGCCCCACCCCAAGTGGGGGGGGGGTGATGGCATCACCACTAGAGTTACTGTCGTGCAAGACTGTCATGGTAGGTTTGTTAAACAGACAGTATGCCCTGTCATCTGGTCAAATTTCATGCCTGAGGCTTTGTCTGATGTAGTATCATTATGTTTAGATATTTCAATTGACTTATGGTTGCTTTATATTGCTTTATAAAGTATTTTTAATTAAAATTTTCTGTTAATTTTGGTAAATCTTTATTATAATCTTCATTATAAATTGCCAAATTCTGCACGAAAAGGGTTTAAATTGGACAAGATATCCCTCTCAAAAAGTATATTAACATTTCCTCTTCAATTTAGTAATATTATGGTATATAAGGGCATACTTCAGCTATACGAGATGCATCAGCTAATAAAATTGAAAAAAAAATCTAAATTTTTTGGCTTTATTTTGATGATTGACACAAATTTTCAGGATGCCTCATATTGAAAAAATAAACCACTACTGCCCGGAGAACGAGTACACCGTGGAATGCTAAAGGTGAAGGTAACTGAAGAATGACCTTCACCAGATACATGCTACACGTTATTAAAGGATGACATCGCGTTTATTTGATTTGTACATCATATCTAAATAATTTAAACTGGTGAATGAATGGGGGAATGGATTTTTGTGAGCGGGAAATTTATTTAACTAGCTGCTGTAGTTCTGGATTTGTCCAGATCAAATTTGGCTGTGGGATAGCCCTGTCGTACACTTGGGGATTTATTTTAAAAAGTAAACACATGACCTATGATTTTTCGTCCATTTTCGTGACCAACTGGTGTCAATCTAGCCGGGTAAACATCACTGATATGGCCTGCAGGCTTCAATTCAGTGAATTTGGCCAAAACGTTAACACTGTCGCCTATGGGAAACCATTTAGTTCCGTGATTCCTATAAGAAAAATTTGAATTTTACGAAATTTCACGTTTCGCCTTGATAAGTTGTTAATTTCATATTTTCTTATTTTCAAATGATAATGACCACATTTTGGACAGATTTAAAGAAGAAACGCATGGATTCGCCTGTAGATAGTAAAGAAAGTGATAAATCTGGGAGTTTTGCATGGACATCAGGTACCATTAGGGGGTAGAGGGTCTAAAGTCCCCCTCCCCACAATTTTGAGGAGTGTTAGCCCCCCCCCCCCCATTGGGAACAGGTGGCAGATTACCTAATTAAGCTTCCGGCGCCCAGTAGCCTTATTGGGGATCGTAGCCCCACCCCAAGTGGGGGGGGGGGGGTGATGGCATCACCACTAGAGTTACTGTCGTGCAAGACTGTCATGGTAGGTTTGTTAAACAGACAGTATGCCCTGTCATCTGGTCAAATTTCATGCCTGAGGCTTTGTCTGATGTTGTATCATTATGTTTAGATATTTCAATTGACTTATGGTTGCTTTATATTGCTTTATAAAGTATTTTTAATTAAAATTTTCTGTTAATTTTGGTAAATCTTTATTATAATCTTCATTATAAATTGCCAAATTCTGCACGAAAAGGGTTTAAATTGGACAAGATATCCCTCTCAAAAAGTATATTAACATTTCCTCTTCAATTTAGTAATATTATGGTATATAAGGGCATACTTCAGCTATACGAGATGCATCAGCTAATAAAATTGAAAAAAAAATCTAAATTTTTTGGCTTTATTTTGATGATTGACACAAATTTTCAGGATGCCTCATATTGAAAAAATAAACCACTACTGCCCGGGGAACGAGTACACCGTGGAATGCTAAAGGTGAAGGTAACTGAAGAATGACCTTCACCAGATACATGCTACACGTTATTAAAGGATGACATCGCGTTTATTTGATTTGTACATCATATCTAAATAATTTAAACTGGTGAATGAATGGGGGAATGGATTTTTGTGAGCGGGAAATTTATTTAACTAGCTGCTGTAGTTCTGGATTTGTCCAGATCAAATTTGGCTGTGGGATAGCCCTGTCGTACACTTGGGGATTTATTTTAAAAAGTAAACACATGACCTATGATTTTTCGTCCATTTTCGTGACCAACTGGTGTCAATCTAGCCGGGTAAACATCACTGATATGGCCTGCAGGCTTCAATTCAGTGAATTTGGCCAAAACGTTAACACTGTCGCCTATGGGAAACCATTTAGTTCCGTGATTCCTATAAGAAAAATTTGAATTTTACGAAATTTCACGTTTCGCCTTGATAAGTTGTTAATTTCATATTTTCTTATTTTCAAATGATAATGACCACATTTTGGACAGATTTAAAGAAGAAACGCATGGATTCGCCTGTAGATAGTAAAGAAAGTGATAAATCTGGGAGTTTTGCATGGACATCAGGTACCATTAGGGGGTCAGAGGGTCTAAAGTCCCCCTCCCCACAATTTTGAGGAGTGTTAGCCCCCCCCCCCATTGGGAACAGGTGGCAGATTACCTAATTAAGCTTCCGGCGCCCAGTAGCCTTATTGGGGATCGTAGCCCCACCCCAAGTGGGGGGGGGGGGGGGTGATGGCATCACCACTAGAGTTACTGTCGTGCAAGACTGTCATGGTAGGTTTGTTAAACAGACAGTATGCCCTGTCATCTGGTCAAATTTCATGCCTGAGGCTTTGTCTGATGTTGTATCATTATGTTTAGATATTTCAATTGACTTATGGTTGCTTTATATTGCTTTATAAAGTATTTTTAATTAAAATTTTCTGTTAATTTTGGTAAATCTTTATTATAATCTTCATTATAAATTGCCAAATTCTGCACGAAAAGGGTTTAAATTGGACAAGATATCCCTCTCAAAAAGTATATTAACATTTCCTCTTCAATTTAGTAATATTATGGTATATAAGGGCATACTTCAGCTATACGAGATGCATCAGCTAATAAAATTGAAAAAACAATCTAAATTTTTTGGCTTTATTTTGATGATTGACACAAATTTTCAGGATGCCTCATATTGAAAAAATAAACCACTACTGCCCGGGGAACGAGTACACCGTGGAATGCTAAAGGTGAAGGTAACTGAAGAATGACCTTCACCAGATACATGCTACACGTTATTAAAGGATGACATCGCGTTTATTTGATTTGTACATCATATCTAAATAATTTAAACTGGTGAATGAATGGGGGAATGGATTTTTGTGAGCGGGAAATTTATTTAACTAGCTGCTGTAGTTCTGGATTTGTCCAGATCAAATTTGGCTGTGGGATAGCCCTGTCGTACACTTGGGGATTTATTTTAAAAAGTAAACACATGACCTATGATTTTTCGTCCATTTTCGTGACCAACTGGTGTCAATCTAGCCGGGTAAACATCACTGATATGGCCTGCAGGCTTCAATTCAGTGAATTTGGCCAAAACGTTAACACTGTCGCCTATGGGAAACCATTTAGTTCCGTGATTCCTATAAGAAAAATTTGAATTTTACGAAATTTCACGTTTCGCCTTGATAAGTTGTTAATTTCATATTTTCTTATTTTCAAATGATAATGACCACATTTTGGACAGATTTAAAGAAGAAACGCATGGATTCGCCTGTAGATAGTAAAGAAAGTGATAAATCTGGGAGTTTTGCATGGACATCAGGTACCATTAGGGGGTCAGAGGGTCTAAAGTCCCCCTCCCCACAATTTTGAGGAGTGTTAGCCCCCCCCCCATTGGGAACAGGTGGCAGATTACCTAATTAAGCTTCCGGCGCCCAGTAGCCTTATTGGGGATCGTAGCCCCACCCCAAGTGGGGGGGGGGTGATGGCATCACCACTAGAGTTACTGTCGTGCAAGACTGTCATGGTAGGTTTGTTAAACAGACAGTATGCCCTGTCATCTGGTCAAATTTCATGCCTGAGGCTTTGTCTGATGTTGTATCATTATGTTTAGATATTTCAATTGACTTATGGTTGCTTTATATTGCTTTATAAAGTATTTTTAATTAAAATTTTCTGTTAATTTTGGTAAATCTTTATTATAATCTTCATTATAAATTGCCAAATTCTGCACGAAAAGGGTTTAAATTGGACAAGATATCCCTCTCAAAAAGTATATTAACATTTCCTCTTCAATTTAGTAATATTATGGTATATAAGGGCATACTTCAGCTATACGAGATGCATCAGCTAATAAAATTGAAAAAAAAATCTAAATTTTTTGGCTTTATTTTGATGATTGACACAAATTTTCAGGATGCCTCATATTGAAAAAATAAACCACTACTGCCCGGGGAACGAGTACACCGTGGAATGCTAAAGGTGAAGGTAACTGAAGAATGACCTTCACCAGATACATGCTACACGTTATTAAAGGATGACATCGCGTTTATTTGATTTGTACATCATATCTAAATAATTTAAACTGGTGAATGAATGGGGGAATGGATTTTTGTGAGCGGGAAATTTATTTAACTAGCTGCTGTAGTTCTGGATTTGTCCAGATCAAATTTGGCTGTGGGATAGCCCTGTCGTACACTTGGGGATTTATTTTAAAAAGTAAACACATGACCTATGATTTTTCGTCCATTTTCGTGACCAACTGGTGTCAATCTAGCCGGGTAAACATCACTGATATGGCCTGCAGGCTTCAATTCAGTGAATTTGGCCAAAACGTTAACACTGTCGCCTATGGGAAACCATTTAGTTCCGTGATTCCTATAAGAAAAATTTGAATTTTACGAAATTTCACGTTTCGCCTTGATAAGTTGTTAATTTCATATTTTCTTATTTTCAAATGATAATGACCACATTTTGGACAGATTTAAAGAAGAAACGCATGGATTCGCCTGTAGATAGTAAAGAAAGTGATAAATCTGGGAGTTTTGCATGGACATCAGGTACCATTAGGGGGTCAGAGGGTCTAAAGTCCCCCTCCCCACAATTTTGAGGAGTGTTAGCCCCCCCCCCATTGGGAACAGGTGGCAGATTACCTAATTAAGCTTCCGGCGCCCAGTAGCCTTATTGGGGATCGTAGCCCCACCCCAAGTGGGGGGGTGATGGCATCACCACTAGAGTTACTGTCGTGCAAGACTGTCATGGTAGGTTTGTTAAACAGACAGTATGCCCTGTCATCTGGTCAAATTTCATGCCTGAGGCTTTGTCTGATGTTGTATCATTATGTTTAGATATTTCAATTGACTTATGGTTGCTTTATATTGCTTTATAAAGTATTTTTAATTAAAATTTTCTGTTAATTTTGGTAAATCTTTATTATAATCTTCATTATAAATTGCCAAATTCTGCACGAAAAGGGTTTAAATTGGACAAGATATCCCTCTCAAAAAGTATATTAACATTTCCTCTTCAATTTAGTAATATTATGGTATATAAGGGCATACTTCAGCTATACGAGATGCATCAGCTAATAAAATTGAAAAAACAATCTAAATTTTTTGGCTTTATTTTGATGATTGACACAAATTTTCAGGATGCCTCATATTGAAAAAATAAACCACTACTGCCCGGGGAACGAGTACACCGTGGAATGCTAAAGGTGAAGGTAACTGAAGAATGACCTTCACCAGATACATGCTACACGTTATTAAAGGATGACATCGCGTTTATTTGATTTGTACATCATATCTAAATAATTTAAACTGGTGAATGAATGGGGGAATGGATTTTTGTGAGCGGGAAATTTATTTAACTAGCTGCTGTAGTTCTGGATTTGTCCAGATCAAATTTGGCTGTGGGATAGCCCTGTCGTACACTTGGGGATTTATTTTAAAAAGTAAACACATGACCTATGATTTTTCGTCCATTTTCGTGACCAACTGGTGTCAATCTAGCCGGGTAAACATCACTGATATGGCCTGCAGGCTTCAATTCAGTGAATTTGGCCAAAACGTTAACACTGTCGCCTATGGGAAACCATTTAGTTCCGTGATTCCTATAAGAAAAATTTGAATTTTACGAAATTTCACGTTTCGCCTTGATAAGTTGTTAATTTCATATTTTCTTATTTTCAAATGATAATGACCACATTTTGGACAGATTTAAAGAAGAAACGCATGGATTCGCCTGTAGATAGTAAAGAAAGTGATAAATCTGGGAGTTTTGCATGGACATCAGGTACCATTAGGGGGTCAGAGGGTCTAAAGTCCCCCTCCCCACAATTTTGAGGAGTGTTAGCCCCCCCCCCCCATTGGGAACAGGTGGCAGATTACCTAATTAAGCTTCCGGCGCCCAGTAGCCTTATTGGGGATCGTAGCCCCACCCCAAGTGGGGGGGGTGATGGCATCACCACTAGAGTTACTGTCGTGCAAGACTGTCA
Source organism: Siphonodentalium dalli (assembly GCA_032622095.1). NCBI lineage: Eukaryota > Metazoa > Mollusca > Scaphopoda > Gadilida > Siphonodentaliidae > Siphonodentalium > Siphonodentalium dalli. The sequence goes on from CP136069.1 coordinate 93,336,717, forward strand.
TGGTAGGTTTGTTAAACAGACAGTATGCCCTGTCATCTGGTCAAATTTCATGCCTGAGGCTTTGTCTGATGTTGTATCATTATGTTTAGATATTTCAATTGACTTATGGTTGCTTTATATTGCTTTATAAAGTATTTTTAATTAAAATTTTCTGTTAATTTTGGTAAATCTTTATTATAATCTTCATTATAAATTGCCAAATTCTGCACGAAAAGGGTTTAAATTGGACAAGATATCCCTCTCAAAAAGTATATTAACATTTCCTCTTCAATTTAGTAATATTATGGTATATAAGGGCATACTTCAGCTATACGAGATGCATCAGCTAATAAAATTGAAAAAACAATCTAAATTTTTTGGCTTTATTTTGATGATTGACACAAATTTTCAGGATGCCTCATATTGAAAAAATAAACCACTACTGCCCGGGGAACGAGTACACCGTGGAATGCTAAAGGTGAAGGTAACTGAAGAATGACCTTCACCAGATACATGCTACACGTTATTAAAGGATGACATCGCGTTTATTTGATTTGTACATCATATCTAAATAATTTAAACTGGTGAATGAATGGGGGAATGGATTTTTGTGAGCGGGAAATTTATTTAACTAGCTGCTGTAGTTCTGGATTTGTCCAGATCAAATTTGGCTGTGGGATAGCCCTGTCGTACACTTGGGGATTTATTTTAAAAAGTAAACACATGACCTATGATTTTTCGTCCATTTTCGTGACCAACTGGTGTCAATCTAGCCGGGTAAACATCACTGATATGGCCTGCAGGCTTCAATTCAGTGAATTTGGCCAAAACGTTAACACTGTCGCCTATGGGAAACCATTTAGTTCCGTGATTCCTATAAGAAAAATTTGAATTTTACGAAATTTCACGTTTCGCCTTGATAAGTTGTTAATTTCATATTTTCTTATTTTCAAATGATAATGACCACATTTTGGACAGATTTAAAGAAGAAACGCATGGATTCGCCTGTAGATAGTAAAGAAAGTGATAAATCTGGGAGTTTTGCATGGACATCAGGTACCATTAGGGGGTCAGAGGGTCTAAAGTCCCCCTCCCCACAATTTTGAGGAGTGTTAGCCCCCCCCCCCCCATTGGGAACAGGTGGCAGATTACCTAATTAAGCTTCCGGCGCCCAGTAGCCTTATTGGGGATCGTAGCCCCACCCCAAGTGGGGGGGGGGGGGTGATGGCATCACCACTAGAGTTACTGTCGTGCAAGACTGTCATGGTAGGTTTGTTAAACAGACAGTATGCCCTGTCATCTGGTCAAATTTCATGCCTGAGGCTTTGTCTGATGTTGTATCATTATGTTTAGATATTTCAATTGACTTATGGTTGCTTTATATTGCTTTAT